>JAKZAP010000015.1:20690449-21191372 GCA_023053575.1 Branchinecta lynchi
GACAGGGACAGACAGGGACAGACGGGGACAGACAGGGACAGACAGACAGACAGACATGGACAGACAGACAAACAGACAGGGACAGACAGACAGGGACAGACAGGGAAAGACAGACAGGGATAGACAGACAGACAGACAGAAAGACAGACAGGGACAGACAGACAAACAGACAGGGACAGAGAGCAAACAGACAGGGACAGACAGACAGAAAGACATGGACAGACAGGGACAGACTGACAGACAACACAGGGACAGACAGGGAAAAGCAGACAGACATACAGGGACAGACAGGGACAGACATGGAGAAAAAGACAGGGACAGACAGGGAGAGACAGACAGGGCAGACAGACAGGGACAGACAGGGACAGACAGGGACAGACAGACAGGGACAGACAGAGAGACAGACAGGGACAGACAGGGAGAGACAGACAGGGACAGACAGATAGACAGATAGGGATAGACAGACAGACAGACAGGGACAGACAGGGACAGACATGGCCAGACAGACAAACAGACAGGGACAGACAGACAGGGACAGACAGGGACAGACAGACAGGGACAGACAGGGAAAGACAGACAGGGACACACAGGGACAGACAGACATGGACAGACAGAAAACAGACAGGGACAGACAGTGACAGACAGACACGGAGAGACAGACAGACAGGGACAGACAGACAGACAGACAGGGAGAGACAGACAGGGACAGACAGGGAAAGACACAGAGACAGACAGGGACAGACAGAGAGACAGACAGGGACAGACAGGGACAGACAGGGACAGACAGGGACATACAGACAAACAGACAGGGACAGACAGACAGGGACAGACAGACAGGGACACACAGGGACAGAGAGCAAACAGACAGGGACAGACAGGGACAGACAGACAGGGACAGGCAGAGAGACAGACAGGGACAGGCAGACAGACATACAGAGACAGACAGGGAGAGACAGACAGGGACAGGCAGACAGACATACAGAGACAGACAGGGAGAGACAGACAGGGACAGACATGGAGAAAAAGACAGGGACAGACAGGGACAGACAGAGAGACAGACAGGGACAGGCAAAGAGAGAGACAGGGACAGACAGACAGGGACAGACAGACAGGGACAGACAGGGACAGACAGACAAACAGACAGGGACAGACATGGACAGACAGACAGGGAGAGACAGACAGGGACAGACAGGGACAGACAGGGACAGACAGGGACAGACAGGGACATACAGACAAACAGAAAGGGACAGACAGACAGACAGACATGGACAGACAGAAAACAGACAGGGACAGACAGTGACAGACAGACAGGGAGAGACAGACAGGGACAGACAGAGAGACAGACAGGGACAGACAGACAGACAGACAGGGAGAGACAGACAGGGACTGACAGGGAAAGACACAGAGACATACAGGGACAGACAGACAGACAGACAGGGACAGACAGGGACAGACAGGGACAGACAGAGACAGACAGGGACAGACAGGGACATACAGACAAACAGACAGGGACAGACAGACAGGGACACACAGACAGGGACACACAGGGACAGAGAGCAAACAGACAGGGACAGACAGGGACAGACAGACAGGGACAGGCAGAGAGACAGACAGGGACAGGCAGACAGACATACAGAGACAGACAGGGAGAGACAGACAGGGACAGACATGGAGAAAAAGACAGGGACAGACAGGGACAGACAGAGAGACAGACAGGGACAGGCAAAGAGAGAGACAGGGACAGTCGGACAAACAGACAAGGACAGACAGGGACAGACAGACAGGGAGAGACAGACAGGGACAGAAAGAGAGACAGACAGGGACAGACAGAGAGACAGACAGGGACAGACAGATGGACAGAAAGGGACATACAGACAGGAACAGACAGACAGACAGACAGTGACAGACAGGGACAGGCAGACAACAAACAGGGACAGACAAGGACAGACAGACAGACAGAGAGACAGGACAGACAGACAGACAGACAGGGACATACAGACAAAGAGACAGACAGGGACAGACAGACAGACAGACAGGGACAGACAGACAGACGGACAGGGACAGACAGACAGACAGACAGACAGGAACTGGCAGACGGACAGACAGAAAGACAGACAGACAGACAGACAGGGACAGACAGACAGACAGACAGACAGGGACAGACAGGGACAGACAGGGACAGACAGGGACAGACAGGGACAGACAGGGACAGACAGGGACAGACAGGGACAGACAGGGACAGACAGGGACAGACAGACAGACAGACAGGGACAGACAGACAGACAGACTTACAGACAGACAGACAGGGACAGACAGGGACAGACGGACTGACAGGGAAAGACAGACAGACAGACAGACAGACAGAAGAAAGACAGACAGACAGAAGAAACGCAACAAGAGCAGGATTTGTTCTCAGGAACATAGGTGTGAGCGTCTGGAATGACCCAGACAGGGACAGACAGAGACAAACAGGGACAGAGAGACAGACAAACAGGGAAAGACAGGGACAGACAGGGAAAGACAGATAGACAGACAGGAACAGACAGACAGAAAGACAGGGACAGACAGACAGACAGACAGGGACAGACAGGCTTTGGACAGACAGGGACAGACATACAGACAGCAGGGACAGACAGACAGGGACAGACAGACAGACAGACAGGGACAGGCAGACAGAGAAACAGTAACAGAAAGTGACAGACAGACAGACAGAGGGGGACAGACATACAAACAGTCAGGTACAGACAGGGACAGACATACAGGGACAGACAGAGAGATAGACAGAAAGACAGACAGGGACAGACAGGGAGAGACAGACAGAAAGGCAGACAGGGACAGACAGGGAGAGACAGACAGACAGACAGGGACAGACAGAAAGACAGACAGGGACAGACAGACAGACATACAGGGACAGACAGACAGAGGACGACAGACAGACAGACAGGGACAAAAAGGGACGGACAGACAACAGACAGACAGGAACAGACAACGACAGACAGAGATAGACAGACAGGAACAGACAGACAGGGACACACAGGGACAGACAGACAGATAGACAGGGACAGACAGGGACAGACAGGGACAGACAGGGAAAGGCAGGGACAGACAGGGACAGACAGACAGACAGGGACAGACAGTCAGACAGACAGGGACAGACAGACAGGGACAGACAGGGACAGATAGACAGGGAAAGACAGACAGACAGACACGGACAGACAGACAGACAGACAGGGATAGACAGACAGGGGATAGATAGACAGGGATAGACAGACAGGGACAGACAGACAGGGACAGACAGACAGACAGACAGGGACAGACAGGGCCAGACAGAGACAGACAGACAGACAGACAGGGACAGACAGACAGACAGACGAGGACAGACAGACAGACAGACAGGGATAGACAGACAGGGAGAGACAGACAGGGACAGACAGGGACAGACAGGGACAGACAGACAGGGACAGACAGACAGAAAGACAGACAGACAGGGACAGACCGACAGACAGGGACAGACAGATAGACAGACAGGGACAGACAGACAGACAGACAGGGACAGACAGGGACAGACAGACAGGGACAGACAGGGACAGACAGACAGACAGACAGACAGACAGACAGACAGACAGGGACAGACAGGGTCAGACAGATAGACAGACAGGGAGAGACAGACAGGGACAGACAGGGAGAAACAGACAGGGACAGACAGGGAGAGACAGACAGGGACAGACAGACAGACAGACACGGACAGATAGACAGGGAAAGACAGACAGACAGACACGGACAGACAGACAGAAAAAAACCAGGGACAGACAGACAGACAGACAGGGACAGACAGACAGGGACAGACAGGGACAGATGGACAGGGACAGACAGGGACAGACAAGGACAGACAGACAGACAGACAGACAGACAGGGACAGAAAGACAGACAGACAGGGACAGAAAGACAGACAGAAAGGGACAGACACACAGACACACAGGGACAGACAGACAGAGAGACAGGACAGACAGACAGACAGACAGGGACAGACAGGGACAGAAAGACAGACAGACAGGGACAGACAGACAGGGACATACAGACAAAGAGACAGACAGGGACAGACAGACAGACAGACAGGGACAGACAGACAGACGGACAGGGACAGACAGACAGACAGGGACAGACAGACAGACAGGAACTGGCAGACGGACAGACAGAAAGACAGACAGACAGACAGACAGGGACAGACAGACAGACAGGGACAGACAGGGACAGACAGGGAAAGACAGGGACAGACAGGGACAGACAGACAGACAGACAGACAGACAGGGACAGACAGACAGACAGACTTACAGACAGACAGACAGGGACAGACAGACTGACAGGGAAAGACAGACAGACAGACAGACAGACAGAAGAAAGACAGACAGACAGAAGAAACGCAACAAGAGCAGGATTTGTTCTCAGGAACATAGGTGTGAGCGTCTGGAATGACCTTCCAGAATCGGTTAGAGAGGCTGTAAGTCTGGCATCATTCAAGATAATGGTTAAATCACATTATTTGAAAAGGAAAGAAGTTTGATAAGAGGAAAGGGTATTTATTAAAAAAAAAAAAAAAAAAATATTCCAAAGGGGGGGGGGGGTAATGAGGGAATGATATAGCGGGATTCATGGTGGCTAGAATTACGGCCACAATCAGGATTCTTTTGTCTTAAAAGTGGCCAATAATGGTAAATTGTTTGCTTAACTTATGTGTTTTTGATGAAATTAAAAAAAATTTCTAATGTCTAACGGTCTCTCTACAGATTGGTAAGGGCGTAGGGGAGACCGGGGCGCAATTAGGTACAGACGGGACAGGGACAGACAGGGACAGACAGACAGACAGACAGGGACAGACAGACAGGGACAGACGGACAGGGACAGACAGGGACAGACAGTCAGACAGACAGGGACAGACAGACATACAGACAGGGACAGACATACAGGGACAGACAGGGACAGACAGGGACAGACAGACAGACAGACACGGACAGACAGACAGACAGACAGGGACAGACAGGGACAGACAGACAGACAGACAGGGACAGCCAGATAGACAGACAGGGACAGACAGGGACAGACAGACAGACAGACAGGGACAGACAGGGACAGACAGGGACAGACAGACAGGGACAGACAGGGACAGACAGACAGGGACAGACAAACAGGGACAGACAGACAGACAGACAGACAGACAGACAGACAGACAGACATGGAGAGACAGACAGGGACAGACAGACGGACAGACAGGGACAGACAGGGACAGACAGACAACAGACAGGGACAGACAGACAGGGTCAGACAGGGACAGACAGACAGACAGGGAGAGACAGGGACACACAGGGACAGAGAGACATACAGGGACAGACAGAGAAAGACAGATAGGCAGACAGGGACAGACAGAAATAGACAGACAGGGACAGACAGACAGAGAGACAGGGACAGACAGTCAGAAAGACAGGGACAGAAAGGGACAGACAGACAGACAGGCAGGGACAGACAGGGACAGACATACTGACAGCAGGGAGAGACAGACAGGGACAGACAGACAGACATACAGGGACAGACAGGGAATGGCAGACAGACAAACAGGGACAGACAGACAGACAGACAGGGACATACACGGACAGACAGGGACAGACAGACAGAGAGACAGGGACAGACAGACAGGGACAGACATGGACTCACAGGGACAGAGAGACAGACAAACAGGGAAAGACAGGGACAGACAGAGAAAGACAGATAGACAGACAGGGACAGACAGACAGATAGACAGGGACAGACAGACAGACAGACAGGGACAGACAGGGACAAACAGGGACAGACAGACAGACAGGCAGGGACAGACAGACATACAGACAGCAGGGACAGACAGACAGGGACAGAAAGACAGGGACAGACAGACAGACAGACAAACAGGAACAGACAGTGACAGACAGAGGGGGACAGACATACAAACAGACAGGGACAGACAGGGACAGACAGGGACAGACAGGGACAGACAGGGACAGACAGGGACAGACAGGGACAAACAGGGACAGACAGACCGACAGACAGGGACAGACAGAGAGACAGACAGAAAGACAGACAGGGACAGACAGGGAGAGACAGACAGAAAGACAGACAGGGACAGACAGGGAGAGACAGACAGACAGACAGGGACAGACAGAAAGACAGACAGACAGACAGACACGGACAGACAGACAGACAGAGAGGGACAGACAGACAGGGACAGGCGGACAGGGACAGACGGACAGACAAACAGGGATAGACAGGGACAGACAGACAGACATACAGGGACAAAAAGGGACATACAGACAACAGACAGGGACAGACAGGAACAGACAGGGACAGACAGACAGACAGACAGGGACAGACAGTCAGACAGACAGGGACAGAAAGGGACAGACAGACAGACCGGTAGGGACAGACAGGAACAGATATACCGACAGCAGGGAGAGACAGACAGGGCGGACAGACAGACTTGTTTAAGTGTTTTAATATGTAATTTTACTTTTGTATTTAATTCATACTCCGCTGTTACGCAAAAAGCGGGTCATAAATAAATAAATAAATAGGGACAGACAGGGAATGGCGGACAGACAAACAGGGACAGACAGACAGACAGGGACAGACACGGACAGACAGGGACAGACAGACAGAGAGACAGGGACAGATAGACAGGGACAGACAGGAAAAGAAAGATAGACAGACAGGGACAGACAGAGACAGACAAACAGGGAAAGACAGGGACAGACAGGCAAAGACAGATAGACAGACAGGGAGAGACAGACAGAAAGAGAGGGACAGACAGACAGGGACAGACAGACAGACAGGCTTTGGACAGACAGGGACAGACATACAGACAGCAGGGACAGACATACAGGGACAGACAGACAGACAGACAGGGACAGGCAGACAGAGAAACAGTAACAGAAAGTGACAGACAGACAGACAGAGGGGGACAGACATACAAACAGACAGGGACAGACAGGGACAGACAGACAGGGACAGACAGAAAGACAGACAGGGACAGACAGGGAGAGACAGAGAGACAGACAGAAAGACAGACAGGGACAGACAGGGAGAGACAGACAGACAGACAGAAAGACAGACAGGGACAGACAGACAGGGACAGACAGGGACAGACAGACAGACAGACACGGCCAGACAGACAGACAGACAGGGACAGGCGGACAGGGACAGACGGACAGACAGACAGCGATAGACAGGGACAGACAGACAGACAGAAAGGGACAGACAGACAACAGACAGACAGGGACAGACAGAGACAGACAGACAGGAACAGACAGACAGGGACACACAGGGACAGACAGACAGATAGACAGGGACAGACAGGGACAGACAGGGACAGACAGGGACAGACAGGGAAAGGCAGGGACAGACAGGGACAGACAGACAGACAGGGACAGACAGTCAGACAGACAGGGACAGACAGGGACAGACATACAGGGACAGACAGGGACAGACAGACAGACAGACACGGACAGACAGACAGACAGACAGACAGGGATAGACAGACAGGGGATAGACAGACAGGGACAGACAGGGCCAGACAGAGACAGACAGACAGACAGACAGGGACAGACAGACGAGGAAAGACAGACAGACAGACAGGGATAGACAGACAGGGAGAGACAGACAGGGACAGACAGGGACAGACAGGGACAGACAGACAGGGACAGACAGGGACAGACAGACAGAAAGACAGATAGACAGGGACAGACAGATAGACAGACAGGGACAGACAGACAGACAGACAGGGACAGACAGGGACAGACAGACAGGGACAGACAGGGACAGACAGACAGACAGACAGGGGAAGGCAGGGTCAGACAGATAGACAGACAGGGAGAGACAGACAGGGACAGACAGGGAGAAACAGACAGGGACAGACAGGGAGAGACAGGCAGAGACAGACAGGGACAGACAGAGAGACAGACAGGGACAGACAGGGACGGACAGGGACAGACAGACACACAGAGAGGGACAGACAGACAGGGACAAACAGACAGACAGACACGGACAGACAGACAGGGAAAGACAGGGACAGACAGACAGACAGACAGGGACAGACAGACAGGGACAGACAGACAGGGACAGACAGGGACAGATGGACAGGGACAGACAGGGACAGACAAGGACAGACAGACAGACAGACAGACAGACAGGGACAGAAAGACAGACAGACAGGGACAGAAAGACAGACAGAAAGGGACAGACAGGGACAGACACACAGACACACAGGGACAGACAGGGACAGACAAACAGGGACAGACAGACAAACAGACAGGGACAGACAGACAGAGAGACAGGACAGACAGACAGACAGACAGGGACAGACAGGGACAGAAAGACAGACAGACAGGGACAGACAGACAGGGACATACAGACAAAGAGACAGACAGGGACAGACAGACAGACAGACAGGGACAGACAGACAGACGGACAGGGACAGACAGACAGACAGGGACAGACAGACAGACAGGAACTGGCAGACGGACAGACAGAAAGACAGACAGACAGACAGACAGACAGACAGACAGGGACAGACAGGGACAGACAGGGACAGACAGGGACAGACAGACAGACAGACAGACAGGGACAGACAGACAGACAGACTTACAGACAGACAGACAGGGACAGACAGACTGACAGGAAAAGACAGACAGACAGACAGACAGACAGAAGAAAGACAGACAGACAGAAGAAACGCAACAAGAGCAGGATTTGTTCTCAGGAACATAGGTGTGAGCGTCTGGAATTGGTCCTTCCAGAATCGGGAAAATGGTCCTTCCAGAATCGGTCAGAGAGGCTGTAAGTCTGGCATCATTCAAGATAATGGTTAAATCACATTATTTGAAAAGGAAAGAAGTTTGATAAGAGGAAAGGGTATTTATTTAAAAAAAAAAAAAAAAAAATTATTCCAAAGGGGGGGGGGGTAATGAGGGAATGATATAGCGGGATTCATGGTGGCTAGAATTACGGCCACAATCAGGATTCTTTTGTCTTAAAAGTGGCCAATAATGGTAAATTGTTTGCTTAACTTATGTGTTTTTGATGAAATTAAAAAAATTTCTAATGTCTAATGTCTAACGGTCTCTCTACAGATTTGTAAGGGCGTAGGGGAGACCGGGGGCGCAATTAGGTACAGAAGGGACAGGGACAGACAGGGACAGACAGACAGACAGACAGGGACAGACAGACAGGGACAGACAGGGACAGACAGTCAGACAGACAGGGACAGACAGACATACAGACAGGGACAGACATACAGGGACAGACAGGGACAGACAGGGACAGACAGACAGACAGACACGGACAGACAGACAGACAGACAGGGACAGACAGGGACAGACAGACAGACAGACAGGGACAGCCAGATAGACAGACAGGGACAGACAGGGACAGACAGACAGACAGACAGGGACAGACAGGGACAGACAGACAGGGACAGACAGACAGGGACAGACAGACAGATAGACAGACAGACAGACAGACAGACAGACAGACAGACAGACAGACAGACAGACAGACAGACAGACAGACATGGAGAGACAGACAGGGACAGACAGACGGACAGACAGGGACAGACAGGGACAGACAGACAACAGACAGGGACAGACAGACAGGGTCAGACAGGGACAGACAGACAGACAGGGAGAGACAGGGACACACAGGGACAGAGAGACAGACAGGGACAGATTCATGGTGGCTAGAATTACGGCCACAATCAGGATTCTTTTGTCTTAAAAGTGGCCAATAATGGTAAATTGTTTGCTTAACTTATGTGTTTTTGATGAAATTAAAAAAATGTCTAATGTCTAATGTCTAACGGTCTCTCTACAGATTGGTAAGGGCGTAGGGGAGACCGGGGCGCAATTAGGTACAGACGGGACAGGGACAGAGAGGGACAGACAGACAGACAGACAGGGACAGACAGGGACAGACAGACAGACAGACAGGGACAGACAGACAGGGACAGACAGACAGGGACAGACGGACAGGGACAGACAGGGACAGACAGTCAGACAGACAGGGACAGACAGACATACAGAGAGGGACAGACATACAGGGACAGACAGGGACAGACAGGGACAGACAGGGACAGACAGGGACAGACAGGGACAGACAGGGACAGACAGGGACAGACACGGACAGACAGACAGACAGACAGGGACAGACAGGGACAGATAGACAGACAGACAGGGACAGCCAGATAGACAGACAGGGACAGACAGGGACAGACAGACAGACAGACAGGGACAGACAGGGACAGACAGACAGGGACAGACAGGGACAGACAGACAGGGACAGACAGACAGGGACAGACAGGGACAGACAGACAGATAGACAGACAGACAGACAGACAGACAGACAGACAGACAGACAGACAGACAGACAGACAGACAGACAGACAGACAGACAGACAGACAGACAGACAGACAGAAAGAAAGACAGACAGACAGACAGACAGACAGACAGACAGACAGACAGACAGACAGACAGACAGACAGACAGACAGACAGACAGAAAGACAGACAGACAGACAGACAGACAGGGACAGACAGGGACAGACAGGGACAGACAGGGACAGACAGATTGAGAGACAGGGACAGACAGACAGACAGACAGACAGACAGGGACAGAAAGACAGACAGACAGGGACAGACAGACAGGGACATACAGACAAAGAGACAGACAGGAACAGACAGGGACAGACAGACAGACAGACAGGGACAGACAGACAGACGGACAGGGACAGACAGACAGACAGGGACAGACAGACAGACAGACAGGGACAGACAGACAGACAGACAGGGACAGACAGACAGGGACAGAAAGGGACAGACAGGGACAGACAGACAGGGACAGACAGACAGACAGGGACAGACATGGGCAGACAGACACACAGACACGGACAGACAGACACGGACAGACAGACAGACAGGGACAGACAGGAACAGACAGGCAGACAGACAGACAGACAGAAAGGGACAGACAGGAAAAGACAGACAGACAGACGTGGACTAGCCGGGAGTTACCTGATGTCGACGTAGTATGGGATTTAGCAATATCCAACTGACGTGGACTTCAGTTTAACCGGATGTTATTTAGTTCTGAGTCTTCATTTGTGCAATTAGATTCTACGAAGTACCATCATGTGCACTTCGGTATGCACATACAGTTAGTTAAGCACTTGACATAGAGACCGACACAACATTACCTTTTGGAAAATCGGTCAAAGAAACCCGTGCACTACTTATAAAGCATATTCGCAAAAGAATCGCAGGTGCATACAGATCTGTGGTATCTAATAAGCTACGCTTTCAACGTCCCGTCCTCGCAGCTATCAGTAATTCATTCGCCCTGCCTCACGTCCTGCATACTGCACCTTTTTGGTGACTTCTCACCAAATCAAAAAAAAAATCTGTTCAATATCATATCGTTTTGATAGATATATATTACGCCTTCCCCTTCGGACGAGAAACTCGAAAATTTCCAGTCATTATCAAATTAGTGATCCACCAACAGCAGGGGAGAAACAAATATAAACTTATAGCCAAAATACTGATCACGACTAGAAAACCCTCTTGGTTTAGTTGTAGGGTGAAAGTTTTTTTTTGTATTTCATACGTTAATTCTCTTTCGTGTTTTCTTTTCCTTTTCTCTTTTTTCCTTATTATTTACTCTGTCTTCGTGCCTTGTGTTTAAAATAGCGGGTCAGAAATAAACTCATCAGCATCATCATTTTTCTTTGTAGTTTTCATCCGTTTGTCTAACTATTTCGAGCTACTTCGTATCCCAATTCTTCTCTGTATATCTAGATCCCAACAACATCTTCCGTCTACGAAAGGTCAGATGAACTTATAATAATAATGATAAACATATACTATAACCCACAAATCGTACAAGACGAAAAAAGCACTGTCAGAAGTTTCATAATAGATACGGTATAACACTTACAAGAATAACACCTTTTCACTTAGAAATAAAGTGTTCTGACGAATTAAGTTTACACTATTTCGTGCCTAGATCTCCAACAACAACTTCAATTAGTATACATACTAACGGGAACGAAAGAAACATAACAGATAACATCCCAAAGTGTTAACTTTTGAAACCACACATCCTTCTGTTGTCGTTATGTGTAGTATTTATGTCGTTATGTATGACAGTGTAGTATTTTTACCTATTGAAGGTGTTGTTGGAGATGTAGGCACGAAATAGTATAAACTTAAATGGTCATAACACTTTATTTCTAAGTGAAAAGATGTTATTCTTGAAAGTGTTATGCGGGATCTGTTATGAAACTTCTGACAGTGAGTGGAGTACAAAAGAAAATAAGAAGACGTGTTAAGGGAAAACACAACACATACAAACAAAATCTACTTAAGAGTCAAACAGACAAATAAGCCCATGAGAGGACCAAGGAAAGAGAAGAGACTTACTGGAAGAGACTTGCTTGGTACTGATGGAGACTCACGAGAGGGGGGGGGGGAGTGCTTTTCAAGCAGAAGCTGCAGGCCCTAGTGGGACTACTATTTCCAAATTTTGATACGAAATTTAATGTTTTCAGTCTTTTGCATAAAACAAAAGTAGTTTCTTCCAGTGCTCCTGTATGTTTTCTGCACTTCCTGCAACCCAAGATAATACAGGATCTAGTTGATTTCCGTTGAACTGCTTGTTAAGATCATTCACCCTAGAACAAGAGCTGTAAGTTCATATGGCACTTGCAAGTATATGTAGTAGGTAGGGATATCAGCTAAGATTTGCCCTGTCTTGAGGCACATGCGAGTATGGGCCTTTCAGATTCATGAAAAAGGAATGGGGAGTCGCGTTGTGTTCTGTCACTAATATATATAAGACCTTTGCCTGTTCTTCCCACCAAGTTTCATCCCGATCCAACCACTCAGAACATGTCACCCGATTTCAGGTCCCCCCCCCCCTCCATCTCCCCCAAAGTAACCAGATCCGTTCCAAACTTGAAGTGTGACATCTGTGACAGGAGATCCTTTCCAAATATCAAGTTTCTTAAGATCCTACTCCCCGTTCAAAAGCTATACATTCGTAGATATTTCGGATTCCCCCTCTCTCCACTCCCCCACAGTAGTTGGATCGGAGAAGTGACTGTTTCCAAGCTATTTTGTTCGGGTCTCTATATGCCTGCCAAGTCTTATCGTTCTAGTACAAGTTAAGTATGTTAAGTCAGGATCACTGGAATTCTGGAACCCTTCCTCCAAATGCCCCTATAGAGCTCGGATCTGGTCCGGTCTTGTCAACTATGATTTTAGGGCTTGTGTTTGTTCTACCCACCAAGTTTCATCCCGATCCCTACACTCTAAACAAGTCACACGATTACCGGTTCCTCGCTCCAACTCCCCAAAAGTCACTGGATCCATTCCGAATTTGAAATTTGACATCTGAGACACGAAGTCTTTCCAAATATCAAGTTCGTTAACATCCGATTCCCCGTTCAAAAGTTATAAATACGTCAATATTCCGGATTCACCCTCCCTCCACTCCCCCCACGGTGGTTGAAGAGGAAGTGACTTTTTACAAGTTATTTCGTCCGGTCCCTAATATGCCTGCCAAGTTTCATCGTCCTAGCACATGCGTAAGCACCTTACCTCGGAATCACCGGCATTCCGGAACCCTCCCTCCAACTCCCCCCACAGTGCTCAGAAAGTTCATCAAGATCCGGTTCCCCGTTCAAAAGTTATACAGACATGAATATTCCAGATTCCCCCTCCCACCACTCCCCCCGCGGTGGTCGGATCAGGGAAGTGATAATTTCCAAGTCACTTTGGTGGGATCCCTAATATGCCTACCAAGTTCATCTTCCTAGCACATCTGTAAGTGCCCTTGAGCGGAGCTGCAAGTGCCATAAAAACAAAAGAAAACTAACAAGAGCTGAAAGCTCATATGGCACATGCAAGGCTTGATAAATGGATGAAAGTAGGAATTTGCCAATTCGTGGGTTTGTTGCGATTTCTAAGAAAACCCTTGAGATAAAAATGATGATGGACCCTCGGAAATCAAGAATTTGCGTTATATTGTACTCGTGTTCTTCAAGCAGTACTAAGAACTTTTTCGGATTTTTTTTTGGAGCTTGAAAAATTGTATTACCTTTGCAACACCAAATGCCGTGTTGATAAGAACCTCTTGGGTTGTATTTGAACAGGCGTATGTATTAAGACGTAAAAATCGCGCATAGCGCTATTCACCTTATTACACCTATTAGGACAATGCTTAAGGGTGCCAAAAAGTAATTTCTAAGCAAAACCCTTAAGGCAAAAATGATCACAGGTTCATGGGGATTATGAAAACGTAGATTTTAATTAAAAGTATGTTTTTTACTTTGCGGTGAAGATGAGTACTTTAAGGGATGATTGAATCTGGGAAGTGACAATCTCTAAGCCAATTTTATCCAGTCTCTAATGTTCAAGCCAAGTTTCACCGTCCTAGCACATCTGGAAGTACCTTAAATCGCGATCACCGGAATTTCGGAGCCCCCTCCAACTCCCCCCAGAGTGCCCGAATACGGTCCGGTTCTGCTACTGATGTATCAAGGGCTTACGCTTGTTCTTCCCACAAAGTGTCATCCCAATCGCTAAACTCTAAGCGTGTCACAAAATCAACTCCGTATCTGGGGCTTCTCCTTGTTCTTTCCACCAAGTTTCCTCCCGATCCGTCCACTCTGAAAATGTCAGACGATTTCCACCCCCCCCCCCCTCCAACTCCTTCCAAAGTCACCGGATCCATTCCGGACTTGAAGTGTGACATCTGAGACAGGAGATTTTTCCAAATATCAAGTTTCACTAAGATCTATTTCCAAATTAGTTTGGTCGTGTCCCCAAGTTGGAATCTTCAATTTACACTCTGTGAACATCTATCGATTTGTCGAGTGAAAAAACAGTTCTCAATTGGATACCTGTTTTCACCTGGCTGACGACGGCTTGTCTACTGCCCGTTATTCGTACAGGAGATCGGCAATTTTGGTCTTTGCCGTGCCCCAACGGCTGCCTTGCGAACTGCACGTGTGCGCCTACGTGGGTAAACAAGAGACGCTCTCCCGGCTGCCTGTTTAAGAAGATGGTGGAGGAACAGATTCTCTCGAAATTGACGGAAATTCAAGCTCAAGTACAAGATATTCCTCGACTTTCATTCAGCATTTCCTCGATCGAATCAACTCTAACCAGCATAAACAATCAAATTGCTGCAACCGCAGAGGCACAAGCCAAAGTTGAGTCGGACTTCAAAAAAATTACCGGAGAAATGGGATGAGACGTGTAAGCAGACTCATTTGCTTGAGAAAGAATTGAAATTGGTCAACATTATTATTTATAATTATGACCGAGGTACATTCCACTCACTTTGGCTCCTACTTGGTGGATGATACCCGTTCTCTCGTCAGAGATTGCTTGCCTAACAATTTCAATCGAGAGATGGGATATAAAAGACGCTTTTCAGCTTAAATCTCGTGATCCCCAGAAACGCAGGCCTGTTTTGGTGAAAATCAACAGCAAACTTCTCCGTGATATAATACTAAGAATATCGGTTCATTTCAAACGACAGGGAATTAGCTTTTCCGCGGACTACACTACTTCGGAGAGAGCAGCAAGAAATGCCCTCAAGCCACTTATGCAAAGAGCAATAAACGAACACCGTGACGTCAAACTAAGGGGCACGCGCCTCTTGATTGACCGTCAAGTTTTTACTTACTTATAGTAAGCCCCGATGACGCTCACAGGCAGGGTCAAGGAAGTTTTCGTCCTAACAGTAATGTTTCAAGCCGCCTTCACAAAGAAAACGGAAGTACCCCGCACCGGGACACGAACATAGTGCTGAGACCAGATAAATCTTACGGTGGAAAGTGTATGACGCGCCCACCATTTCAAATTACGTAGGAAAAAAGCCACATACAGCCACATAACGTCTTGGAACGTGGTGGCTTACGATAACGTCTTGGAACGTCCATGGTCTAGTGAACAAAATTCATGATCTATAATCGAATGTATTTCCTTTTAGAGATGTTACGTGCCTAGTAGAAACTTGGTTAAGCCCAGATTTCGACATTGAAGTTCCTGAGTGTGTTGTATATAGGAGAGAAAGAAACGCTTTTTGGAATAAACGTCATTATGATGGAGTAATTGTGTGTAATTACCCGTTTAGAAAGCAAGTCGGAGAATATTGTATGGGTTGATTTAAAGTGTTTAGATGGTAGAAGTTTAATTGTGTTGCGAGAGCAACACTTTGGTTTTGTCCTCGTTTTTTTTTTTTTTTTTTTTTTTTTCCTATGACTCCGATTTCATTTTATTCCTGGTAACTGAGAAGGGTCTAACCTGTGCGGTTTTTACGGAAAGTGTGGACCTTAGGCCGGATTGATGAATATGACATTACATTTTGGAAAGCTCCGTAGAACTCTTGCCTGGGGCCAATAAGGATGGTTTTTGCTTGTCCTCGAGCCAGAGCCTACGGTTTGCGAAGTGAAGTTGAGTTGTATAGCCTATGTCAGAGAGGACTATCTGAAGTTGTGTAGTGAACCTTTCGTTTCATCAAAAGATGTTTCTGCTTTCGAGTGGAAAGCTCCGTTCTAGCACGCAAGAAGGCAGGCACCAGTTTCAAATTGAAGATGGACTAAAATCTATAAGTGTTAAATATATGCGGCAGTTACCCGGCCCCACAGCCAACATATCTTCTTTGAGTGATAAATAGAAAAATCTACAGAGACAAAAAAGTGGCTTTTTCCCACGGGTCCGAAAGTGCTGCCATCTATTGTTTATGTCCATGTCTGCGACGATTTCAGCTGAGTTTATAATTTTTTTTTTTTGCACTTTGGTTTGTGGTAGAGTAACGGTATCAGATGTGCCTCTTAAACTTTAAAAGTTCTCTCATTGCTAAAGAAACTAGAGCTTATCCTTTGCTCCTTTCTAAGTCGTGACGTTAGAAAGTTGGCCTACGGCAAAAAAGTCAACTTTTGAACTAATACAGGTAGAATTTTTTTGTCGACGGCAATCGATAGCCATTGATGAGCTGATCAAAGTATATGCCATCCATTTTTTGGTACAAAAATTCCTTCATGAGATACACCAGATTGAAAATTTCAAAGGGGTTGACAACTTCATAGTAAGGTACATTGAAACCAAAAATAGGCGATACCAGTTATGATACATATAGGGGACTTTTAAGCAACAGTCGACTGTTAGCCCATAATCATCCTCGGTAATGAGGGGTTTGCAGCTTTTGCTAGTTGGTATACCTGTTATTTGTTTCCGGTGTATTCGATGGTAAGAACAATTTGGTTCCCAATGGTAAGATATGCAAGGGACTTGTAAGTAATAATCGGCTGTTATGCTACAATCATCTTCTGCGATGATGGGTTTGCAGCTTTTGCTAGCTGGTGTACCCATTATTTGTTTTCGGTTAACTTAATGTATATCACGGGAGAGGGACTTGTAAGTAGGAATCGGTTCACGAGGGGCTAGGAATTTTTGCAAATGGGTGCACATTGTATTCGATTTCTATAAATCTGACGGTAAGAAAGTTTGTGTCGATGGTCTATCAATGTAACCGAGGATTAACTGTTTACACAACGGATACAAACGAAAATGTAAAGCAATGAGGTAGTTCCATAATAATTAATAGTGTTATCTATGGTATTTTAATCCTGAAAAGTTACGGATAGCTTTCTATTACCAACTAGATTATATAAGATATTGTTCCAAGTTTTCATCCGTCACGATGCCTACGATTGAAAAGGATAAAGTACAACTGACTGCAAAGTTAATTTAGTCCCTTCTTCCTATATTATTTTGTTGTTGTTTTTACAACGCTGAAGAATACCTTTTGATCATATGATTAATTTTTTTAGAACATCCCGTTTAAAAAGCTTATGCTATAATCATCTTCAGCGATGAGGGGCTTGCAACTTTTGATAGCTGGTATATCCATTATTTGTTTCCGGTGAATTTGAGATCAATCACGGGAGACGGACTTGTAAGTAAGAATCGGTTTTCGAGGGGCTAGAAATTTTTGAAAATTGGTGCACATTGTATTCGATTTCTGTAAATATGACAGTAAGAAAGTTTGTATCGATGGTCTATCGCTATAACCTAGGATTAACTGTTTACGCAACGGGTACAAACGATACGGTAATGTAAAACAATAAGGTAATTTTGTAATAATTAATAGTGTCATCTATGGTATTTTAATCCTGAAAAGTTACGGATAGATTTATAATATCAACCAGATTATATAAGATATTGTTCCAAGTTTTCATCCGTCACCATATCTACGATTGAAAAGGATAAAGTTCAACTTCGACGGCAATCGATAGCTGCTGATGAGCTGATCAAAGTATATGACATCCATTATTTGGTAAAAAATTCATTAATGAGATACACCAGTTTGAAAGTTTCAAGGGGTTGACAACTTCAGTAGTAAGGTACACACTGAAACCAAAAATAGGCGATACCAGTTGTGAGACATTTAGGGGACTTGTACGCGACAGGCGACTGTTAGCTCATAATCATCTTCGGCAATGAGGGGTTTGCAGCTCTTGCTAGTTGGCGTACCTGTCATTTGATGAACAATTCGGTTCCCAAATGTAAAACATGCAAGGGACTTGTAAGTAATAATCGGCTGTTATGCTACACAAATCTTCAGCGATGAGGGGTTTACAACTTTTGCTAGTCGGTGTACCCATTATTTTTATCCGGTGAACTTGATGTCTATCACGGGAAAGGGACTTGTCAGTAGAATCGGTGCACTTAGTGCATCGGTGCACTAATTTTCTAGAAATTTGTGCAAATTGTCGCACATTGTATTCGATTTATATAAATCTGACGGTAAGAAATTTTGTATCGTTGGTCTATCGCTGTAACCTAGGATTTACTGTTAACGCAACGGGTACAAACGATACTGTAATGTAAAACAAGGTAGTTTCGTAATAATTAATAGTGTCATCTATGGTATTTTAATCCCAAAAAGTTACGGATAGCTTTATAATACCAACTAGATTATATAGGATATTATTCCAAGTTTTCATCCGTCACGATGTCTACGATTGAAAAGGATAAAGTTCAACTGACTGCAAAGTCAATTTAGTCCCTTTTTCCGATATGCTTTTGTTGTGGTTAGGGCAATCGATAGCCCTTGAAGAGCTGATAAAAATATTTGCCATCCATTTTTTTGAACGAAAATCCTTCATGAGATAAACCAGTTTGAAAGTTTCAAGGGGTTGACAACTTCAGGAGTAAGGTACACACTGAAACCAAAAATAGGCGATACCAGTTGTGAGACATGTAAGGGACTTGTAAGCAACAGTCGACTGTTAGCTCATAATCATCTTCGGCAACGAGGAGTTTGCAGCTTTTGCTAGTTGGTATACAATCTCGATTTGTCCTGTGAGCGGAGAGGTGCTGCGCGAGAGCTACTTGTACCTGATCTGACTTAGTGCGCATGAACTATTGTTTTGTCTGGATTTGGATATAAATTTAGAGCCTCCGCTCCAGGTAGAGTTTTCTCTAGTAAGAATATTTACACAGATCGTGACGGGGGGATGCGGTTTGAGGTAGCCCTCAACCCATAGCCCTAGCGCCCAGCACCGTGCTTTGTTCTCCAATTATGGCAGCAGCCAAATATCCCTGTGGGGAGTGCTACAGGAATTGCACTAGTGGGACGTTCCAGTGTTCTGTATGTCCCACTTGGTTCCACCCAAGTTGTGTTGGGTTATCACTTGCCGAACGTGTCCAATCCCCCAACTGGAGCTGCGTGAAATGTTCAGTAGCTGCTTCAGCCACCCAACGGCAGAATTTAGAAGAGAATTCTCGCCTAGCCTGTACTGAGTGTGACAAAAAACTTTTGACCATAAGCGCCCTGAAGGATAAACTAGAGTCTTCTGCCGAAGATTGTGCGTCGAAGGACATAACTATAAGTCAACTCCGTCAAGAGATCAGTTTACTTAAGTCTAACCTTCTCTCTGACACTCCGGATCCTGTTTCCCGTCTCCCTAATTGTAGCCGAAGCACCTCAACTTCAGTGGAGCTTACATCCCCTCTTGTCCCTAATTGCGTTGATCAGAGTAATTCACATGCCATCAGCGATTCATTTCAGCATGAAATGCCCACATCGGTCCAGTGTCGTTGCCATGCTGCCGGAGTCGCGTCTCAACCTGGGATTAGCGAGGGGCTAGTGGCTCAATCTTCATGCGATCTTTCAGACTTTACAAAGACTAATATTCGCGAAACCGAAATTTCGCACGTGGTGGTGAATTCGTCCCTATTCTTTGCTCGTGAGGCATTTGCATCCGGTATTTTGAGTGATGAAATTTCAGATGTAATGGCAAAGTCGTACCCATTTGACTCGCTTAAAAGCACCAAACTTCTCTTATGGACATTTTTGGGCAGTTCGGGAAAAATTTTGGAAAGAAGGGGCAATCTCGCACAGAACAACACTGCAGTTGATATAGTTAAAATGATCTGTGAACTTGATGCTAAATCTTTCGTTTGGCCGATCATAGTTCCTCGGTCTCCTAGAGAGATTCCTATTCTGAAATCCGACGTTTCGGTTCGTTTAGACCGTTTAATGAGTGACTGCAATCGTAAAATGGAAATTTCCTTGTCATCATTGCAAAGAATTGAGACGGCTCTTGCAAAAGGAGGGATACCAGCATCAAACATGACGACGCATGCGACACCTACATCTGTCTCCGAGTGGCCCCCCCTCCCCCCTCCAGCTGACACTGCAGAGGTCTTTACGATCTCGAACTTTCCAAGCTCCCTCAACAACCCAATCTCTCGGAAAAAGGAGTTTGATAAGCTGGCTTCCAAGGGAATTCAAAAAGTGAGTGCAAACAAAGATGCAATTGTAGTGAGCGTGAATTCTGCTAGTGCCGAAAGTTTTTCTGCCAGCCTTAAGAGCAGCTTTCCTGATTGTAACGTTTCGAGCAAGAAAAATGTCTGGTATGGTATCATTCGAGGCGTTGATCCGTCCCTAGAAATTGAAAACCTTGCTTGTGATTTTGAAGGAGTGGTTAGCTTCGCTCGTTTCGGAAAGTCTCCAACTATCAAAGCTTGTTTCAAGTCTGAAGCATTCCTGAAGTTTTATATTGTTCATGGTTTAAAGATTGGGTATGAACTGTTTCGTGTGAATAAGGACAGAAAGCTCCCAAGGCGCTGCTTTAAATGTCAGGGTTTTGATCATGTGGAAAAACAATGCATGGCACCCGTTCCGGTCTGTGCTCGTTGTGCCGGTCCTCACTCAAGCTCCAGGGAGAGCCCTTGTTCTAACCCGGTTGCCTGTGCCCATTGCCAGTCGAGCAGCCACCCTTCATTCAGTTTTTCTTGCCCAGTTGTGCGTAAAAACTTGAAATAGTATTATGGCTACTTATTTAAATGTCGTTTCTTTTAATTCGAATGGAGTTTCCGGAAAACTCCCCATCCTTAGCCAGTTTCTTTGTGATAATCAGTCCGTACTTTGTTTGCAGGAACACCACCTGCTTGATCATTCACTCCCACTGTTAAATTCTATAAGTAATTCTCATGACGTTCTTTCGGTCCCGGCTAGACCAACCGGTGGTCGTCCATCGGGTGGTATTTCAACTTTTATCCCTAAACATCTGAGTGCGTCAGTTTTATTTTCTGATTGTTGTTTCATTGCTGTAAGTTTCCACGATTGTGTTTTAATCAACTGTTATTTCCCGACAAATTATAATGATGATATATCGCTTGAAGATTTTAATGCATGCTGTTTCAGACTTGATCGACTCATTTCTCGCCTTAATTCACTTAAAAATATTTTTATCTTGGGTGATCTAAACTGTAATCCATTGGATCATGACGAACGTAGTACTATTTTTAATTCATGTTTCCCACGATTTAAATTATTATCTAAATCCCAAGATTTCACGTACACTCATTGGTCGGGAAGCACGAGTAATCTTGACCACGTTCTAAGTAACCGCGATTTCCCAACAACCGTGCTTGTAGTAGATGATTTTCCTATAAGCGACCATATGCCTATTTCATTTTCTGTTTCACTACGTATTTCAGGACCCCAGATTTCAAAGAATCATAAAACAGCAAAAGCTAAGTTTTCCCGAATGGTTTGGGATGAGTCGTTGAAGCTTCATTATCAAAGAGAAGTTGATCTTATTGCGGCAAAAATTCAAATCCCTACAGAATTTCCTCTTACGTCTAATATAGAGCTTGAGTTAAATTGTATATATTTTCAGCTAGTTCATTGTTTAAGGGTTTCGGCAAAAAAGGTTTTTCAATCCAAAACTGTTGTTGTTGGGACTGAAAAACCTTTTTGGTCGCTTAATTCTTCGCTGGTAGAGAGTAATTATGAGGCTAAGTTAGCTTACGTCAGATGGAAGGCACTCGGTAAACCCCGTGATGGACTTTCCTTCCGGTGGATGAAAGAGAAGAAGGCTATTTTTCAGGCCAAACTTAGGCAACACAATAACTGCCTTATGGAGGAGGCGTCTCGTGATGCTGATCTTGATAAGCTTAAAATTTGGAAAGCGCTACGTAGGTCTAAGCATCCAAGTGAACCACCACCTGATTCTTTCCCGTCTGTTGCTGATTGGGAAACACATTTTAAGTTCACCCTGTCTTCGTCTAACGATTTTCCTTCAGACGTAACTGAGCTAGACTCTGTATTAAGTGATTTTCCTTCTGACCACGTAATTGTACATCAAGATTTACTTTTGGCTCAAAAGAAACTTAAGTTCCAATTATCGCCTGACCATGATGGGCTTTTTTCAAACCATCTCAAGTTTGTATCCCCAACGTTCCTTTTAACTCTTCTTGCTTTTTTTAATTTAATTTTATCGGTAGGTCGTGTTCCTTCATCTTTTAAAACTGGTTTGATTTCCCCTATTCTAAAAAATGGAAAGAAGGATTTAAAATCTTGCGGTTCTTATCGACCAATAACCAAGGGTTGTATTATTAGTAAACTTTTTGAAATGTGTTTTAAAAATATGTTTGAAGGCCTTGATGTCGGGTTAAACCAGGTTGGATTTAAAAGGGGTATGGGTTGCGATCACGCGCACGCTACTTTTTCCACTTTAATCAATGATGCGCGAGTGAGCGGACAACCACTTTATACGCTTCTGATTGATATAAAAGGTGCTTTCGACAATATTTCTCATGCGGCTGCTCTTCTATCCCTTGTGTATAATGGTATTCCCCATTCTGTTGTGCGTGCTTTAAGGTCCTGGTACAATGGACTGAACGTTCAAGTGGCAATTCGTTCCCCAAAAATTCTGTCTAATTTAATTTCAGTGGGAAAAGGCGTTAGACAAGGTGGAATTTTATCACCATATATTTTTAATGCATGTTTGGCAGATTGTCTTCGGTCGCTTAAGACTTCTTTAATACATTTTGCACGTGATGTAACATTTTTAGCATATGCTGATGATATTATTATTTTAAGTCGGTCAAAGGAAAAATTAATTGAAAACTTTAACATTCTAGTGTCTAAATTGGGGCAGAAGGGTCTAATAATTAGTTCTGAAAAGTGTAATTATTTTGTGATTAGTAGTTTGCCCACGCAGAATTCCCCTCTGGATTGTGGTGGGGGGATTGTTTTCAGCCCTGTTGAGAAAGTTATGTATCTTGGAATCCCTTACTCATCTAATACCCGGGATTGGAAACTTATCCTTATTCAACATGTGCAAGATAAAATAAGAAGAGCATTCGGTGCTGTTATTCGTTTACGAGGGATGTATCGCAGAGATGTTCTTGGTTCTATTTATACGGCTGTTGCACTTCCTCACATTCTTTTTCCGTCTGCTTTCTTTTCTTCTTTCCGTCCTTCTGAACTTTCTGCGCTAAAAGTTACTTATTATAAATTCTCTAAATTCCTTCTTGGCTTCCCGATTTCTGCGAGTAACTCTTTCCTAACTTCGAATTTTAAAGTGAAGAATCCTTTGGAAACTTTAAATGGTAAAATTCAGAACTTTCATAAAAAGGCTGACAACATTCTTCTTCATCACAACCTTTTTCCTTTTTTCACAAAAAAGTCCCCTGCTTAGTTTGTTTATTTTGAGCTCTTTCTTTTTTCTTTTTTTTTCTTTTTTTTTTTTCATGTACTTCATTGTATATTTAGTAGGCTAAATTGTCTTTAACGGTCAGCTGTTTATTAGTATGTAAGTGTGTGTGAGTTTGACTGACATGTTGTTGTTCCTTTTTATACATTACTCTTCAGTTTTGAAGGATTCAAATAAATAATAATAATAATAATAATATCTGTTATTTGTCTCAGGTGTATTCGATGGTAAGAACAATTTTGTTCCCAATTGTAAGACATGCATGGGACTTGTAAGTAATAATCGGCTTTTATGTTATAATCATCTTCAGCGATGAGGGGTTTGCAACTTTTGATAGCTGGTGTATTCATTATTTGTTTCCGGTGAATTTGATGTCAATCACGGGAGATGGACTTGTAAGTAAGATCGGTTCACGAGGGGCTAGAAATTTTTGAAAATTGGTGCACATTGTATTCGATTTCTGTAAATATGACAGTAAGAAAGTTTGTATCGATGGTCTATCGCTATAACCTAGGATTAACTGTTTACGCAACGGGTACAAACGATACGGTAATGTAAAACCAAATTTTGCGTCATGCGACATGCGACACAAATCGTGCGACAAGGAACGCAGAACTTTGCGTTTTGTCGCAATGTCGGATGCGTTGAATATTTCAACTGATCCGACATAATGCTGCGACTCTTGAGGGAAAGAAAAGAAAAAACAAAGTTTAGTTAATTTTCAAGACTAAAAATTGCTCTACCTTGATTTGACTGTAATCCTAGGATGGCTTAATGCAAAATATCCTCTGAAATATATACCTGTTTTGAGCAAGGTGACATATCGGTTTTGACTGAATGATGGGTAGTACTCAGATGGGTAAGCTCCCAGCATATTAAGAGGTTGTTTCCCCAAGGGTTTCTTTGTCCTTTTGCAGTATTATCTCGTCGAAAAATTTCCATTTGTGTCGGCGTTGAAGTAGGAAGGTTCGTCGGAACATCAAAGAAAAAATCGTGTCGCATACGAAGCAGCAGTGTGAACCCAAGGGTTAGGATTCGAGTTCAACACGCTAATTGCTCAAAACGCAACTCTACAAAAGCGAACCTGTCATCAGAGAAGAGCCGAAATATCGCTAGATCACAGTGTAAAAATTAATAGTGTCATCTATGGTATTTTAATCCTGAAACGTTACGGATCGCCTTCTTCCGATATTGTTTTGTTGTTGGTTTTACAACGCTAAAGAACAGCTTTTGATTATGTGATTATACTTTTTAGAACATACCGTTTTAAAAGCTTAGATAAGTTGACAATTTCAGCATTTAACCGACAGCGAAGAAACAAAACCAAAGTGTTGCTCTCGCAACACTTTAGCCGGCAAAGCCGGACAAAGGTGCCGCAACAATTCACGTTGCCCGGGCAACGTAGGTCTAGTTTTGTGTTCAGTTTATGTACCTCTCATACACGGGAGAAGATACTTGGAATAGACTGGACCAGGAAGTAAGTGCTCTAAAAATCAGACTTTCTAAGGATGTATTAGTGATATTGGGTGACCTGAACGCATATACTGCTGAAACCCAAGAGATAAATTGCGATTGTTCTCTAGGTAAAGCCCCTACAGTGCCTTTGGTTTACCGGATTCCTTGAAATAGCCAAGATTAAAAAAGGAACATTAACACTTGGGGTAGGACACTTTGTGGAGACCATGGCCTGGCTATTGGAAACGGAAGGTTTGGTGATGATGGGGGAAGGGGTAAGTTTACCTGCATTTCTGGACCAAACCCGAGTGTCATTGATTCTGTACTGGTTGACGTTGAATGTATAGTAGAGCATATTCCAGTGTCTGACCAC
This sequence comes from Branchinecta lynchi, assembly GCA_023053575.1. NCBI lineage: Eukaryota > Metazoa > Arthropoda > Branchiopoda > Anostraca > Branchinectidae > Branchinecta > Branchinecta lynchi. Next base: position 20,716,375 of record JAKZAP010000015.1, read on the forward strand.
TTCCCGGTAGGTCTAGATATTTCTTTGAAAGTCAAAAGGGGTACAAACGAAACACAAGGATTTTTCCCGCCCATACTACCAGGTACGAACTGGAGATACTACCCTCCCATTAAGGTTGAAAACGGAGAGGGACTAAGGAAGAAACCGAACGATCTCTGACAATGCCTGATCCACAGACTTGGGAAGAGTATTATTCAAACCAACAGAGCAAACATTTCCATGATCCAGACTTATTTACAGCTCTACCCTTTACTATCGGCACACAAGATTACACAAGATTACTTTCCCTTGAATTAAGACAACGATGTCCTCTGTAACCCTGTAGTGAGTGAAGAAATCGAGAAACCGATTGCTGGCTCAACCCCTTGACCGGATAGGATACCCAAAAGAGCATTTAAGGTTCTACGTTTATCGCTGCTGCCACTTATACTTGGACTTTTTAACATGGTTCTAAAACGAAAAGTATGGCCGGAACCATGGAGGCTTTCGCTTATTATCCCGCTATTTAAGAAAGGTGACACTAGTAGATGTGATAGTTATAGACCGATTAGCTTAGTTAATAGTGCTAGGAATTTTTTAGAGAGAATTCTGGATAGTAGATTGGGTGTTTGGTTGGAAGAGAGGAAAATTATTAGAGAAGAGCCATCTACAGTAGATCGAGTGTTCATATTAAACGCATTAATAGAAAAGTATTATAAGGGTGATGGTGAGCTGTTTGTTGCGTTTTTAGACCTTCATAAAGCATTTGATTATGTGATCGAGTAATTTTGTTCAGGTGCCTGATGGAGCTTGGACTACGAGTGCCTTTTATATAATTCTTGGCTTCGATGTATTCTTCTACAAAAAATATTTTAAGCCGTTTTTTAGTTTGATGGGAATAAAGCAGGGTAGCACACTGTCGCCTAAGTTATTTTCCATATTTATTAATGATATCGTTGAATTTTATGAAAAGAAGTGGGCGCCTGTGGTGAAACTTCGTGAGAGAGCTCTTTCACTGCTTCTATTCGCTGATGACTTAGCCCTCATAGCAAAATCGGCAGAAGAACTACAGACCCTACTTAACCTAGCAGAGAAATACATGGAGAGCAAAAAGTTAGAAGTCAACACAGAAAAAACGGTGGTACTGGTGTTGAGAAAAAATAGTCGCAAGAAACAGGAGAGTGTATTTTTCTACAAGGGAACAAAACTTAGAACGGTTAAAGAAACTAAATATCCTGGTTTCATTGTTTCAGCAAACGGGAGCTGGAAAAACATATTTCAAAATTAGCATCCCGAGGAAAGGCTGCAATCTTCTCCATTTTTAGAAATAGTAGCCTAATGGGTCTAACAGACCTTGCCCTACGTAAACATAACTTCAACTCAAAAGTTATGTCTGTCATACATTATGGATGCCTTAGAAATCCTTAGAAACGATTCAGTTCAATATTTCAAAAGGATATATTGTTTGCAACTTACAATCCCCACGCGAGTCCTAAAAGGTGACCTAAGACTCTTTTCTCTGGATTGAAACAGAAAAATACAGATGATTCGATACTGGCTAAGACACTGGATCTGCCACCTGAGTGCCTGGAGATAAAAGCCTACACGGATATGCTAGCATCCAATAGGAAGTCATCCTGGCCGCATAGAATAACACAGATCTTAGACGAAACCGGGTTCAAGGCTGCAATGTAAATACCAGTGAATTTCTAGATACATTAAAATCAAGAATTGAAGCCCAAAAGATTCAGTTGTGGTGGAACGATCTTCACAAGTGATTTAGTCTAAAACTGTATCAGGATACTAAAGAGTATTTTGGTACCGAGTTTTATTTAAAGTTGAAAATCGCAGTAAAATTTATTCGTTTATGGATCCAGGCAAGAGCAAACTGTCTACCAGTACTTGGAAAAAGTTTTTGGAAAAGGAAAAGTGGTTGTCCGGAAGCTCAGTATCTTTGTCCTTTTTGTAATTCGAGTGATGAGGGGCTGGGAAGTGTTCTCTTGAGGTGTGAGGAGCTTTCTAATATAAGGGGTACTCTTTTTCATATTGGGGGGGGGGGGGGATTAGCTACTTCTATGTGTCCTTAAGTCTCCAAATGCTAGGTCTATAGTGTGTTTTGGAAACATGATAGAAAAAGTTATTAGTTGAGCAGAAAGTCGGTAGGATATTAAATTAAGAATGTGTGGTTGTTTGTTACTTCAGATTGTTGTTTGTTTTGTTTTTCCATATGTGGCTAATAGCTTTCAAGTACAGATATATATATATACGCCTGCCAAGTTTCATCTTCTAAGTACTTCTGGAAGTACCCTAACTCGAGATAAATGGCCTGACAGACCGACCGAAAAAGTGATCGGTATATGGCACTTGAGCGAAGTTGCAGGTGCCATACAAACTGAGCAGTGTGGCGCATGCACTGTTTCTATCTGTTTGAATTTGAATTTGTCCACGCTTGCCCACAGTCATGTCTAAATTATGACAAGAAAAGTAAAAAAGTATCCCTCACGCGGGTTAATTTATCTCTCGAGTTTGATAGGATTCCATTCCTTCACTAGCGAGGGAAAGGAACTATCGCAGCACGTGCAAGAACGCGTGTCCAAGATCCTGAATTTAACGCGCGCATCGAAGAAAAATCCTTATGTTGTCGCGGTCCAAACTACAGTTGTAACAAGATTTTCCAATTGGGTTTCTTTGACGGGGGATGGGGGAGGGGGGTAGACGAGTAAATAGTCGAGTAAATAAAATAGAAGAAACAGCTTTTGTAGTTCCCACATGGTGCTGAACTGACGAAACTAGCTTAGTAAGCACTTGGAAAAGCTAAAGATAGTTAGCTCTCCATGAACCCTACCACCGATTCGGAATCTCTCAGACAAGATCTACGTTCTGCCAACTGGCCCAGAGTGCCACGCATACTGCGTTAAGGCCAGCCATCACGACAGCAAAGCCGTACCCAGCAACGTGGCCACCACAGTCAGTTTTGAATCCATGTGACGGGAGGGTTAACCCACCTCCTGAATATACAAAAATAATCGTTGTGTATAGGGTTCAAACTCTGATCTGTGTTCCTTTTTTAATGATAGGTTATGGATTGTATCTGACCAGTGGAGATACCGTTTCCGTGCAACAAGTTCCGATATACGTCCCTAATCACTGCAGTCATAATCGGAATCATCTGCTAAGCCAGACAGATAGAAAGTTTAAATATGCTGTCTTAGTTATAGAACCAACTTTGCGATTACTGAGAAAATGAGCAATCAATACTTGTATTGAATCATAGTACTGGTAAGATACACGAGAAAATTGAGAGAGGACACATAATTTTTGTTTTGTTTTCTGTATCCCGTATGTCTTGTAGCACCTGACGAATTAAGTGTTCTCGTATCGGAGGGCCCTAGAGCATTTCAGTCATCGATCAAATGGTGCCGAGAAGCTAGAAGGGATGAGACAGAACAAGAGAATCATATGACGGCCGTAGAAGTCTATAAGACTCGGTGCCAGCCAGGTCCTTAAGTCGGTCCTGGCCGAAGCTTCGCTAGGTTTTTACCGTTCGCAACAAGAACTGGCGCCAGTTTTGGGGTATCAGATAGTCTAAGCCCCATTTTGAGAAAGTTTTGGCTTGTACCAAACCAGTTCGATAGACAAAGTTGCATCCACAGCTGGCTATTTTGATAACCGAATATGAGTTAAGCGTTAGTCAGCACTAGATTATCAGAAAATTCCCGTAAAATGATGTGATTGGCTAGTACATTCCATCTGGTAAAAGGCTACTTCTTAATAGAGATGGTATAAGTCTGCTTGAGTTTCCTCGCATGCCATTCGGTCTGAGGGACGCGGAAGTAACGTTTCAAAGATTAGCTGCGTTCGTTGCAGGTTCTTCCATTAAAACGCGTTTTTTTTGTTCACCTGTGAGTTGATGAAAACTGGCTAACTCCTCGCTGAAGCCGGGCTCACGCGCAGGTTCTGGTTAGTCCGCACCGGTGATATAAAACCGGATACTGGTTAGCTCAAAAAAGGCTATAACACTGGTGAGAAGTCGCCGGTAGATGCAAAAAGGGCTTATAAGAAAAACCGGAGACCACCGGTGAGAACTCCCGTGACAAAGAACGCAGCTATTAAAGGACGAGGTCCTTGAGATGGCCGGTGAGTACGCATGGGTGTACAATGATGATGTTATCAGATTTCGGAATCCCGACTTGAAAGCAAATCGGAAAAAGTGCGAAGTAGGCTTCATCAGATCGAATATCTCGGGTTTGTTGTGAGGAGTCGAAGAGCCCAAGTAACCAAGTTGACTTTAAAAGATCAACCGAACATATTAGTTGTCTTGGATAATAATTACCAGCTGGCCTTCGGTACCCGCAAGGGGCTTTTGACTAGTAACTGTGTCATGAGGTGCCCTGACTTTTCACGCGGTATTATCGTGCAGACGGATGTGGCACAAGAGGACATTGATGTAGTAGCGTCACAAGTATACGAAGATGGGAGACATCCATTAGCGTACCTAAGCCGTAGCCAAACGCAAGCTGAAAAGGGATATTCAGTGATCGACAGGGAGGCCTTCACCATTGTTTGGGCCGTACAAAAGCTAAACTGCTACACAGAGGGTCGCAGATATCGAAGTACAGACAGACCTAGCCCCACTCAAGTACTTATAAAAAACGAAGAACACGGACACAAGACCTTATTCGCTGGAGCACAATCTTACAGAACTTTTGAATCAAGTAGGTCGTAAGGCACGAGACGGCCAACGGTAATGAGGACAGCCTGCCATGTCGAACCTAAAGAAGGTCCTGATGTAAACAGTGTAAACATATAAATAAATTTCGGGTCACGACGACGATATAAGAGCAAAAAGTGCTATAGATTTCTTTGAGAGCCAAGATGGCGTCGGCGAAGAAACATACGTCATAGAGGCGAAGAAAGATCGGCAGCTATTGGGAATAGCAACAAACTTCGGGAGGAGACCGAAGGACCAAATCGTTTTCATGTGGAGAGGAGGATACAAGTTTTGGTTCAGGAAGGCCAGCTACGCCCTGCTGATGAATCCGTTGAGTTTCCGGGCGGCTTTGATACACTATGCGCATCGGAGTCCACACAGTTGGGACACTCCTCACGCAACCGAAGCAGTAACCGTCTGTCGGATAAGAAGGCACTTCTACTGGCAGGGACTTCAAGAGGACGTAAATTTATTCGTGCAGTCATGTGTCCGGGGGGGGGGGGGGAGTGTGACACTTCAGTGCCACCAGTGCCATTCATCGTTTTGTATATATAACACTCATTATTTTATTAATGCAGTCAATAAACTAACTTCCGAGGAGACGGATTATCAGCTACGTATGTGATTCCTTCACATTCTTGTCAAAATAGTTTTCAGTTGTGTGAGCTTTTCGTCACGCAATAAAACTTGTCGACTCTGTTGGAGGTTTTTTGTTTGTAGTTCTCCTATTTATTTCATCCGTGAATCTGTCTTTTTTTTTAAACACAAAAAATATTCAATTGTTCATTTCAAGTCGTACCTTTTTTTCCCACACAGGTCTTACTTCATCAAGTGCTGAAACCTCCGACATTAACATCATTAATGCCCACGAATTACAGGGAATATCTCCAGGTTTTGTACGGTTGCGTTAATGATAAAATGTGTTGTTTGTTATCTATCAGGTGAATAAATATTCAATAATTCAATTTCATACCTTGTGTTTGGCACAGGTCTTACTCCAGCCAGTGCTGCTGCAAGCCCTCCGATGACAACATCATCAATGCCCACGAATTACAGGGAATATCTCCAGGATTTGTACGGTTGCGTTAATGATAAAATTTGTTGTTTGTTATCTATCAGGTGAATAAATATTCAATAATTCAATTTCATACCTTGTGTTTGGCACAGGTTTTACTCCAGCCAGTGCTGCTGCAAGCCCTCCGATGACAATATCATCAATGCCCATGAATGGTAGGGAGGGCAAAATCTTCAGGATTTCTAGGGTTGCATTCCTTGACTGTAGCACAATTGGTCCATTGATATATTCAGGATAAACTTTGAAAGGATAGAAATCAGTTGGAAGATCCCAGCGTCCATATTCACATTCTACAAGATATAAGATGTTTTCACTAGGATCTGCAAAACAAAATCGATGGGGATCTCTCTTGTCCAGTAGAAGTGTTTTAGTTTCAACTCCAAAGGGAATCAAGGAATAGGGAAAATTGCTAAGCCAGTAAATAATGATGCATGTCAATATAAATGAATTTATGTACTGAACGCAAACAATAGTCCATACATAACATCCACTAGCCCATCGGCTGCATAGTTTCTCTATCTTGGTCTTCCTCTTCTTATCTTTTGGAGTTATTTCCTTTTTTTTGCAGAAGAGTTTATTTTATTAATCAAATGTGGACTTATTTTAGCTGCCCTCACAGACCTGTACGAGCTAAAAATATCGAATACATGTCTGCAGTATAATACCTGTGTGCTAAAATACTTCTTTTGTATTTATTTAGTCTATATTATGGTAGTTACGTTGTAGAAGAAAAATGTTAAAATACTTCAACTATCATTTGATAAACTGATTTTGAACCCTCAAGGAACTTTTAAGATACGCACTTGAAGGATGTTAAGCCTTACAACATGGAAAGAAATGCTGAACCCCTGACGGGATGCTAAACAGATGAAAGACACGGTGGAGCTTTGCAGTTTTTTTGGGATCCCAAAACGTAAGTGGAGGGATACCTATGACATCAAAAAAGTTGTCCGTCTGTCTGTCCGTCTGTCCGCACGATAACTCTCGAAGGGATTGAGATATTTTGATGAAACTTGGCGGGAGGATCCTTTGGGTCAAGATACAAGTTAATTTCGAAGATGGGCTCTGTAGCCCTATATTTGAGGGTGGGGTAGGGGTTTCAAATTAAAAGGACGAACTAAATATTTTTAAACAGCTAATGTGATAGTCTATTATGGGGTAAGAAGACATGCTGTGTACGATGGCGAAAACCATTTTCTTGTGGGAAAAGTAGTTCGTCAGGAATCCGGCGAAAACCGGAAAGTTTGGTAAAAGTAAAAGTTTCATTTGAGGTTGATTAAATGTTTGATTTAGGCGTAAAAAGACATGCGGAGCATGATGGTGAAAATCAGTTTCTCGCCGAACAAGTAGTTCGTCCAGAATCCGGTAAAAACCGGAAAGTTTGTTAAAAATAAAAGTTTCATTTGAAGTTGATTAAATGTTTGATTTAGGGGTAAGAAGATATGCTGGACACCATAGTTAGAACTATTTTCTCGCCGGACAACTAGTTCGAATGTAATCCTGAAGTTGATTAGATGATAGATTTAGGGATAAGAAGAGAAGCTGAGTCTGTATATGACAATCATTTTTACCCGGACATATAATTAGTCCGGAATCCGGTTGTACCTGCATTTTTTTTAAGTCAAAGTTTTATTTAAAGTTGATTAGATGTTCTTGATGGGGATAAGGAAATACACTGGATCCGTTTCTGAATTTTCTTTTTTTGCTGGACTAGTAGTGCGCTCGAAATTCGGGCGAAACCGCAAATTTGGCAGAAGTAAAGCAGGAAGTTTCGGTCAGTATCGTCAAAATAGATATGGCTTATAGAGGTATAGATAGATAGATAGATAGAATATCGGAACTCGGTTTTCTCTGATGATTATCCTAGCGAAGACTGGATCTGGCGAAGACTGGATCTGGCGAAGACAAGACCCAATTGTCTGCATCAAATCTTAGATTTTTGGGATCCCATCGACACCTTTGGTCTTGTTATTCTTGAGATTTGGTGGAACTTTCTTCGTTCTTGTACAGACTATCCAGCTTTTAGGAAGCTCTCAAGCTTTTAGTAGCCGTGCTTCTTGCATCATGAGTTTCATTTAATTTTACACTTTTAGTCGATCTCACAAAATGACGCTTTGTTGTTAGTCAGGGTGCCCTGTTCTGTGTTTCGTGATTTCTCTTATTACCATGACGGAAGGTATACAAATACTGAGAAAATACTTCTAGGGGAATCAATCTCGCTGAAAAGAATATTGTAGGGCACAATTCCGCCTTTGGAGCATTTACAAGACATAGACTAAAAACACCGAATTTAGACTATAATCACCAGTCTTAATCTGTCTTTTTTTAAAGAGTTGTCGAAATCCAAAGTTATCTTCTAAAATTCGAAAGAGCGAATCGTGCTTTCTAAGAACTCGATGATTAATTTAAATGAAACAAAGTTTTTTGTCCTCACTTTACTATATTTTCCAAATAACGGCTATCAAAGATGGCGAAAATTGCAAAGAAAGGCTAAAAATTTGTCAGAGTAAATTTTTGTTCTTCAGAAATGAAGTCCATGCATTCCCAAACAATGTGAGCTGAAATTCAGTTTTATAGTTTTACTTCTGATGAGGTCTGCGATTTTGTTGATGGTCTACCGACATATTGAGCATAGCTACAAAATAAGAAGCCGTCTGCATTTTTTTTACTCAAAATAACCTAGGATTAATTAACTGTATATCATCCAAAAGTGAGTTTAAATAAAGCTGGTTTACAAATACAATAACATAGTTGAATAAAAAAATGAGCTTTAGAATAACTAAAGAAAAAAAAATCCTGAAAATAACGGAAGATATTATCCCAGTAACCCATTAAGATTAAGAAATCCGATGTAATTTCATACTATTTGTATTTAAATATAGGCTGTATTGAGGGGTCTACGGCTCAATAGGTTCAAAGTTTTGGATTTTCTACTGTTTAGCCTTAGGCTAATTCCTAGAATGAAAATCAACGTTAACTAGACCTACGTTGCCTGGACAACGTGAAATGTTCCGGCAACCTTTGTCCGGTTTCGCCGACTAAAGTGTTGCTCTCGCAACACTTTAGGGTTTGTTTCTTTGATGTCGGGGACGTTATCAACTTATCCAAGCTTATAAAATTGTACGGTCTAAGAAGAAAACAATCAGTAATCAAGGGTTGTTCCTCAGCGTTCTTAAAGCAACAACAAAAGAATGTCGGAAGAAGGGACTAAATTGACTTTGCAGTCAGTTGAATCTTTTCAATCGTAGACATCGTGACGGATGAAAACTTGGAACAATATCTTATCAAGAACAAATAACGAGTAAGAACAATGGTCTCTCGTCCATCCACCGACTATAAATGTTCCGACAACAATGAGCGGAGGTGGACCCATTTCTTGGTCGCCCGTGTATACTCGCTGGTCTCCGACTCTCCGCCGTTAAGTCATTTACGAAGAAAACAACGTAGCCACTAGCGAGGCGGATGTTCTGGCCTGTTCACACGGGAAGGAAACAGCGTTGATTTTGTTTGAGTAGACGCTGGCGTCTGATTAGTGAAGATTAGTGATGCGAAAAACAAAAAGCGAACTTGACGATGGTCATTCATAGTCGCTTTTGTTACACCATGACCATACGTATAAAGATTTAATCCCTTGTGACATTCCCTTTTTATGTCTCTCGGGAGAACCATACAATGCAAACCGGGATTTGAAGCACACTCCCTGAAGTCATGACCCATTGAGTTTCAACATCGGTAGTATTAACTTTGTCAGACGAGTGTAAACTAAGAGTAACGTAATTAAGGCTTTCGAGGATTACTGAAATTACCGAAATGGTAGAATAGCATGGAATAGTCAAAATAATACCAGTAGGTGAGTGTATATTTTGTGTTTTTTCTTCTTTTTTCCGAAATGTATAATTGTATACATTTCAATTTAGTGAGTTAGATTTCGATTCAGTAGTTAATCGAAAGACAAAAGTTCACCTCAACTTGGTCTATCTCGTTTGTCTTTTAGTTCACTAATTACAAATAATTCGATGTCAACGGTGTATTTTCCCATCAAAGAAAGTCTTTGGTTTTCGTACTGAGGCCTTGCCACATGGGTTCTAGTTTGTCTAGGACCCACATAGAAGTCCTAGTACGTTTCTGGTTAGTTTGTCAGAGTAGAAGCCTATTCCATCTGCGTAATATTTGTTCATTTCCACTTAGCCTATTAAACCTGAAACACGGCCTTTTTTTTTTAAGAATCTGCCTGTTTTCATCTGATATTCTCATATGAGAGCAAATACCTGGAATGAAATTTATCTCTTCTTGTTCTGGATATTGACACTACTTAATTGAATTGACCCCGAAAAGATACAATTTACGTTACCATATATCTTACGTTACCTGTATACGGCCTTTGGGTTTTTCAATAAGATATATATACAGTTTATCGTACTTTTAACTAAATTTGACGCAATTGTAAAATCTGCTTTGCATCAAATGGCAGTTTCTGTATATTTTGATATTCTTAGGAATTTTCTTGTCAACCCCCGAAAGCTTGTCTGAATCAATGAGCCGGCAACCGCTGTTTCAGCGCCCGCCCAGCCCAGTGTGAACAGGCTTATCACTGCTGCCTCCATTCGATTTTTCTTCCTCAGTAGTTTACTGCGTTACACCTTCTCTGTAGAGGTAACGACTTTTGATGTCCCGGGTAAGATCCACCTCCGCTCGTTTGTGTCGGGAGTCGACTCGTCTCAGCTTGGTTGTGTGACAAGTATAGGGAGACAGCAGTTCTTGCTCTTATTTGTTCTTGATCTTATATAATCTAGTTGGTGTTGTAAAGCTATGCGTAACTTTTCAGGATCAAATGCCACATATGACACTATTAATTATTACGAAACCACCTCATTGTTTTTCATTATCTTTACCCGTCGGGTAAACAGTTGATCCTAGGTTACAGCGGTAGACCATCGATACAGACTTTCTTACCGTTAGATTTATAGAAATCTAATACAATGTGCACAAATTTGCACAAATTTCTGGCAAATTTTGCACAAATATCGGTAAGCCACACCAGCTAGCAAAAATTGGAAACTCCTCATCGCTGATTGTAGCATAAAAGCCGATTCTTGCTTACAACTCTTACAAGTCCCTTGCATGTCTTACAATTAGGAACCAAATTTTTCTTACCATTGAATACACCGGAAGCAAATAAAAGTACACCAACTAGCAAAAGCTGCAAACCCCTCATTGCCGAAGATGACTATGAGCTAACAGCCGACTGTTGCTTACAAGTCCCTATATGTCTCACAACTGGTATCGGTCTATTTTTGTTTCAATTTGTACCTTACTACTGAAGTTGCCAACCCCTTGAAAATTCCAAACTGGTGTACCTCATGAAAGAAATTTTGGACAAAAAAATGGATGACTTTGATCAGCTCATCAAGGGCTATCGATTGCCGTACCAACAAGAAAAGAATATCGGAAGAAGGGACTAAATTGACATTGCAGTCAGTTGAACTTTATCCTTTTCAATCGTAGACATCGTGACGGATGAAAACTTGGAACATTATCTGACATAATCTAGTTGGTATTATAAAGCTATCCGTAACTTTCAGGATCAAAACACCATAGATGCGGCTCTGCTAATTATTTTGAAACTATGTCGTTGTTTTACATTATCATTTGTATCCGTTTCGATAACACGGTCGGAAACCTCCCACCGCTGAAGCTGATTATGGTATGACAGTCAGTTGTTACTTACAAGAGTTAAAAAGTCTCTGACATGTCTCACAATTGGGTTCCGCCTATTCTTTGTTTGAATTTGTACCCTACCACTAAAGTGGTCATTCCCTCAAAGACTTAACTCCATGTTACAGTGATAGACCAAGGAGACTGGTTTTCTTACCCTCTGATTTATAGAGGGAAAAAAAATGTGCACCAATTTTCACAAGTTTCTAGCCACTCATGAACCTTTCTATCAACCGATTCATACTTACAAGTCCATCTGCCCTTGATAGACATTGTACCAAATTGTTCTCACAATCAAATACACAGGAAAGAAATAATAGGATTAATAGGTACACCAACTACCAACATTGCCAACCCCTCATCGCCGAAGATGATTATGGTCTAACCGTCGACTGTTGCTTACAAGTAGCCTACATGTCTCACGATTGGGATCGGCCTATTTTTGGTTTCAGTGTGTACGTCACTACTGAAGTTGTCAACCTCTCCAAACTTTCAAACTGTTGTATCTCATGAAGGAATTTTTGTACCAAAAAAACAGATGACATATTCTTTGATCAGCTCATCGAGGTCTACCGAATGCCGTTAAATTTAGACTTTTTTTGCCGTAGGCCAACTTAATAATTTCACACTTAGAAAGGAGCAAAGGATAAGCTCTAATATTTTCAGCAGTGAGAGAACTTTCAAAGCTTAAGAGGTTCATTTGATTTCATTTATCTTCCTCACTCCCAAATGTAAGAAAATGATATTAAATAACAAACAGAAACGGGTAGAAACAATAGATGGCAGCACTATCGGACTTGTGGGAAAATTACACTCTTTTATTCTGTAAATTTTTCTATTTATCACTCAAAGAAGATGTATTACTACCGCACATATTTTGCACTTATCGATTTTAGTCCATCTTCAGTTTAAAACTAGTACTTGTTAACTTGCCTGCTAGAACGGAGCTTTCCACTCGAAAGCAGAAATATGGTTTGATTAAACGAAAGCTTGGCTGCATAATTTCAGATAGTCCTCTCTGACATAGGCTAAACAGCTCCACTTCAGTTCGCACACTGTAGGCTGTGGCTCAATTACAAGCAAAAAACATCTTTTTTTGGCCCCAGGCAAGAGTTCTACGGAGCTTTCTAAAATGTAATACCATATTCATCAGTCCGGCATAAGGTCCATACTTTCCGTAAAAACAGCACAGACCCTTACCACTTTCTGAGAATAAGCGCAAATCGGGGTACTAGGAAAACAAGACCAAAGGTTTCGATGGGATCCCAAAAATTCAATATCTGATCCAGACAACTGGTCTTGTCTTAGCCAGATCCAGTCATTGCTAGACTCCTTGAACATTTTTACAATTAAAATTCAGAAACAGATTAAGGCCAAATAGCTCGTCATCTGAGTAAACCAAGTTCAGATATGGATTCAGTATGTGTGTTTACCCCTATAAGTCATCTCTGTTTTGACGAAAACTTCCTGCCACTTCTGCCAATTTCCTGATTTCGGCCGAACTCCAGAACTACTTGTCCGGCGAAAAAAGAAAGCTCAAAAACGAACTCAGGGTATCTTCTTTCCCCAATAATGAACATCTAATCAACTTCAAATAAAAATTTGAACTTATAACAAATTTTCCGACTCCAGCCCGATTCCGGTCGAACTAAATTTCCGGGTAAAATATGATTGTCAAACACGGATTCAGCTGCTCTTCTTACCTTCAATCGGTTATCTCATCAACTAGAAATAAAACTTCAGCTTCTAACAATTTTCCGGTTTTGGCCGGATTCGAGGGGAACTACATGTGCAGGTAGAAAACTTTTTCACTTAAGTGTTAAGCATGTCTTCGTGCCCTAAATCAAACATCTAATCAACTCCAAATAAAACTTTTAATTTTAACAAACTTTCCGGTTTAGGCCGGATTCCGGGCGAACTACTTGTCCGTCGAGAAAATAGTTTCACCATCGTCCTCAGCATGTCTTCCTACCCCTCAATAGAACATTTAATCAACTTCAAATAAAACTTTTACTTTTAACAATCTGTCCGGTTTTGGCCGGATTCCAGGCGAATTGCTTGTCCGATGACAAAATGGTTTTCACCATCGTTTTCAGCACTAATCGACTATACCCCATTATCGACTATCAAATTAGCTGTTTCAAATTATTTTGTTTGCACCTTAATTAGAACCCCCTCCCCCACCCTAAATGTCGGGCTACAAAGCCCATCTACGAACTTGACTGGTCCGACGACCCAACGAATTATCACTAAAAGTTTCATCAAAATATCTCATTCCCTTCGAGAGTTATCTTGCTTACAGACGGACAGACAGACAACTTTTGCTATGTCATAGGTATCCCTCCACTTACGTTTTGGTATCCCAAAAACAAAAAAAACACGACGTAGAAAAACTAGTTTCAATTTCTCAACATATTAAAAAAAACGAAGTAAAAAAACTAGTTCGAATGGCTCAACATATTCATAGGCTATGGTTCAAATAATTTGTCGGGGAAAATAACTTCTCCAATTCGGACGTGGAACCCTTTTTTTCAGGGATATGATTTGAGGTGATAACATTTCTTGTCTGTGATCACGATTTATTACAATAGCGATTGTCAGTTTTGCAGAGAAAAACCGGTTTTAACCTAATCAAGCTGTTGATAATGAAAAGGATACCGAGGATTCCATGGATACCGGCCATGGTGGCCGGTAAGAATCCTCAGTGAATTGTCGCCCTGGAAGAAATTCTTGTATTCACTTTTGGTGATAGAACAACGACTGATGTTTTGACTGAGAACCTGATGGATTACGAGATAAACAAAGCTGCCTGTGCGTCAAGAAACATCCGTCCATAAAACCTGCAATGGCAGATTTCACCGACAATCTAGACTGTTCCAAAAATACTACCGTATTTCTTGGCATGTAGCCAGAAATGATTACTGAACTGGGAGATTTTCCCAAAGAGATACATTCCTCGAGCGACACAGTCAGTGCCTTGGCCAAGAGCTATATTGCCAAAAAACTATCGAAAGTGAAGCTAACGCAAACAGAACTTGAAAAAGATTACGCAGACTGTTTACTCATCAGTTATGCAGGTAGTCAAGGTAGTTCTGGAAAGGGTAATATGTCATCACGTTGTGGTTGAGTAAGAAATTGATTTTACAAAGAAGAACTACAAAAAGTACAGGATGAAATTGATAATAGTACAAAATAACCAAGCCTCGCGAACAACAGCAACAACTAAGCGAACAACAATACCTCGAACCAAACTCAGACTGACTTTGTCCTGAATCTCGTTACGAGGCAGCTTGGGGTTCAAGTAGGACAACTTGATTTCATGGAAATGAAAATGTTTGAAAAGCCAAATGGTGGTCGTATTCCCCCGGTGGAAGTGAACTTACAAACCCCCTACTTGCCAGATTGCCAGAGAAGTTATAAACAAGAGCTGATATGGAACTTGTAAGAACAGTTAGCAAGTTTGTCAGATACGGTTTGCAGTTTTCAAGGCCGCATCTCTCTCCCGATATTCATTTCATCAAAAAATCGACTTGATCTACTAAATTTGAAATAGTTTTCCACTCACTGATAACTGTTTCTCCCACAACGATGATCGGAACGGGGGAGGGACTATTTTTAAGCTAATCTGACCGAGTCCCTAACATGCCTGCCAAGTTTCATTCATCCCGATCTCTCGACTCTAAGCGTCTTGGCCCTGTGGTAGAGCACAGGACTCGCGACTCAGAGGTCCGTGGATCGATCCCGCATTTGGGCAGCGCTCTTTTTGTTACCTTTTGCTCACCTTTTGCTTTATAGTATCCGGACTCCAGGATCCGGGGAAAGTCGGATTGGGGAAGTGATTCTGTGTAAGTTGATCTGGTCGGGTCCCTGATATACCTGAGAAGTTTCATCGACCTAGCTTGTGTAGAAGTGCCTACACTAGCAAAACCTGGACAGACCGACAGAACGACAGACGACAGAATGACCGACAGAGATTACGATCGCTATATGGCACTTGAGTATGCTCAAGTGCCATAAAAACCGGTCAAATCTTCGCGGCACGCCTACTTTCATCACTAGCTGCGTTATTTTTCACTGGAGTTCTAACCGGTGGTCTTGTTTTCTTATAAGCCATTTTTCCATCCACCGGTGACTACTCACCAGTCTTATAACCCGTTTTTGAACTAACCAGTGTCCGGTTTTACCTCACCGTTGCGGACTAGCCAGAACCTGCTCTGGAGCCCAACTTCAGCGAGGAGCTAGCCAGTTTTCATCAGCTCGCAGGTGAACAAACAAAAAACGCGTTTTAAGAGAAGAACTGGGCACTGGTGACAAAAGACCAGAGACAGCCCGAAGTGCAATGAATGCAGCTACTGAAAGTCTGACTAAGCGGTGGCAAGCGATGTGGCAGGCGCAGGCTTCAAAGGATGTCGCTGGGATGAAGAATACAAGGACTGGTCATGGTCAGGTCCTTGTGAAAATAGGAGAAAACATTGTCCTATTGAGAAAGTTCGCGCAAGTGGTATCGCTGCCCCGACCTTCTGAGTCTCCTGTGGTACTTGACCGTGATCGGAAACATGTTTAAATATCATCACTGATGTATGACCGACTAAAACATTTAGAAGTTGATGCTTTTGATTTTTCTGGACTGAATGTGTAAATGCAAGTGTAAATATCATCATTGATCTATGACCGACTAGAACATTTAGAAGATAATGCTTTTGATTTTTCTGGACAATGTATCTAATTTATGTCAGAAGTGGCAGTGACTGTGAAAGAGTAAATCTGAATATAAATATGCCTCGAACAAAATATAAAGAAACGAAGGACGTAAGTCGTAAGTCGGAGGATAATATTGAAATGCTTCCAAAATTTCAATGAAAATGATCAGCAAAAGAAAAAGATTGTGGCAGGAATTGCACACCGCAACCTGCCGGGCCTCGAAGTCTATTCAAGCTGGATATGGACGAGCCGTTTCGCTGCCAGGTTAGGTGAACGGCAAAAGAATCCCACATCCATTAGAATACATAAAAACAGTTCTTAATCTTTCGAAAATAGATCGAATTTCGTACCAGCCTACTGAACGACACAGACCCGAAGCAGTTTGCGTCTAAAATCCCTCTTATTATTTTTTTATTCTTTATTTCAACTTATGTGAAAAGCAATGACACAGCTAAAGCTTTACTTTCGTTGATAGCTATTTATAAAATCCTACATAACCCATTGCTTAAGTTGAGAAAGAAAAACATGTAATTTCTTGTTAACGAGACTCAATTTATCACATCAACATCATACCAAACATCACAGACCCTCAAAAATTAAAATAGCAAGCAAAAACCAAGCTTAGGTAGGTTTTATAGCACTTATTTTGAATATCTACTAAATATTCAACAAATAATTTCTGTAATTCAAAATTAAAAAATAACTTTTTAAGAGGACCCAGTCTCTTCTTTCGATTAATAGAAAGTTTGGGTTGAGTTTCATCAACGTAGCTCTTCAAAATAAATCGGAATCATTGTAGGAAAGTACAGGCCGATTTTTTTTTTTAGCCTGCATCTCGGAGATGCCTCAGCGTTGGAAATCCGCCCTACGATATTCGTTTTCAGCGAGGTTGATTATCCATGGATCTGTCCTCAATATTTATGTATACTTATGTATACTTGATCAAGACCAGCGGAGGGTTGACGCAAGGTTACAGGATCAGTCTACATCAAGGGCAGAATACCGCAAAAACTGTCGCAATCTAATTCCTTCAATTACATGTCCGTTGGATTTATCGCAATAAGGAAAGCTAAAATTGCCGTTAAAAATTGGAATTCCGACCTTTTTAGAATAAATATGGTTCATTTAACATTATAGGAAGCGATACTTGTCGTGCTTTTTTCCACACTTTCAACATTCCTCCAAGCCATTGAGCTTTCAGAAAGCTTTCCAACAACTTTCTGAATTATTATTTCTAATAAGGCTTCTTCTGTTTCCAAAGTGCAAAAACCGGTGCTTTAAGTTCGGGCCCGTTTCTAAGCATCGCGAGAACTACTGGAAAGTGATTCCGACTTTCCTTTCCAGCTCGCGAAAACTTTTTCGCAAGAGTCATTCTCTCGCGATCCTACAAAGATGCTGTGGCAGGGCTGCGGATAGAAACAATTATTCAACCGAACAGCAAGGTTTGTTCGGTTCTCATTTGTTCAGAACAACTTTTGAGCTGATTTCCTTGCTCAAATTCGGAAGGAGCTTCAAATTTAGCCGTAAATTAAAGTTAAAAAACAAACTTAGGTTTTTAATCAAGCAAGTAATGACAAACTATGATGGTCCTTCTAGCACAAAATCTTCAGGGCACATCCCTGATCTTTCCTTTTTGGAATTCATCTGCACCCTTATTTTCATGACAGAAACAGACATAGGAATGGGACACAGATACGATGCAGAAAAACACCGAGGATTTCAGGTGTCAAATATTCTCGTCCGGCAAAAGCAACGGATTTCGATCAGGAAAGAGAATCTAAATTAATAACGACATTGAAAATATTCATAACCATGAAATATTTTAAGGTAATACCGGAAACTCACCAAAATACTTTTCCTAAATAATTATGATGATTCATCATGCTAATGGAGGGAATTTACAAATGCCAGTGTCAATGAAAAACAGAGCAGATTGAAAGGATGAAGCAAATGGGCTATAGACTCTGCAATTAACGACCTGCAGGCGCAGTAGTGACGTTCTTTGCGATAGTTTTCCCTAAGAAAAAGCTAGCACTTGTAGCGAAACAGAGAGCAGTTTCGGTTTCAAGGAGAAACAGCATTTCGCAAAACAGTGTTTTTTTGTATATACTAAAGCACTACACTGTGGCCTAGTTGTGTTGCGAGAGCAACACTTTGGTGTTGTCCTCTTCTTTTTTTTTCCTATGCCGCCGATTTTATCTTATTTCGGTAACCTGTGCGGTTCTTACGAAAAGTGTGGAACTTCGGCCGGATTCATGAATACGACATTACATTTTGGAAAGCTCTGTTTATAGAACTCTTGCCTGGGGCCAAAAAGAATGGTTACCCGGTCCCATAGCCAAGATATCTCTTTGAGTGAAAAATAGGTAAATTTTACAGAAACAAAAGGTGGCTTTTTCCCACGGGTCCGAAAGTGCTGCCATCTATTGTTTCTACCCGTGTCTCTCCGCAATTTCAGCTGAGTTTATCATTCGTTTTTTTTTTTCACTTGGGATTGCGGTAGAGAAATGGTATCAGATGTGCCTATTAAACTTTAAAAGTTCTCTCATTGCTAAAGAAATTAAAGCTTATCCTTCGCTCTTTTCTAAATGGTGAAGTTAAAGTTGGCATACGGCAAAGAAGTCAACTTTTGAACTAAGACAGATAGAATTTTTGTGTATCGACCTCCAGTCAATGGTCCTTGATGAGCTGATCAAAGTATATATCATCCATTGTTTAGTAACAAAAATTCCTTCATGAGATGCACCAGTAAAAAAAGGTAAAGGTATCAGAATCAGCCTATACAGGACCTACTGGCAGTGCTGATCTCAGATTCTTTGTCTTCAGCCAGAAAGTGAAGGCTAGCCATCCTGGTGCTTGTGGATTTGGCGCACAGTTTCAAATTTTAGCTACCAATGTCTCTCGGGCAAAGAGTCAATCGTGAGTGAGGGGCTCCGCGTTAAAGAAGGACTATTCAAGTACAGAAAGTTTCAAGGGGCTGACAACTTCAGTAGTAAGGTACACACTGAAACCAGAAATAGGCCGATACGAATTGTGAGACATGTAGGGGACATGTAAGAAACAGTCGATGATTAGCTCATAATCATCTTTGGCAATGAGGAGTTTGCAACTTTTGCTATTTGGTGTACCTATTATTTCCTTCCGGTGTATTCGATGGTAAGAACAATTCGTTTCCGAATTGTAAGACATGCAAGGGCTTGTAAGTAATAATCGGCTATTGTCCGTGGGCTGTGATGTATCCCATCTTCGTGAGCTGACTCACAGCTTATACAAGTGCGCAAATATTCCTATTTGGAAATTTGGTGACGTTAATCTTGTCATCAAAGTCATATTGTTTAAAAAATTTTGCTACTAGTGTTTCTGCGATTTCGCTGTCATACAGTTAGTACAGCGAAATCTATGGATGTGCTTAAAGCATGCTACAAACGGATTTTCCGTCGTATGATCCGCCACCCACGCCGAGAGAGTATTAGTCAAGCGTTTGTGCTCAACCATTGTCATACTTTCGACGAGAAAGTGAATCTTGAGCATCACTTGTTTTGAGGCTAGGGCAGTCGAAGAATGGCTTTGTGGTGATGGATTCACACCCGCTGTTCTATTGTCTTCCTATCTGGTGACATCTGTTAAGTGATGATTAGTTAGTGTTTTTGTATCCCAAAACGCAAGTGGAGGGATACCTATGACATCGCAAAAGTTGTCCTTCTGTCCCTCCGTCCGTCTGTCCGTCTGTGCGCGCTTTAACTCTCGAAGGGAGAGCGATATTTTGATGAAACTTGGTGTGAGGACTCTTTGGGTCAAGAGTAAGGTCGAGTTTGAATTAATTGTTATTTGAATTAAGGGGCAAATGAAATATTTTTAACGATAAGGGGTAAGAAAACATGGTGAAGACGATGTTGAAAATCTTTTTGGCCGGACAAGTAGTTAGCCCGGAATCCGGCCAAAACCGGAAAGTCTTTAAAAGTAAAAGTTTTACTTGAAGTTGATTAGTTGTTCGAAATTGGGGTCGGAATTCGGCGAAACCGGAAAGTTTGTTAAAAGTAAAAGTTTTACCTGAAGTTGATTAGATGTTCGATTTAGGGGTAAGAAGACATGCTGAACACTTAATTGAAAAGTATTTTCTACCCGGACAACTTGTTCACCGGAATCAGGCATCAAAAGTTTTATTTGAAGTTGATTAGATGACAGATTTATGGGTAAGAAGACACGCTGAATCTGTATATGACAACCTTTTTTTTTTTACCGGGACATATAGTTCGTTCGGAATCCGGTTGAAACCAGATTTTTCTTTAATAAGAAGTTTTACTTGAAGTTGATTAGATGTTCTTTATACGGTAAGGAGGTCTACTGAATTCTCTTTTAAACTTTTTTTTTTCCTGGACAAGAATGGTAGTTCGTACGCAATTGCCTGGATCAAATATTAGATTTTTGGGATCCGATTGAAACCTTTGGTCTTGTTGTATTTGTACTATAGTATATGGCGAAAGCTGAAATAAAGTTGAATAAATAAATCAACAAATTATGCTACAATCATCTTCAGCGATGAGAGGTTTGCAACTTTTGCTAGATGGCGTACCCATTTTTTCTTTCCGGTGAACTTAATGTCTATCACGGTCGGTTTGCGAGGGGCTATCAATTTGTGCAAATTGGTGCACACTGTATTCGGTTTAAAACCTGACGGTAAGAAAGTTCGGATCGATGGTCTATCGCTGTAGCCAAGAGTTAAGTGTTTACGCAACGGGTACAAACGATAATGTAAAACATGAGGTAGTTTAGTAATAATTAATAGTGTCATCTATGGTACTTAATCCTGAAAGTTACGGATAGCTGTATAGTATCAACCGGATTATATAAGATATTGTTCCAAGTTCTTATCCGTCACGATGTCTACGATCGAAAAGGATAAAGTTCAACTGGGTGCGAAGTCAATTTAGTCCCTTCTTCCAGTATTCTTATGTTTCTGGTTTTACATTGCTGAGGAATAGCCTTTGATCATGCGATTACTGATTGTGTTCTTCTTAAACATACCGTTATAAAAGCTTGGATAAGTTGCGAACTTAAGCATCACCGACAGCGAAGACACCGAAGTGTTGCCCTGGCTAGACTTTAGTCGGCGAATCCGGACATAGGCTGCCGCAACACTTCACTTTGCCCCGGCAACTTAGAACTAGTTTTCTTTTCTATCTTGGCTCTTTCTTTGTCAGTTTTTTTCTTCAAATTTAACGGCAATATTATGGCATTCGAAATATCAAAATCATTTCTAATATCTTCCTGCATTACTTGCAGTATTATCCGAAGCAGCACAAAACACGCAAATGATATTGAACAGGAGGTGAGAGATTCTGACAGATAAATTTCAGACTTACGGCATTTTTTCCTATCCCCTATCAAGTTTCACTCGAACTAAAGCTCTTTTGAATAATGTCAAGTAAACTGCAGTTCTCTTCGAAGGCAAAATTTAAATTTTTTTGGACAGCACATCAACTACGTCTACAACGGCGATCGGCCAATCCCGGGACTCGGAACTCCCTGATTTTTTTAAAAATCGAAAAATTCACATATGAGCTCTACTTTCTTCTTGATTTACAAAATGATGAAAAACCATAGAGGTAGCAACCAGAAAAAACTTCTTTCAGGGGGGTTCCAACAAGAGAAATACAGCAATTTGGAATTGAAAATTGACTACTGGGACTACACAGGAATTTCGTTTAATATTTTTGCAGTAAATGGTAATGCCTGGCTGGTGACGTCTGACGTCTCGAAACTATATGTGAAAACCGAGCAAAAATAGGAAAGCAAAATCACTTACGACTGCTTCTAATAGGCCAATTCGCTCCAACAAATTCTCCCATCAGCAACAAATGTTGTTCCTTCATGAAATTTTCCTTAGAGATTTCATAAGCGAAGGGATTAACCATCACATCGTCGTCAACTTTCATAAGGTAAGTGTTCGACTTACAATGGTCTCGCATCCACACATACATCATGGCATGTTTCATCGTGATACGTCTATATTTGTCAATAATCTGTACAAGAATAACATCTTGGAAGCTATGAGCTTCTTCACAGATAGCCTCTGAAAGCCTATTATCCATTGTCTCAGCAACGGTGAAGTATACTTTCACTTTATGCGACTTTTCAAACTCCTTCTTCCATGTCTCTCTTATTGCTCGACGTTTAACAATATTTTTGGGTGACGAGTTTACTAATATCAAAAATTCGACATCTTCACAAGGCGCAGGTGTGATTGAGAACTTGATTTGCTCAAGTTTATTCCATTCGAGTTGGTCAGGCAGGAAAAAATCTTGATTCTCTGCCACTGTGACGTATCTACAAGCCAATCGCAGGTTCCTATTAGTTGCAACAGCAATATCATGGCATACGTCAGGCTTGTTGATATTCAGGGGTTGTTCGAGGTTTATGTCACTTTGCGTCATTTCACCCCTACCATGAAAGAAATGATCTCTAGCCAGTATGTTAATTACTAGTAAGACTGGCGGTATACAAGGTAGTATCCTTAATGCAGAGATGATGGTATCCCGCATCTTGTTGTATTTAACTGGATGGATCGCTTCTAGAAAACTTTATTTCTAAGAAGATGCGCCCAAAACTATTGAAGACTTAAAGGACCCCTCTTATTTGTTCTGCCTTTTCGATAATCCGTAGTTCAACTATGGAATCGTAAGCTTCGCAAATACCGACCCTTCGCAATTGTTTCGTCTGACGCTTACAACTTGATATTCCACCTTTCGATTATCCAAAGTTCCGAGGGGTTGTCACACTCTTCGATTTAGTGTACAGGCAATCGCCCCGTGCCGCGGCAGCCGGTCGGTGCCGGCACCGGTTTCCACGTGTTAAAGTATCAAAATAAGCATTTTAAGAAGCGGTTGAAATATGAGTCGCCTAATTTACGGCTGGCAGCGGTGCTAGCACCTCCGGGTTCGGCAGGTGCTGGGAAAGGGTGTACAGCAGGTACCGGGAGTGGTTAACCCCTCACATAGTTCCCTTATGGAACTTTGAGCTTCGGCAATCCCCGCCTTTCTCAATTGTTTCGTTTGGCACTTACGACTTTTAGTGTTTTTTCGGCTTAACACAGTTTGTCAGTAACAAAGCAGAAACTTCGCCAAAAGCTTTCAGGTCGGCCAATAAATCTTCGAAGAATAAGTAAATAAGACGCTGCAAAATGTTTGTAACGAATGCTAACCTGAATCTAGTAAGTTGTTTACTGGATCATCGTATCATTAGAAGTTACTGATGTGCAAGTCACAACTCCCTCCGCAGTGGCACCTAAATCTGCACACAATGAAGGTCTGCGTCACCGTGATTAAGGTTTGTATCAGAGCAAAATAACACTGGGGAGTAGCGCCAATGCTTGACAAAGTTGACAAATATTCAAATAGCAGAAGACTAGCACCATTAGCGATAGAGAACGTCCCTACTGAAACACATTCAGAGGTTCACCAGTGCTGGCTCGGATAAATTCATCTTCTGAAGATTGCAAAAAAATGCTACAATCTCGATTGTTTCTTTGGTGTGTGCTGACCGCACTTTTGTTACTAGAAATTTCTAAACTCGCAAGTTTTTCTCGCTTTCCATGCCGCAAGCGTAGTTGGCGGCTCTACGAGTATGTCCCGTTTGCAAAGCATGGAAGCATGGGTCTTGGCACTACTTCCTAGTATGGTTTTGCTCTGGTTTGGATGAAGAGAGCTCACGTAGGTGTCGGGCTAAATGTGTACACAATTAACGTTTGCGTAGATGTAGGACTGCTAAATGTGCACACAGTTATGGTAAGCATGACCGCAATTAAGGAAAGTCGCAGAGTCAGTTTTTGGTCGGAGTTGTGAGCAGTCATTGACTGTAGTCCAGCACTTGGGAGTACATTCAGAATTTGAACTACACTGTCAGAAGTTTCAAAACAGATAGCGTATAACACTTTAAGAATAACACCTTTTCACTTAGAAATAAAGTGTTATGACCAATTAAGTTTACACTATTTCGTGCCTAGATCTCCAACAACCACTTCATTTGGTAAAAATACTAACGGTAACGAAAGAAACATATCAGATAACATCCCAAAGTGTTACCTGTTGAAACCTCGCATCCTTCTGTTGTCGTTACGTTACTTCTGACATTGTAGTATTTTTACCTATTCAAGGTTTCGTTGGAGATCTAGGCACGAAATAGTATAAACTTAATTGGTCATAACACTTTTTTTCTAAGTGAAAAACTTCAGACAGTGTAAGGACCTAACTAATACATGCCGAGTTCACCAATAAATGTAAGTTTGTTTTCTTCAAGACTGTGTATAGGATGTGTAACCTAGGACAACCTTCCGAACTTCCTCCTCCACAGCCACGAGCCTACCTTTTGAAGAATGCCGCTAGATATTCGCAGCTAGGTATATTAGTTGCGTTTTTAATCGCCTCTGTAAGTTTCCCTGTGAGTTCGCCGTTGAAGCTTAATTTTTTTTTTTTTACACTCAGCTTTCCTGATGCCTTCGCCGTTTCAAGACGCAGGTGAATAAAAACGGAAAATAAGCAACCCGGCAAATCATTCATCAAATCGCCTAGATAAGTCAGTAAAGGGTAGTTACATTTGACACTGAAAAGGCAATTCTTGTAGTTGAAATATACAAGTTGTATTCGTCCATTTCCAA
This sequence comes from Branchinecta lynchi, assembly GCA_023053575.1. Classification (NCBI taxonomy): domain Eukaryota; kingdom Metazoa; phylum Arthropoda; class Branchiopoda; order Anostraca; family Branchinectidae; genus Branchinecta; species Branchinecta lynchi. The sequence continues at coordinate 20,741,209 of JAKZAP010000015.1, forward strand.
TCACACTTTCCAGGACTTTCAATTTTGTGGGGTTAATTTAGTCATGACAGGCGAACTCAGACTGGGAACTGCGTCTGCGTCACAGTTCGCCGTTTCATTCGTAGGTGTTGTGAACCGAGAACTGACACGGTCTCCGTTTCAGCAAAAACGACAATTAAACAAACTGCGAACTCGGAAGGTGATCGAAAAGGAGAAATAAGAAGGACTGAGATCTGGAACGGAAATCAAAAACGCAACTATTATCTTCCGGATAGCAGAGATAGGTCTAGCAGAGACCGTACTGGAAATGCATTTCGCAACATTATTTTTTTATTTTTAGAAGATGAAGTAGGCCAACAAGTCTTTCTTGCGTTCCGGACTCCTCTTCTTCTGCTAGGTTCTCCCAGTTCTTAAAAACGGCTTGCACGTTTTTCAAAAGTCATGCTTCAAATTGCTGGGTCGAATAGCGGATAGTATGGTATGGATAGTATGGATAGTATGGAACAACTGGCACTAACAAGAAAATCACTACTGATATTTTCGGAAAACGATATTTCTGAACGAGTTTATCGTGAAAAGATAATTTCTAATAATAGTTGTACTTTAAGGGCTTTGAAGTAAATTTGAGCATTTACAACGATGTCACCAACTCTTTTGCTCTGCACGCAGTTCGTCGAGAGTAGCCTACTGCTAAAAGGAGACATTTGGTCAAGTGTTCAAGTTGGTCTGATGATTAGAGATGAGATGTTGGAGTAAATATGCATTCTGAATCCATTTGTGAACTTGGTTATAGGTTATAACAAGTGCTGAAGGGGTTTGATGGACACCGGAAATCTACAAGATTCGCTTGTCTGGATCAAGTAGTCCAATAAATATTCAATATTTGGTATCCGATTAAAACCTGTCCTTGTTCAACTTGAGTCCGTATCCAAACCTGGACCTGTTAAACAGAATCCAGTGTGCAGTTTTTGCCTCGAACATGCACACCCTCTGTTGTGGACCAACATAAAGAGGTATCACACATTCGAGTGCTACACGGCAGCACATTTCAGAACAAAAAATTAAAGAAGATTTTGGCATCCTATCGAATATCCCCTTACTAGTTATTAACATATGAAGAAGGTCTTGGAAAGAATTTAAAACTAAATACTCCTTCAGATATACCTATAATAGCAGTACCACAGGGGCTCTAACAAGAAGAGCCGAAATATTGCAGGTGCATTAACCAATACGTGGCTCATCCATTTATCGTTATTCTTATAAATGCAGGAATACTAGCGTCACAGATTTGACAGAAAACATTGACAGGTGCTGAGCAATGGGGGTGTGCATGTCACAACCGAAAGGAAATGAATGTATTTGCAGTTCTCTGATTACACTGTCAGAAGCTTATTTCATAACAGACAACACAAGGATGCGCAATTTCAACAGACGACATGCTCTTTTTTTTCTCGTACTCTGCGATCTATTGCAACACTTCGGAGGCTATTTGGACAAACATTATGCATCTGGAAAAATGTTATGCATAACAAGCATTGCCAGGAAGGACCAGAAAACCGCCAAAAAAGCACCTGCTGACTTTGTGTTTGTCGTCAAAATACTCAGCATATGCTTTTTTTGGCTGTTTCTCGGCTCATCCTGGCATTGCTTGCTAAGCGTAATGTTCAATGTCAAGGCTTTCAAACACGACAGATTATATCCCAAGTGTTGTCTGTTGAAACCGCGCAAACTTGTGCTGTCTGTTACGAAACTTCTGACAGTGTATTTACGACACTTTCGTGAAACAAAAGACTTACACGCATTCGGAAATAAATAGTGTAGTTGGTTTGAAAAAGGGAGAACGTAATCGGGCCTTCTATAGGCCATATCACCTAGTAAGAAGCTGAAAAATATTGACCGAAAGAATTGTCATCTTCAACCTCGGTTGCGAAGAAAATTGGAATAAAGGAATGAATTTTCTATGTAGCCCATCACACATTCACCATTCACCACACACACATTCAGCAAACCCGGACTATAAATTATTAAGAAAAGAAGAAAAAAAAACAACCAACAAAAATGCACATTTAGAAAAATACACCCTACAGACTATGATTGCTAGGACGTTTATTGGCTCTACAATACATACCGATTTACCGGAAAACAGATTTTTTCACCGCGGTTCCTGGAGAAGGTATTTCCCGAACTTCAAATAGTTAGTTGTATCAGAGGTAGTCACAATATCCCAAGAAAGGGAAAAATTGTCCTAACATACCTTGAGAATGGAATTTCGTCAACACTCTATAGAAAAAACGAAAATTGAGTATCAAACATTTTATCAGACATTGTATCTAGTGCGACTTGTTCCTTGAAGGACCGATTTACCAACATTACCCTCCGATTACCCTCATTTGCGTGATTTAAAATTCCTAGATCGATTTTATCCATTTTTTTTGCTTTTTCCGTGTTTTGCTTTTTTCGAGATGGATCAGTCCGCCACCGCTTTAAAAGAGCTCATTGGTCAGAAACACATTTTTTCCGTGTAATCTCATCGAAACGCTCTTGTAACTGTAATTCGTTCTGATAACTTTGAAAGTAATTTTCTTAGAAACTTGATAAGAGAAGAAAAGAAAGAAAAGAAGAAATATCGCTGATGAAGAAGCGTAGCTGACGTATCCTAAACATTGTTTGAATATATCTTTCAAGGTCAGCTTGGGCTCAAAGAATATTTAAAAGAAGAAACTACAAAAGACTTTATATGTTTCAGAACAATGGAATACAAACTTATGCTTTGTAGCTAATTATAGGTATACCTTAGGCAACTGCTTTTTCATGAATAACACTAATAACATTATACAGGTCAGGTTATACCAGGTTAGATTATATTTTGTTCGATTTATTATATGATCATAGGGTACGCAGTCGTTGTCATTAAGGACAAATTATTAACAAGCCTTTAATGTGCGATTTTTTCTTCTCCACTGTGCTTGTTTAGTGTATTTGTAGTTTAGCTTCAGAAATTAAAGAAACTGAAAAAAAAAAACTAATCAAGGCTTTACAAAAATAATAAAGAACCTCGTATTTTCTAGATTTTCTCGATTGCGTCGGATCGCCGTAAAATTGAACAACCAATAGGCATATTTGCTAATAATATTCATGATAATAGTTTATTTGTTTTCTACTGCATGTCAAAAATATGATAAGAGTGGAGTAAAAAGCGAAAGGAAGTGAAGTAGATACACTGGAAAAACACAAGTGGAAAGAACAGACAAAATCAAATAGAACGTATGGATGAGCCCTTGATAGCCCCAATTATCTAGCCAATAACTCCAAAAGATCAGTGCCGACTTTACCCTTAGGCCGGTTAGGCCTCTCCTGTGGGGAGGGGGAAACGAGAGGCCAATTGGCCGGTGTAAATTGTTTAGAAATCAGGATAAGGTTGCTAGCCCTATTACCTTGTTCATGACGATCCAGGTGTGACCAGCTACGTTGCACCGTCCAGTAGCGTTACTAGCCAAAATGATTTTTTTTTTGTTGGGGGGGGGGCAAGGTTTTAACGACTGGCTGGTCATTTTTACCGACATTTTTTTTCAGAAGAAAAAAGAATTAAGATAAAAACACTGTTTAAACGAAAAATCGACTGATTTTACGAAAAAACACTGTTTTTAAGAAAAAACACTGTTTTTAAGAAAAACTCGAAGCGAAAAAGAAACTGTTATCAAGAAAATCGATTATTTCTGCGAAAATCGCGATATGTTTCTTCGAAAAATAGCGGCGCTTAGCGCCGACTCGGTTATTTTTTACCGACTGGCCGACAACATTTGGACAAGGACCGAAATATCACTGATGAAGCATCGTAGCTGACGTATCCGTTGTATACATTATTTGAATATATGTCCCCCCCCCCTCATACGTGAAGCCCCGGGCACCGTCGTTTGTGTTACTGAAATTATGCTCAGATGTGACCAGTATGGCGACCAAGAATCGTGCGTGCTAATGTGATGGCGTTTTATGTTTTTTTCTCATGAAAAGGGGCCAAAAACCCATGAATGGCCCAGAGTCCACCAAAATTAAAAGTTGGCCCTGCAAAAGATCCATGAGTTAGGATATATATTTCATTAATATACTGTGTAAGTGTTTCTTAGCACAGTCAAGGATGTCACGTATGGGGAGGGTAGACCCCCACCCCCAATGTTGTCGGCCAGTCGGTAAGAAATAGCCGAGTTGGTGCGAAGCGCCACGACTTTTCTTAAAAACATTGAATTTTTTCTTAAAAACAGTCGACTTTTCTTACAAACAGTCGGTTTTTCGTAAAAATTATCGTTTTTTTATGGCGAAAATAGTAGTTAAAAATGACCAGCCAGTCGGTAAATCCCCCCCCCCCCACCCCAAGCACTTTGGTTAGTACCGCCTCTGAGCACATTAATAGAGTTAGTTCCACGGAGGTCAGGGCATCGGCACCTACTTCCAAAATCCCTCGTCCGCTTGTGTAGTGTCTAATGGTAAAATATAAAATGTTACTTACAATACACGTTATAATATCCTCATTGAAAAGTCGCCTGGGAAGATTTAATCGGCGCAGAGATGCTCGAAGAATTTTGTAGACGAAACAAGGAAAATAATTGCTAAATGTGGAACAGCTGTCACTACATGCAGAAGTCTTGGGATACAAAATTTTATTGGCAATCTTATCCGTTACTCTTTTTATGGTAAAAAGTGGTTTTTTGTGGTCATAAATCAATGCTGCCTAAGAATGCTGGTGTTACTAGAAACCAAAGCTATTAGATGACCAGCTTTTTTGTTTGATTGCTAAAACGGATACGTCAGATAAGATGCTTTGGAAGCAAACCTTTTTGGCAGATTTTTACTTATAGTGTAGAAATAAGTGTAAAATAGTGCAAAACAAAGCAAAATGCACATGAAAACACACAACAAGAGACACTAAGTAAACAGGGCTCCATTCTTTAGGTGCACTTTAAAGACAAACTAATACACTTAAAATTTTACATATTGACACGTACGCCAAACGGCTTCACGATTAGAACAAGATTGGCTAAAAACGTCGTAGGCTGTTAGGGCTGGATGTTGGGTTAGGGACAGAAGATTTGAATGTGCACGAAGAAGTGTATTGCTGTCCTGAGCATGAAAGTTTGAAACCTAGTTACGACTTGTTTAGGGTAGGGTAGGGTTAGGGTATTTACTTAAAGAAGCAGCTGCTCAGATTTTTTCTTTGTGTTTTGTGGTGATCGGATCTCCGATTATTTCTCTTGCTTTGTACATGCAATCTTTTTCTTCCTCTAGAATATCGACCAGAGCTACGAGCTCATATGGCAGTGTTTACGAGTAGGTGGTGCGAAAAATTAGATGACAACGTCACAAAATACCCCCTTCAGCTCCCTTAGAATCGGAATTAAAAATAGGATATCTACTATAGATATAGCTTCTGTAGATATAGCTGGTGCTTTTGACAATATAACGCATTCTCAGGCCCTATTCTCTCTCATACTTCTGGCTTGACATACTCTGTTGTCAGTCTGTTAAAATTTTGGTATGGTCATTCCTCAGTAAGGTTTAAATGGCAAGGTAGCTTGTCAGAGATTCTTCCTGTCCGAACTGGTGTTTGCCAAGGAGAAGTCTTATCTCCCTACATCTTCAAAGCGTCCATATCTTCTTGTCTCGTTTCTTTACACCCTGCTTGATTTTATAAAGCTCATGCCTTCAGGTATATAGCTTAACGGATGTCTTGCTCTTAGTAAGCCGTAGGCATCCACACCCACCAGAAATGTCGGTACGCTGTCGTCGAAACTTCTCAAAATCGGCCTTGAAGTTAACCTCCCAAAATGTGAGTACCTGCATTTCAACCCTTGGTCAAATCGTTGGAATGCATCCAAAGCTTCTATCTCTTTTGGACCGTTCGTGGTAAAATCAACAGAATCTCTACGATGGCTTGGCATAACATTCAAATCTTCGTTGTCAAAATTATGCTCTTCGGTTGTTCAAGAAGTCTCTAGATCTATAAGTACCGCCTCTGGGCGGATCGTCCCAAACCGGGGGGGGGGGGGGGACTATAATAGTGAAGCTTTGAAAAAATTGTACAGCAACTTCTGCGCTCCTTCTATAATAATAATAATAATAATAATAATTTCCTGAAGCGCCAACAACAATTTATAACACTAATAATGATACACAAACTATTTTCTTCTTTTCATTGCATTCAAAACGAAAGAAACTACCTCACGGATTACACTTTTATTTGTCGACTTTAAGATACCAGGGAAGAGAACACCACTAGCCATCCCAACTAAACCCAATGAAGGAAGCTCTTGGCACTGTCCTAGAAGGTGGTCAATGGTATCTTGCCCAGTGCAACAAAGTGGGCAATTATAGTTCTCCTCACCGACCTGTTTTCGCCTATCAAAAATTTTCTTTCTGTACCGTAGTGGAAGAGAGTTATTTCGGAGTTGGAACCATACCCTAAGTGCCTCCGCCGACAATCCTAATTTAAAATAATATTCAAACCCAAAAGTAGTTTTTATTTGTCTATAATAAAATAGTGTCTCTGATTTATCCAGTGCTGCCTGCCAATTTTGAATTTCCTGATCCCGTAATACCTGCTCAAACTGTCGCAGCAACAGTGGCTGATCATCTGGTCCCAAGCCATCGTTCCAAGCCAACGATAAACCTGCTTTATCGAGCATGGCGTTCACTTGGAGTGGTCAAGACCGAGAACCCTTCGACTCTATTAATTCGTTATATGCAATTTTTAGTAACCTGTCTTCGGGTAACCGAACTAACTTAAGCCAAAATCTAAGAATTTGAACTAGCCTAAGATTCCTCATAGATTGAATCCCAAGATCACCTGTTACTGCCTGGGTATGAGTTGTTGGATGTAATCCAATCAGTCTCTTGTAGTGAAGCAGCTGAATTGACTCCAATTGTACCGCAGCTTCGAATCCCCAAATTTCAGCTCCGTGGTGAATTGTAGGAAGGATTTTTGATTGGAAAATATGTTTATGCATTTTTAAGGTCTTTTAGTCCCGAAACCACTGAAATTCTCAGTAAAGCCGATGAAGTCATCCTCCCTCTTCTTTTCATTTCAAAGAGGTGATCCTTCCAACCCCCATTCTGGGATAAAGTAACCCCTAGGTATTTAAACTTAGCCGACTGCTGTATTCGGTGACCTCGGTAATAAAATTTCTACTCCTCACTTGGTTTTCTTCCCGTGAAAACAACTATTTCAGTCTTTTTTACATTTAAATTTAATCTCTTTCCTTCCAAATAATCTGAAAAGATGTTTAATAAAGTTTGGAGGTCCTCTGGAGACATCGCCGCCAGTACCGCGTCATCAGCGAAAAGCAACACAGACAATACTGACATACCTAGTGTAACCGGTGGAGCCCATCGCTTTTGGAAATATCCTGCCATATCTTTTACATAAAGGCAAAAAAGCTTAGGGGACAATGAACTATCTTGTTTAACTCCCTTAAACACTTCAAACAATTTCGAATTTTCTTTTCCTAAAACCTTCACCGACCACCAACTTAGTTTATAAATGTCCGCTATCAGTTTAACTGTCAGCCTTGGAAGGCCTATTCTTAACAACTCAAGACAAAGAAGAATTCTTGCCTCTACCATGGCGTTCTATTAACGACTTCAATACAAATACCCTATCTACCGCACTATATCCTTCTCTAAAACTGGCCTGTTCTTCCCTAAAAATCCGGCCAGACTTGATCCAACTGGTTAACCTATTATCCATAATCTTTTCAAGAATCTTACTTATACACGGAGCTAAAGAAATCGGTCTATAGTTTTCATGAAGTTCAGGGTCACCTTTTTTAAAAACTGGGCAAATAACTGAAGTTCTCCAATTCATAGCCCACTCAGTTGAGCTAACTATCAAGTTGAAAATTGACATTAATACCGGCATAAACACTCCCAGGAATCTTTTAAAAACTCCAGTGGGGATTCCATCCACACCTGGCGCGGAATTTCCTTGCATTTTCTTAATTGCCTCAGCCACCTCTTCCGTAGTTACATTTCCTATCAAATTATAATCCTGCTCTTTTAATGGGAACCCTGACTCCTTTTTAATATCACCAAACTCTTCCTTATACCAACTATCCATATTAGGTTCCTTCTTTTCATTTTCACTAAAGTATTCTAGACAACTATTTGGATCAGGAGTCTTATAACATTCCGACTTACCTGACTGTCCCCTAACTAATTTCCAAAAAAATTTCATATTACTCTCTATATACGATTTCTTAACTTTTTGTCTCTCTTGCTCGTCTGAATCCCGCTTCTTCACTTTCTGTAAACGCTTATATGATTTCCTCCTTTCTCTATACATATCTAAAGCCTGCTGTGAATTATGCTTTCTTAATCTTTTGAAAGAACTAATTAAATCTCGTTTTGCTAGGACACACTCCTCATCAAACCAACATTTGTTTTTCTTTACATTCTTTTTACTTACCTCTAACGGATCTAGAGACTCATGGATAAGATTGATCACCTTTTCGATCATTTCATCCGGTGACTCACTATGCTCCGAAATTTCTAACACCCGATCATCCACATTACAAATCGATAGAGCCTCAGTCGCTGCTCCTGCATCTTCTATCTTGCAATCACACTTCAAATTTATCCTAGGTTTCAAATTAGAATGATTTTTTACCTCAGCCCTCTCTCATTTTCCAACTAATACTAGCTCTAGCCGTAACCCTAAATGGTCAGAACCAAAAAGTTATAATACCCCTACATCAATTCGGTCCAACTCCAGGCGGCAATCTACCAACATGTAATCAATAACACTGGGTGTCGTACCTGAAAAACAAGTAAAATCACCGCAAAACTTATCTTTTCCGAACCGACCGTTACCTATAACCAAGCCCATCTCTGCACACATATCCAACAGCTTCCTACTCCACTTGTTAATTTTTCTCTTTTCATCCCAACTCGTCCTTGGTATCTTAAACGCCAGCGGGGTCACTTGATCAATGGCAGCTATTTTGGTGCGGAACGTAAACCGAACATATCAATAGGGTACTACCATTTTTGCACTTCACTCGAACCCAAACTAAATTCTCCGATCTACTTTTTAGTCGGGAGATTCTTTCAAACGAACCAATTTTCAGCAGCATCATCACACCTACATATTTTCTCATATTTTCGGATTCTTGGCGATTTACACTTTCTACTATAAAATCTTTCAACACTGGGATACTGTTTTCACTGTGCCACGTTTCCACAAGAGAAACGACATCAAACTGACCCAACTCTTTCATGACGTATTCCAGCTTCGCACTAAGCCCTTGGACGTTCCAAGTCACTAAACCGATATCCTGAGTATGGCCAACCTCCTTATACTCTTCCAAGTCAACATCAACATTCTCGTTTGACAGGTTGTAATAAAAATGAGTAATTGGCCTGTGTTGAGCCCAAGGGCTCCCAGCGTGCCCTCTTCCACGGGCACGGCTGCTTTCTCCCATGTTGCCACTCCAACTTCTATCGGAACCCCTGCCTTGGCGCTTTCTCATACTACCCCCGTTTTGGGCGTCGAGGTGACTAACTTCGTTACGTTTTCGGACTCTCTGAAATCTCTCTGTCACCGTTTCCGTAGATGCCGCACTTTTGTTACCAGACGAATCCCCGTGATGGGCTGTCGGAATCACTTCGCGGGGTATCCTACCCGAAGCCGCTGGCGTTTCAATGCTGGCAGATATGATTGGGTTTAGCGGGAGTGGCTCAGACGCTGGGAAAGGATTGGGGATTAGGGGGGCCGCACGAGGTATCCGGTTTGCCTGCGAAACTTCTTTAACTTTCTTCTCCGCCGCATCCCACATAAACAGCTTCCCATCGATGAATAGCTTATCATCTCGGAATCTTACTTGGCTTTTCTCAGCGATTGCCTCACTCAAAAGCGGCTTCAGGTTTTTCCTCGCTTCCCGCTGAGCCACCGAATAGTCGGGCGCGATGCTGACCCCTTCTTTACGCGTAGCTTGACTATTCCTTAGTATGGCATTGCGAAGATCAACTGAATTCAGCTTAAGTATAACTTTGCCGGACCTCAGACGGTAGACTTCTCGGATGTCAGACTGCGATACTCTGAGACCGGGCATGCACCAGTTGAAAAAGTCAAAGATTTCTTCCCCGAGTGAATGTGATGGAGGGATTGGTCTTAGGTTGTGGATCACTATGTTCGCTTTTCTCAACTCCGTTTCTAGGGCATCTGCCCTCTTCTCAGCACATTGCAGTCTTTCTAGCACTGTGGACATGTTCACATTAGATACCTCGAGTTTCCTCAAACGTTCAATGGTTGGTCTAAGCTGAGAGTCAAGTTCCTCGCCGAATTCGGCCTTCAGTTCCACTTTCAGTTCCGCTTTGAACTCACTCAAGACTTCGCGCATTGTCGACTTTATTTCGTTTGAAGAGGTAGCATGGGACTCAGACATGGTATTTTTTATAACAGCGGTATCTTACGGGCTTCCCGGAACTACCTCTTAGACAGTCGTGGCAGTTTCTGCTCCTAGATGTCGCAACTAATTTCCGGAAATGAATCTGACTAATTCCTGGTAAGTTACTATAATTTGTACTGAGCAAGCTTTCAAAATGTCTGTAGGACTACTTGCCAGATTGTTCTTTTTACGTGTACCGCTTTCTTGCTCTTGTGTAACAGCTTTTGGACCACTTTTCACAATTGAGAAATATTAGCAACCTTGCTTTCCAACGCCATCTACTGTTCGTGGTAAAATCAACAGAATCTCTACGATGGCTTGGCATAACATTCAAATCTTCGTTGTCCAAATTCTGCTCTTCGGTTGTTCAAGAAGTTTCTAGATCAATCCGTACCGCCTCTGGGCGGATCGTCCCAAACCGGGGGCACTATAATAGTAAAGCTTTGAAAAAATTGTACAGCAACTTCTGCACTCCTTCTATACTATTTCGTTCTGGTCTCACCCATGTTCTCCGAAAGAAGGAGATCAAAAAGATGAGATCATGTTATTTTAAATATGCAAAGCACCTGCTCCACTTGTCGAAATTATGCCATAGCCATACATTGACGGAGAAGTTCAAAGTCCAAGATACAAGTCTTACCCTTTTGGATGTTTCTTCGTCGCTGTCAGAAATCATTTCAACAGAGCCCAACCAGCGCAGGACCTTCTCCACTGCTTCCTGGCTCAAGATTGAAAATTAGTGTGTTTTCCGTGTTCTATGTCTTTTAATATTTTCTTTTATTTACTCCGCTTTTTCGAAATGACGGGTTACAGATAAATTACTTACTTACTTACTTACTTTCACTCGTGTCTGAGCATTTCCGGCATCACCTCGGACCATCTAGAGCAAATGAATCCCTTCCAAACTTAAATCTACTCGTCTTATCCCGAGACTTGAGACTTACCACACAACCTCTGAGCGCTCTTCTGTTGCAATTGGTTCTTTTTCTATTTTTTCGTCTGAGTCGCTGAAATGGCTCGGGCTTACCTTCAAATCCACATTATCTTTAACGTGCTCCTCTATTTTAAAATCAGTATCAAATTCCATTAGATTTGGTTACGGGCGTTTGGTCCCAAATAGAGGAAAATATTCACGCAAGGCGCTCGGAAAGTTGTATAGTGCTTTTTGCGGCCCATATATCCACAATTGTTCCGGAGTTTACCATATCCTAAGGAAAAAAGATGTTAAAAATTTGAGAAGTTGTTTTTTCAAGTATTGTAAATTTCTGATGTATCTTCCAAAATCTTTTCGTAATCGTAAATTGGTTTCGAATTTTAATGTTCAGGATAGTGTTAATACACTTTTTCGATCGCATTCAAATCTATTTTCCCTCCACAAACATCCTGCCCTCTCAGCCCATGAAATTATTAGCCAGTTTTTCATTCCTGAACCCGATTAATGTGCTTGTCACTGTGTACAAATTTTAAGTCTATTAGTGTTAGTTTGTTTTTTTTTATATGAAAAGAATGTTGTCGTGTTTATTTACATTGTTTTGTTTAAGTGTTTTAATATGTATATTTTACTTTTGTATTTTGTACTCCGCTGTTACGCAAAAAGCGGGTCATAAATAAATAAATAAATAAAAAAAACTACTTTCAATAACTCTCCCCCAATTCCCCCTACCGCGGCCGAATCTGGTTCGGACAAGTAAATGGATAATCTAAAAATCTTCTCTAACCACCCATCAAGTTTCTCTCGAATCCGATCATTTTTGGGGAAACTCCGGCATAATGCCAAGTAAACAAGACCAAAGTTGTCGATGGGATCCCAAAACTCTAATATTTGATTCAGACAATCGGGACTTGTCTTCGCCAGATTCAGTCTTCGCAAGGCTAATCATCAGAGAAAACCAAGTTCAGATATACCTCTATAAGCCATATCTATTTTGACGATACTGACCAAGACTTCCTGCTTTACTTCTGCCCAGTTTCCGGTTTCGCCCGAATTCCAAGCGAACTACTAGTCCAGCAAAAAAAGAAAATTCAGAAACAAATCCAATGTATCTAGAACATCTAATCAACTTCGAATAAGAGTTTGACTTAACAAAAAATTACGGTTCAAACTGGATTCCTGACTAATTATATGTCCGGGTAAAAAATAATTGTTATATATAGACTAGGCCTCTCTTCTTACCCCTTAACCTGTCATCTAATCAAACTATTGCTTTTTAACGAATTTTCCGGTTTTGGCCAGATTTCTGGTGAACTAGTTGTCCGGCGAGAAAATGGTTTCACCATCATGTTCAGCATGTTTTTTTACTCCTAAATCGAACATTCAATCAACTTCAAATGAAACTTTTACTTTTAACCAACTTTCCGATTTTCGCCAGATTTTGGACGAACTACTTGTTCGGCGAGAGAATGGTTTTCGCCATCGTGTTCAGCATGTCTTCTTATCCCTAAATCGACCGTTTTATCAACTTCAAATAAAACTTTTACTTTTAACCAACTTTCGGTTTTTGCCGGATTCCGGACGAACTAATTGTCTGGCGAGAAAATGGTTTTCACTATTGTGCTCAGCATGCCTTCTTAGAAAATTGTTTTCACCAACGTGTTCAGGATGTCTTCTTATCCCTAAATCGACCGTTTAATCAACTTCAAATAAAACTTTAACTTTTAACCAACTTTCCGGTTTTTGCCGGATTTCGGACGAACTGCTTGTCTGGCGAGAAATTGGTTTTCACTATCGTGCTCAGCATGCCTTCTTACTTCATAATCGACTATCACATTAGCTGTTTAAAAATATTTTGTTTGTCCCTTAATTTGAACACCCACCCCTAAATGTCGGTCTACAGAGCCCATCTACGAACTTGACCTTACCCTTGAACCAATGAATCTTCAATCAAGTTTCATCAAAATATCTCATTCCCTTCGAGAGTTATCGTGCTAACAGACAGACGGACATTTTTGCGATGTCATAGGTATCCCTCCACTTACGTTTTGGGATCCCTAAAATGCCAACTCCTACCAAGTAAAAAAATCTAGGCCGCATAAAATCGGTTCGTTACTGTCCAACTTGCATCCGATTAGGCCAATTCTTGGCCGAAAGTAGCCTACTGCTAAAAGGAGAAATTTGGTCAAGTTGGTCTGATGTCGATTAGAGATGAGATGTTGGAGTAAATATGCATTCTGAATCCATATCTGAACTTGCTTATAAGTTATTACAAGTGTTTAAGGGGTTTCATGAATACCGAAAATCTACAAGATTCGCTTGTCTGGATCAAGTAGTCCAATAAATATTCAATATTTGGAATCCGATTAAAACCTTTGTCCTTGTTCAACTTGAGTCCGTATCCAAACCTGGACCTGTTGAACAGAATCCAGTGATCAGTTTTTGCCTCGAACAAGCACGCCCTCTGTTGTGGACCAACATAAACAGGTTCACACGTTCGAGTGCTACACGGCAACAAATTTCAGAAGAAAAACTTAAAGAAGATTTTGGCATCCTATAGAATATCCCCTTACTACTTATTAACAGATTACGAAGGTCTTGAAAGGAATTTAAAAACTAAATACTCCTTCAGATATACCTATAGTAGCAATGCCGCAGGGGTCTCATCTAAATAAACTACTGTTACATTACAAGTCCCTACTGTTACGTGACAAGTTGGTGAATTCGCTTATGGAAATCATTTTCTTATCATTTTCTACCCAGAAGAAAAGTAAAGTTTTGTCTGAAGTTGGCATGAGGCATGAGTAAGGCAGGAAGATTTGAAACCCGACAAGAGACATAGCCGATGAGATTCTAACCGCATATCTGAAACTGTTCGTGCACCATCTGTACGTACGACAAGACTCGCCAGCTCGGAAAGAAACTGGAAAAGCAAAAGCAGATAAGCTACTTTGAGACAAAGACAAAGAGGAAGATAACCATCTAATAAGAAAAATTATGGATTGAAAGAGTTATAAAAAACACAGAAAAAAATTAAAAGAATCACTGGTTGAATAAAGTTATAAGGAACTCACTGAAAAAAAGCTAAGGAAAATTGAAAGAGTGCCAGAAATAGGGAAGAGCTAACTTCACATCTGCAAGCAGGTAGTGATTCAGGCTGTCGAGATTTAGCAGCGCCGCCTTTGTCATACGTGGAGACTTCGACCAAACTAAAAAACAGAGGTTAGCCAATAGTTGAGGTCTGAAAAAAAGTAGTACGGATTCCAACTCACGAGGCGGGAGCAACACTGGATCCAAATACAGTGATCCCTTCTCACCCGATCTGAACACTTTATACTCCTCTGGAAAACCGTAAAATGGATGAAAAAACCTGAACCATTTAAAGTTGTTTCGAAACAAATGACTAAACAATCTAGTTGCGATTACGTACATTGAGTCAGTAGCTACGGGTTTCCAGAAGTGCGCATTGAAGACGATGTAAATAAGAAAACTTAACTGCTTACCTCTCTCCTGTACTCAAAATATGAAGAACTCTTTCAGGTCAAAACCATAAGAGCAAGTGGTTACGACCAACCCTGGATAAATGCTGAAATCAAGGAACTCATCACGCGAAAGCTGGTGCAAACCAAATCTGGTGACATCGTGGATGCAAACGTTACTCGCAACCGGATCGTCTCCACAATCCGTAAAGCGAGAGGACCGTTTGGCGCTGACCGTGTCGATCTCAATAAGTTCTCTAACAGCAAGAAATGGCATGATTCAGTAAAAAACTGAACGATAAAACACGCGACTCTAATCTCAAGATACTGAAGTCGGATGGTTAAACAATCAGAGCTGATGAAGTGAATACTTTCCTCGGGAATATCTGCAGTACCTATGGATCAGACGCAGTTGAGGAACCTGAAGACGTTCTTCAGTCTTGTGGAGAAGGCAATTCGACAGCCCCTGTTGAACAACACGAGATATGTACCAAATTGCTCAAGCTGAAACCACATTCTTCATCTTTCCGCGGTGATTTGCCGGTCAAAATAATCCTCGAGTTCACTCCTTTTATAGCGAAGCCTCTTAACAGTATCATGAACTTCGTCCTCACGCAGTGCGCCTTCCCCTTGCTTTGGAAACGGGTCTACATGCATCCCAAAAACTAGGTCATCGAAAGCATGTAACTGCCTGAGGCCATTTTTCATTACGCCCTGTAGGTTACTCAATGAAGCGTTTATTGCAAGGCAAGTAATGGACCAAATTGGTGATAATATTGACATTACGCTGATGCATTGACATCAGTATGGTCATCTGCAAGGCTCGAACAGTACCGTGTATCTTGTGAGACTATTCGACCGAATTTTGACGTGGTATGGAAAAGGATCATTATTCGATAACATGGTACTAACTGACTTCCATAAAGCTTTTGACCTGATTTTATACTTCTTTTCATTTTTTAACCTGAAACTCATAGGAGCCAACCACCGGAGCGTATGCATGCGTGTTTGCACTCAACGATGAAGATGGAACTCTGACTGGATCCCAATCACCTGTGGTGCATCGCAAGGTACAAGACTTGCAGGCCCTGATTTCCGTCAACTTTATCCTCGCTGACTTCAACGATCGTGCTAAGTTCGTTGACGATTTATCATTCTTGCTCAGAATGCTAGTCAATCAAGGAGTCGTTATAAAAAAGTTTGAACCCGACTTAGTTCCTTCTTTTCATCGTGACTGTAACCTTGCAGAAGTAACTTCGCAAAAGTGTAAAGGGACTCGATTCATCCCGCGTAAAAGTTAATTCATGGAACTTTACCCTATTTCCAACATGGTCAACAGTCATACTTTTTTGGGTGTCAATTTCACCGAGGATTGCAAACCCAGTGACCATGTTTGCAACCTTGTGAAGAAAGGGAATCCTGCACTCCAGTCCATCACAACAGTGAAGCGATGTGGCCTCATTGCCGATTCTATGATACTAGCCTATGTAACTTACGCGCGGCCGCTATCCGACAGCGAACCCGAAGGCGGATAGCCGACATTCTTTGTTTAGCAACGAAGGTGGTAGGTCACCCTAGTTCGTGAGCTCGGGAAAACAAGTAAAGGAAGAAAGGATATTTTTACAACAGGAATGGTAACGTTTTACTTTAATCTTATTTCTTTGTTTTCTGAGGTTGTGAAGTAATGAAAACATTCCAGGCCAGTACTGCTGTTTAGAAAGACATGTTTGGTAATTTCATAATGAGAAAATTGTTTGCAGACCCAGGGATCGGGATGTAATTGTGTGTTGTTCCGATAAGATTATCTAAAATCTGTCTAGCATATTATTGCTGGTCCCTTCAGAGTTTTTCAATGAAAGTTCTTCTCTTTTTTGGCAGAGAAGGGGATGTGAAATACAGAGCGGTTTCTTTTTTAGAATCAAGTGCTTCGCTCTGGTTAAAAGAGGAGCTGAACAGGATTTAGTTTGGCGTTTTACAGGCAGAGCGGTTTTTGTCTTCAGAGTGGTTACAGCTCTGGTTTACAGAATAATGGAAACTGGAAATTTAAATATTCAGAGTTGGCTATGAAAATTGACTCTGGCGCTCTGGGCGTTTGTTCTTCGTTGACAGAGCGGACTACAAGGCTGACGTTTCGCTCTGGTATATCTTTTGAGCTCTGGTTTATGTCTGATAAGCTGTCTGATATTCTGGATGTTATTAGAGGACGAAATTGCTGCCAGTAAAGGAAAATAGAGAGACCGTGATGCTTTAATAATATATTTCTTGTCATGAGTGGGTGCAGATTATTGGATTATGTAGTTTCGAGGAAAAAAATAAATAGATAAAAAGATAATAGGCGTTAGATTCAAGAAGAAGGAATTTTTTGGAAATGTTTGTCTTCCTTTTATGTCTTTCGTCCCTTCGGCATTCTAGTTAAAAGGTTCGAGTGATCGGTCTCTGGTAAAATAATCGATACGGTTGATTGTGCCATTTGTTCTTAATTATCGTCAAAGTCTTGGGAAAGGAAAAAGCTTTTGCTTTTTAAAGAGATGATTCACATGCCAACGGTTTTGGCCGAGTGGGGGATGTGATTAAGCATCCCTCGGGTACCCACGTTTCTCTCTCGTCGGGTTGCAAAACCGGATGAGGGTGGCAGATGGGGTTAAAGGCATGGGGTAAATTCGTGTAACTTATGGGATGTGTAAACTTCCCCTGGATATTCTTTGGGCTTTGCCTTCGTCTGGCTCAAGAAAATTTTTTTTTTTTCCTTTTTGTTGATGTAAATCCAACAAACTAGTTTTTTTCCTTTTGTTCAAGAGAAAGTGGTTGTGGGCACAAATGAGTAAGGAACATAATATAAGGGGAAATTAGGGAGTAATAATTTGCAAAATAGTTATTCGAATTACTTGGGATGCCCTAAAGTCCATAACATTTTGATTTGTTTTGATCTGATATTGATTTTACAGTTTCTTTGGGTTTCGTGATGTACAGTGAAGAATAATTGGCTCCCGTTTTTACATTTTCGATTTGAGAGTGGCAGGTCTGACTGGATTGACAATATAAAGAAATTATTGAAGTATGGCAGCCCAAGAAAGGATATGGTCATGAAGGGCATGTGAAAAGAAAAGCTAAGGGAGTATGTCGTACAAGCTCACTGGTCAATTAGGGAGGGGTCATAAGGTCCTCCCCTCCTTTGGGAGACCCTAGGCAGGTATTCTTAACCAGCCATAAAGACAGAAAAAGAAAGAATGACCGAGGGTGTAGCTTTATAGCCTGAGGAAAAAGAAAAGAAAGGAAATTGGAAATGACCAGGCAAGTTGGAAAAGGAGAAAGAATAGTAAAGAGAGTATGTATTTCTAGCTCACTGGTCAATTAGGGAGGGGCCAAAAGGTCCTCCCCCTCCTATGGGGGAACCTAGGCAGGCATTTTTAACCAGCTATAAAGAGAGAAAAAGAAAAAATGATCGATGGTGTACCTTTATAACCTAAGGAAAAGAAAACCAAGTGGAAAGGACCAGGCAAGTTGGCAAAGGAGAAAGAAAAGGAAAGGGAATATATGGTACTAGCTCACTGGTCAATTAGGGAGGGGCCAAAAAGGTCTTCCCCTCCCTTGGGGGACCCTAGGCAAGTATTTTTAACTAGCCATAAAGAGAGAAAAAGAAAGAGTGACCGAACGTGTAGCTTTATGGCCTGAGAAAATAGGGAAGGACCAGGCAAGTTGATGATGATGAGTCTAACAGAGTAAATACACTGGTAAAGAAAGGAACAATAGAGTGGAACAACCGGAAGAAATAATAGAAGAGAACTTTGAATGGAATTTCTTACATTTTGGCAGTTGAATGTGGGGTAATCCAAGTTGATTTTGAGGGGATCGAATATAGAGGAAGTCTGATTTTCCGATAGTAAGCTGTGGCCGAAAAGTCAGAAAGTTTTTTGAGCAGTTGGAGTACGGATTGTCCTAAACTATTAGTTTGTGCAACATGCATTCTTCTGAGTTGGAAGTTTTGAAATATCCTAGGGGATTTTATGGGACATTCATATGTTGCACTGAGCTGTTTGACCTTTGAGTAAATGATTTCCGGCCGGTAGGGGTGGAGGTGATCTCTTGGGAGTGAAAATGATTGGCAGGTGAAAGACTTGACCTGGTTCTGGGATTCGCTGAGGGTGTAGCCCAATCGCTGAGCAGTATCTTTAATGAAGAGTGACGGTCGGACGGTAATAGTTTTTTAACATTATAGTAATTAAGATTTTTAAGGTAATCTGGAAAGCTGGTGAAAGAACAGTTGTGATAGTTTTACTAAGAAACCGATCTGTTTGGAGCGTAGGCTAGTAATTGGGAAGGACATAAGAGCTTTGTGGATTGAATAGTTCAGTTTAAATTTATGGCATATTATTTCACGGAAGAAACTTTACAAAATTAATTGGTGAGTTGGCTTTCACTGGTTTGAGTGTTATGAGCTTTATGATATTTATTATTTGGGACAGAAAAATTGATAAGAAAATAAAACTAGTCACAAGTCAATCTGCATGGATTTTGAATATTGTTCAGTTGTTGATATAATCTAGCTTTGGTGTGGTTTGGTATTTTCCTTTGGTGGGTAACCAGATTAAAGGATTAATTAACCAGATTAATGGATCCCGGGACAGGCTGATGAGCATTGTAAAATGATGAGATGTTAGGCTATATGTAATTTTATTTATAAGAAGGTTGTTTTCCAGTCTAGTATGAAGAGGGCGGTGCCCAGGTTTCGACCCGGTGCCTGCCTGAAACTTATATTTCTCTTATCGTGGATTTAACGAGGCAGTCGAGTTTTCGCATCATGGAAGCAAAATATGACACCAATAACCCATAGCCCTGTTGTTTAGTCCCACTCTCCGCCGTGGGAATTTTTGCGAAGTGAGGGCCCCTGCAAACAGCCTAGCGTGGGGAAAGTTTTTCGAGGATGTTTTATCGCTTCCACAAGTGCAGGTGGTTACCCAGAAGGGGTTTTTGTTTTGAAGTTTATTGACCTGAGTAGGGGTGGTGAAAAGAACACATGGGTTTGAAGTAATTGGGATAATTAGAGAAGGGGATGTCACGTATGCGTGCTTAGATTTGCGCCGTGAAGAAGTTGAAACCGAACTGTTGAGAACTAGAAGTCCTTAGAGTTTTCCATTTCTGGAAATTCCTTGGAGTATTTTGAAGTGGATATATTAAGGAAACTTGCAACGGTCGAACTGTTCGTGATTGTTGCACATGATTTTTTAATTTTGGAAGAGAATGCGCTTTTACTAATTTTATTGGCGTGATATGTCGTTTAAGAGTCGGGGAAAGAAAATTTATTGTAGGGTATTGAAACAAATTTAGGAAAGTGTGTGCCAGGTTTATCAAAACAAGAAAATAAGTGCCGTACCATGTCCATGTCAGGGCTTTATATGCGTGTAGAAAGTTTTTAGTTTTTTTCGGGGCCATGTGAGACAGCGAATATTTGTTTTGTGGTGTGTTGGCGTTATGCTATTTTGTTGTCTAGTGTGCATGAGAGGCTCGGTAACGCGACAGTCTATTTTTATTAAAACATAAAGTCGACAGCATGATCAGTGTACAGTAATAAGGTAGGGTGCTGCTGTCTACAGTATTTGGGGTATAGTTGTTCTTAAAGCACATTTCTTACTAGAAATAATTTTTTCACGATGAAATTGTTTTGAAACATTATTTTTAAAAAATACCATTATTTGCCACGTGATCTCAGCGATTTTCTTGTTGGTGTGTGTCGACTCTATCCAGTTTTCCTGTTTTTCGACGCCACGGCCGGACTAAAAAATATTTGAAAAGTAATTCACACGGGTTAAAACGGGAAAACCAAGCAAACCCAAAGAAGTCTAAAACAGAGGGTAGACCTGATGGTCTACCCTCCTTATGTGTAAAAGAGTTATCGGCGGAACTTTCAGTTTCAAGTGAAATTAATTTAATTTAATTTAATTAAATTTATTTATCACCCACACGATACATGAAGTAAATATGGGGGAATAAGAATAAGTAAAGAAACACAAAAAAAGAAAAAGAAATATATGTAAAGAAACACAAAAAAAGAAAACGAAAATATACACAAAATCAACGAAACAAACGGATAAGACGGTAGCATTGCATGTTTGTCAAAATTCGGCTAGGTCGAAAAATCACTAAAAGCCGTAGGTTCAAAACGAAACAACGGCGAGACTGGCGAGAGGCAGGGTTTTCAGAAGTTTAGATTTCATTAGAGAGTTATGGATAATATAATAGGCAGAAGAAAAGAAAAAATTTTTTGTTTATTTGTCAGCGTATTTGAGTTATTGTGGCGGGATCAAGGAAACCCGAGTTTCTTTATTTTTAAAGTGAGGAAAATAAATATATTGTCGTTTTAGATAGGAGAAAATACTTATGGTAATCCGTAGTATTACCATCTGTATGATGTGATTACTGCATAAAAAGAAGGGGGACTACGACATGTTATTAACATGGAAGGATTTGATCGGAAAGTTCGGTTGTCATCGATCATCTGCAAAATTTCTGGATTATTGACGACCTAGCATTCTGGAAAACTCTGCAGTGAATATTAACTTCGTAGCCGGGTCTACACAATCCACCATGTATAGAATTGTCTTATCGTCACTGTCAATGAGGGCAATTGATTGAAAGAATCATTGGAACGGACGGTTGAAAAAAGGAAGCGGTTTGAACAATATGATGGAAAACATGGAACAATGTATACTATAATTTGGGATGTGAACATGAAGTTGAAGTTGGATGGTTTTTCTCGTACGGCCTTGCACGTTTATCGCATTAGCTGTATTTTTAAGATTACAAGGTTATAGTATAATTTTGAATATTAGTTGTTCATGTGTTGGTCCGGCTGGGCAGGATTTGTTGTTCGTCAGGAGCTATTTTTTGGCCCTAGTATTTCATAATAGTTTGAATGCAGTAGGTGTCGGTAGGCATGGAAAGAAGCAGTTGGTTCAAGATAAAACGCTTATGGTAAATTTCGATAGTTTGGAGTGTTCGTTGTTATGGCAATCACCAAGGCCGGATAGATAGTCTAGAAAAGTAAGAACGTTGCTGCCAGGAAGTGCAACAAAAACAATGGGTGTAGTACTCATTCAAGAGTGCTTTCCAGGACATTCCTGCAAAACTAACTGAGTTACCTATAGCTTTTCCACTATAATGTTTTGTTTTGTCGAGGTAAACAGAGAAAACGGAGTTTCGTGTTTTTACCGTTTCGACACATTTGAGGTATGGGATGTCAGGGTTGCATATGGAGGGTAAAGCAAAAGGAGACGGTACGCCTATCCATTCCTTAACCAGGTGACGCTCGTGACCCGAGTTAAACTACATAATATATTATGCCATCGAACGAGCAGAGCAGAGCTTGACATTTGATTAATAGGCGGCAGAATGGTGGGCGTAAAACCTCACAAAGTGAGATCATTGTACGCACAGGTGATAAAAACAAAATATATAAAAAAATATTAATTAGCAAATGAAGAAAAGGGAAGTTAAAAGAGTGAGCTTTAAAGATAAGATAAAATTTGTATTGATTTGAATTCAGGAGCGTTTATTATAGTAGATGGTAAAATAGAGAAATTTGAGGTATTAAGAACCCGGTTAGAAGCTCAAGGTTTTGTAGAAGTAGTCCAAAAATTTGTGGGACGAGTTGTGAGTTTTATTTTCCACATGCTAGATTGTTTACAATAGTGTGTCACAGGTTGTTAGCACAGTTATTGGTTGAGACTGCTACAACATTGGTAGTCCGAATGATGTTCAAGCGGATTTTGAATTTGGGCGTTTATCAAGAATTTGTTAGTGGAAACCTCTTTCACACAAAGGTTTAGAGTTGTTTTTTGATGCAAGTAGTTTTAAATGAGGTGCTCATTTGAAATATATAGGAGAAAGTGTTATTCTTTTTCATCTTTCTACAGGGTTAAAATAAAAAAGTTCTATTCATGCGAAAGAAGCAGAGGCCCTTGTAGCAGCGGTTTCAATACTTGAAGATCGATTAATAGATTCACGGGTTGTTGGAAGAATTGACAATATGGTAGTAGTTCAAGCATGGACGGCAGGAGGAAAATCGAGAGAGTTGATATTTTTATTTAAAAAAGTTGTTTCATCTATAGTGTCAAGATGTAAAATCCATTTGTTTTTCGTGTATGTTCCCAGCGCATAAAATTTGGCTGATGGGCCATCGAGGGAAATTGGTAAACAGTATTGTCCTTCGACTAGGCTAGCTTGGTTTCAATTTTAGTGCACGTTTGGGAGCCCAAGGTCATGCCTGGGACATAATGGCCCTGCTGTCGAATGTCAGTCACGGTTACGATGGAAAAGTGTTTTCTTTTTTTTCTGTTTTCCCATAACCAGGGGGGGGGGGAGGATTTTGGATGAGAAAGAAAATTAGTATGTTTTCCCACGGTTCAGAATGATTAGTAGTTGTAGTTGTTGCAATACCCGTTCAAAAAAGGTTGTATTGGGGATATGATAGGGGTCCCTTTTCCCATTTGGGGAGTAAGGTTGGAATTTCCAGGTCGAGGCAGATAGAAAGTTTTGGTTTGATACATGTGCATTGGGTTTGACTTGAGGGCATTGTGTTTACGTAAATATTAGTATATGGATAAAATTATAACGGTTTCTAAGTTGTACACTAAGTTTAGGTAATATTTTAGGAACCAGTGCTTCTATTTCCAAATATTCCTCGGGAATGGGAGAATCGACGTTTGGATTTAGTAGCAGTCTTTAAGGGGTCGTCGTGCGGTAAGCTAACTTCAAGATTAAAAGAACAATTAGAGGAGTTTTTAAATGGTTTGCACACCAGTTCGTCGTCTTGTGAGCCTAGACATTTGATTTCTTTTTTCCGTGCGAAAGAGGTTGGTGGAAAGACGGTTCTTCATAGTAGCCTAAGGATTGGTCGAATTTCGGGTTTAAAAAATGGATTGTTTGTGTAGGCGAGTTTTAGAAACAGGGAAGAGTGATAGTCAAATGGGCCTACTGGAGAATTTTCTGGCGGCGGTGAGGGCCCAGCAATCAGACGTTCCAGTGGTGCCAAAGAAGCTGTTCCGCTTTTTTCGCCTAAATTGAAGTTTTTTCCTAGGCATGGATGTCGGAGATTGATCAGACTGGATACACATAAAAAAAAAGAAGTTAAAAGTGCTTCATGCTGGTACAGTTTTTGTTGGGGGGGTTGGGCCGTGCCTCGGGCTTAGCACTTCCTTAAACGGGTGAGGCGATGTTTTTTCCACAAAGTCAAGGTATTTTATTCAACCATGTAACAGGAAAACGTTGCGCCGTTGCGACCAATATTTTTGGTATTTTCCGAAGGTCCGATCCCGTATTGTGTCCGGTACAGGCGGTAGAGTCATATTTGCACCTCGCGAAAGCCTCGGGTGTGGATATTTTGAACGGTTTCTTGTTTCGCAAAATTACTGGAAACAAGATATTAAATGAACCGGTGTCGGACCATTATCGGTGAAATTGCTTGAAGAGGTAGTTGAAAATCCTAGTTATAGGTTTTGGAGAGATTCCACACAATTAAAGGGCAGGGGTGGCCAGCTGTAGCCCATCACACTGGGAGCAGCTGGAACGACTTTCGAGGAGGTTATGTCGGTTGTAGTTTGAAATTGTCAAAGATTGCTGAGTATTATCTTGTTGGGAAAAAAGTGATCTCTAGCGCGGATGATCCTTCTAGTTTTCGAGAGATTGACGGTTTAGCAAAAGTGTTAATCAGTTGAAGGATTTTACATCGTTGTTATTTGGATTTTGGGTAGTTTTAGGCTTTAATACAGAAATTTGCTTTTCCATTTGATTTTTATGGTGAGAGATGGAAGGATGGGATAATGATGAGGTTGCGCAATTTTTCGGGGTGTAAGGAATGCTTGGGGGATCTTGTGGTTGGATATAATGGATTTATAGGAGTGAGTTACGGATTTACACAAGAGACGGGATGCTTCCCTCCTTTAATGATGATGATGGTTGGGTTATATCATGTGATTTTGGTTTGAATATATATCATTTTTAAGCACAGAATCTCAGGTTGAATAGATGGGAATGGGAGGAGGAGCGAAGCAGCTTCTGCTCCCAAACTTTAGCAGGCTATCTGACCTACGGGAAGATGTTGGATAGAGTACTATCCGACAGCGAACCCGAGGGCGGAGAGCCGACATTCTGTTTTTAGGAACGAAGGAAGTTGGTTCTCCTGTTACGTCAGCGAAGAGCTGGTGATTACATACTTAGACAAATCAGAGGACTTGAAGTAATGGGCCACTTTATTAGAAAAATAAAAAATAAAGAGAGTGAGAGGGAGAAAGTGTGTAACGAAAGAATGGGTTTCCCTAGGTTGGATAGCATCTCTTAGCAGTTGCTCTAGCAGCTTCTGCTCCCCAGTTTTAGCAGGCTATCTGACCTACGTGAAGATGTT
Source organism: Branchinecta lynchi (assembly GCA_023053575.1). NCBI lineage: Eukaryota > Metazoa > Arthropoda > Branchiopoda > Anostraca > Branchinectidae > Branchinecta > Branchinecta lynchi. The sequence continues at coordinate 20,766,430 of JAKZAP010000015.1, forward strand.
GGATAGAGTACTATAGGAGTATGCCTGTCCAGTCTAGGGACCATTTGTGCAAAGGAGTGTATCACTTAACGAAGAGATAGAATTGGTGCAAATCAGAGCTTGTCGTATTATGGTAGGGCTGAAATATACTAGCTGTAATGCGAGTCTTCCCTCCTGCTATTCAGGCTGAAGCCACTGTACATCTGCCCCGAAAATATAAATTTATGCTTTGGCAGTGATGACCTTGTCAGTGAAAAGACAGAGACATATTGCCAGAACTAACACCGATGACAGGATGGGTCGGTCGGTTTTCCCCCGACCATGCGTCGCATTCATGGATGATGGCAGTGACACAAGAGCTCGGCACCTGTATCTTTGATTTTGCTGATTTGCCCGTTCTTTAGAGAATATGGAAACAGTCAGAAAATCATACTTTTGTCTGGAAGAGCTAAAGCAGAACTAGTACATACGAACGAATGTGATGATAAAGTGAACGAGAGTCAGCGTTATGAACGAATGATTTATTTGCACATTAAAGCTATCAGGCCATCATGCAACAAAACATAACAAAAAGTGAAACAATCTTACATGCCTATATACACACTAATATAGTCTTAATATTTTTTATTCGCTCTGAGTACTTTATTGACACTAAAAACACAACTTCACCATCAAAAGAAATCTCTCCGGTGTTTAAAAGCTAACCTGAGCAACTTCCCAACAATTCTTATTTCTTTAAAATCTTTACTTCCCATCATTTTAATAATCCATTTTTTATCAGTTCCCCCCACCCGAAAATCTCCTCTCTTTACCCCCTAGCTCTCTACAATCAGACAACAGGTGGCATATATCCTCATTCATTTCTCTACACATAGGGCAGAAGTAGTAAGGACCCGACCTTTCCTCTTTTTTCCCCATATATTTTCTTCTTGCACCGAGCGGTAACCCGTCATCCCTTATACTTATTAACAAACCCAACTCTCCCTACACAACCCTACCTAAAAATATATTTCCTCACCCCAAACCTCTTTTGCCCCAGCGTACAACCTCAGAGATTCAGACTTGCTAACCTCGGATAACCACGTCTGTATTCCTGGAAGATGAGATTCCTTTTGTATTTAGACTTCCAGACCAAGACTTCCCTTCATGGGCAACTGGGCCCAGACTTCCCATCAGTTAAGCTCGTAAATGACAGGTCTGAAATTAAACTCTTGTTTACTTGTGGATATATAGTATAATCAGCCTGAGGGCAGATTATTTACAGGTAGGATTAAGAAAGAAATATCTGTGTAAGGTTAGAGTGCTTCGTGGTCCTTACTTCTGTCCAATTTGCGGTGAAATTAATGAATCTATTTTCCATTTAATTGTTGAGTGTTAAGAGTTAAAAGACCTGAGGATGGAAATATTTGGGGAAATCATTTGGGGGGAGGAAAGGTTTAAACAAATCTTGAAAAGTAGAAGTCTTAGAGATATTAGAAATTTGGGAAGATTCCTAAAGGTAGCCGTGCCTCACAGAGAAAGTTTTTGTAAATAGTGGCTGAGGTTATGGTTTCGTTTTGGTGTTGTTTTGTTGTTTCCATCGCCTTTTGTGCTTTTACGGAAATAAATCTTATCTTATCTTTTGTTTAGTTGTCGATTATTGAGCAAGAGCAACAAAGAATACCACACGACTTACTCGATGATATCGGTCATATGAAGGCTGTTCTTGATGAAGTTGTGACGAAGTGGGTGTTTGGCTGCTATGATTTAGTTTATTGCTAATTGAAAAGATGCTTAATGTGTCGTACTGACAAGCGATACATTGGGTATTGAAGCTGAAACCGTTCTTTCAAGATCTTTGGATTTACATGCGATTTATTTACATTAATTGCTTTTAAGCTGAATGATAGACTTCACTGTTACCTTTTCTTACTTAAGTGGGATAAGTTCAAATTAGGTTAGTTCAATTTTTGTTTCGTACTGGTGAAGCGAAATATCTTTGTTCTAACGCTGTTCGTATCAGTCAATCTTCGTCAGTCTACGTCAGTCAGCAGTCAGAGAGTTATCTTGTATTGTGCTCGAGCTCTGGATTTACCCATTTATAAGCGGATAGAGTGACCTTACAGGAAGCAGGTGTATGTAATAAGCGATATCTCAGACAGAAGTGAGATACAGCCTAGGAACTCTGCTCCCAGGGCGTCTATCGTTGCGACAGAACAAAGTATTTTTACTACTCGTTTGTAGAAAAAAAAATCAAGAAGGAGAATAGCCGAAATCCAGTCGCAGATTAAAGGCTGAGCTATAGAATTCCCTGAGACTTTCCCTTGTCTCTTTTGTCCAGTTTCCTGACTGGTCCTGGGTCTAGTGGGCACCTAAGGTGTCTGAATGTCTTCAGCCCACACCCCAGGAGCCGCATCTTCATTAAACCTTGCCTCCACTCGTCCATCCTCTCAACAATGGTGTAAGAACAGGGATTTGGAAACTTCCCCCTGGTTCAACACCTTAACACTAGGGAGACGAGGGCCATGGGAAAAAACTGAAACTGGTACAGTGGAATATCCAAGGCTAAGATGAAGTGAAATTTAAAAGTTTGTTGGTGATGAGAGTCTGGAATATTATATGTTTAGTGGAAACTTGGCGTGATGAACAGATTAGATCAGAAAATTATGAATCTTACGGAGTGGGCAGAAAAAAGATTAAGAATAACCGAATTTATGGAGGGGTATCAATTCTGATACAGAAAGGGGAATTTAAATAGTAGTTCTCAATTAAGATCTGAGTCTGAAAACATTGTATGGGTGAGGATAGCAGAAGAAGTGTGTGTGATTGTATGCGGAATTTATGTACCACCCGAGTCAAGTAGTTCCATCGGTAAAGAAGATACATGGAGTATTTTGAGTAAAGAAATGTATCATTATAAGAGGTTGTATAAGAATAATAAGTTCATTTTTGCAGGGGATTTTAATGGTCACACCCGCGAAAGGAAGGAAATGTTCTATGACCCATCCCAGCCTGAGGGACGTACGAGTGATTTTGGTGTGGATGGAACCGACAGCGAGAGTGAGTGTGTAAAAGCTCGGACAAACCGAGCTCGGAAGGTAAATCAATGGGGAAGGAAACTCTTAGATTTTTGTGGGAATGAAGGATTAGTAATTTTGAATGGGAGGTTGGGGTGGTATAAAAATGTGGGAGGTTTCACTTATTTTGCAGGTATTGCCCCAGTATAGTGGATTACATTTTAGTTGATCTGTCTCTTTGACCAAATGTCTCTTTGGCCAAATTGCAGAAATCTTAGTGTGTTAGAAGTGGTAGGTTTAGATCACGTACCGATAGAAGTGGAGATGGAGTTAATAAGAAGGGCAGACTATTGTAGAAACAAGGAAATATCGCGGATAGAAAATAAGCTAAATTGTAATTTGATGGTATGTCAACGTATGCTTTCGGACAAGGTTAGTGAGAAATTTTTGACAGTATAATTAGGAAAGGCTTCAGCAGAGGGAGAATTAGAAGCATGTAAGGTAGTTCTAGAATTAGGGAATATACAAGAAGGAGTAGGCAAAATATATGATCTGGTAAGAAAGGTTAGTAATGCAGCGATATCGATAAGATAAAGTAAGGTAACAAGGAAGGGAAAACAGTTTTTCGATGGAGAGTGTTCAATGAAGAGGAATCAGGTAACAGAAGCTCTTATTAGAACAGGATCCTGAGGAAATGGCACTGGTGGAGGAGTATCGACAGAGGAGACGAGAATATAAGAAGATGTTTAAAAGGAAAAAAAAAAATTTGAAAGTAAAAAAAATGAAGTGATAGAAAAAGAATATGTAACGAAGAATCAGAAATTATTTTGGAAAGAGATTGAGAGTTCATTGAATGAAAAGGGGATTGAAACTGGACCGTCAGAAAATTCGTGGGTGGAATATTTGGAAAGGAATGAGACAGACCCTCAGTTTTCCGCAGTGCTCATAGGTCGGTATAACACGGATCTTAACTTCAGCTTCCCGGGTAAGCCTCGTTTAACCCGTTTATCGTACCTCCCTGAGCACTGGCTCCACTTCCGGTTCATTTCAGACTTCAGAGCAAGGTGATATTCAGGAAGGAGTACCTTTAACGTCCCAGAAAAAAGCAAATAAAATAGGAATTCACTTGAATCTGTTCATTCTTACATAATCACAGTATACAAATATCCGCCTTAAAATGTGTAGTTAATGCAGACACGTCATAATAATGACTTAAGGGATTTACTGCGAAACACGACGATTCGGACGACTGTACATTCACTCTGCATTTGACTGATATACACTTATGCTACTACCAAACAAAATAAAAGCAACTACTACGGAGGACAAAAAACAGACTGACTGGAAACGCCCAAACCTAGGTTTTAATAACTTCACAACACACATACTGTTATTGTTATATATGAAGTGCCAAATGATATGGCAAATATGTTATATTTCCTTTCAAATTCAAGCAAAATAAAATTTTGCTTTCTTTCTGACACTAAGTAAGTAAGTAATTTATTTATAACCCGCCGTTTTCAGAAAGCGGAGTAAATGAAGAAAGTAAATAAAACACATAAGCATACACAAAAAGACACTTAATTTCAATCGTCGGCCAGGAAGCAGTGTAGAAGGTCGTGCGCTGGTTAGGTTTTGTTGTCAATGAATTTTGATAGTGACGAAGAAACATCCAAAAGGGTAACACTTGCATCTTGAGTTTTGAACTTCTTGTCAAAGTATTGTTATGGCATAATTTCGACAAGTGGAGCAGGTGGTTTGTATATTTAAAATAACATGATCTCATCTTTTTTATCTCCTTCTTTCGCAGAACATGAGTGACACCAGAACGAAAGAGTATAGAAGGAGCGCAGAAGGTGCTGTACAATTTATCAAAGCTTTACGATTATAGCGCCCCCGGTTGGGGACGATGCGCCCATAGGCGGTACGGATTGATCTAGAAATTTCTTGAACAACCGAAGAGCAAAATTTTTACAACGAGGATTTGAATGTTATGCCAAGCCATCGTAGAGATTCTGTTGATCTGACGACGAACGATCCAAGAGAGATAGAAGCTTTAGCATTCAAACGAGTTGACGAAGGGTTGAAATGCAAGTACTCACATTTTGAGAGGTTAACTTCAAGACCGATTTTGAGAAGTTCCGACAACAGCTTACATATATTTCTGGTGAGTGTGGATCGGGTACGGCTTACGAAGAGCAAGTTGTCCGCGTAAGCTATGTAAGCTGAAGGCGTGGTCTTTAGAAAAGTAAGCAGGATGCAAAGAATCAAGACAAGAAGATATGGCCGATTTGAAGTTGTAGGGAGATAAGACTCCCCCTTGACGAACACCAATTCTGACTGGAATAATCTCTGACAAGCTACCTTGCCATTTGAACCTTACTGAAGGATTACCATACCAAAATTTTAACAGATAGACAACAGACAGATTCACGCCAGAAATTTAAAAATAAAGAGGCAAGAAATTTAAAAAATAAAGCTGTATCCCGTGAATTTAATGATAAGTGTTACGTGTTTCCTTCCTTCCTCTACAGCAATGCGGAAAGTTTAAACCTAGAAAAATTAACTGAACTTGAGTCCACGGCCCAAATGCTTGGTTCTTCTGTCATCGGTATAACCGAGGTTCATCGACAAGATTTAAATTTATTAAAAGTTCCAAAATTCTCTTCTTTTGTTAAACTTCGCCCTGATGACCATCCCCTTGAAAAGAAAGGAGGAGGAGTTATGACCCTTGTACATGAAGATTTTAAACCACAGCTTTTAACTATACCTTTCTTTGATGAACAAGATGAGATTATTTGGGTGAAAGTGCAACCTAAGCGACTCCCTAGGCCTTTATCTGCGATAGCGGTGTGCGTTTTCTACTATTCACCTGGTCAGCCCGCTGCCGCAAGAAAGGCGTTTTGGGAGAAGCTGCAGGAATCAACGGATTACATCCAGAGAACACATCCATATTTTGAAGTAGTTATACTAGGAGATGGTAATGAGCTGGATACTAAATCGCTGGCCAGGTCACTTAGTCTCAAAAGCGTGGTTAATTTCCCGACGACCAAAGGTGAAACTTCTCTGGATGTGATCCTGACAAACCTTTCTAAATATTACCAAAATCCGAGTAAACTAGCACCACTTGGCGGTAGTTACCACTATATGCTCCAGTGGAACCCTTTTGAGAGAGTAAAGATTCAATATTCGGTAACTGAGGTTACTTCTAGACCAATCACAGATCCTGGTATGTTGCAGTTTGGAAACTGAATCACGGAGGAGAACTGGACCTCGCTTTCCGCAGCGAAGGACTTGGATTCCCAAGTTGAGGAATTTCATGGTAAAATTAATGAAAAATTTCTTGAGTGCTTCCCTGAGCGTAAAACAAAATTTTTTTCTAGTGATAAACCGTATGTAAATTCAAAAATAAAGCGACTAATTAAGCGTAAATTACACCTTATTCGAAAAGATCAAAAAGAGCAAGCAAAAAAATTGGCAAATGAAATTAAGTGGAAAACTAGACCTACGTTGCCGGGGCAACGTGAAGTGTTGCGGCAACCTTTGTCCGGCTTCGCCGACTAAAGTGTTGCGAGAGCAACACTTTGGTTTTGTTTCTTCGCTGTCGGTTAAATGCTGAAATTGTCAACTTATCGAAGCTTTTAAAACGATATGTTCTAAAAAGAATAATTACATGATCAAAAGCTGTTCTTTAGCGTTGTAAAACCAACAACAAAACAATATCGGAAGAAGGGACTAAATTGACTTGGCGGTCAGTTGAACTTTATCCTTTTCAATCGTAGATATCGTGACGGATGAAAACTTGGAACAATATCTTATATAATCTAGTTGGTATTATAAAGCTATCCGTAACGTTTCAGGACTAAAATACCATAGATGACACTATTAATTATTACAAAAATACCTTATTGTTTTAGATTACCGTATCGTTTGTACTCGTTGTGTAAACAGTTAATCTTCGGTTATAGCGATAGACCATCGATACAAACTTTCTTACCGTCATATTTACAGATATCGAATACAATGTGCACCAATTTTCAAAAATTTCTAGCCCCTCGTGAACCGATTCTTACTTACAAGTCCCTCTCCCGTGATTGACATCAAATTCATCGGAACAAATAATGGATACACCAGCTATTAAAAGTTGCAAACCCCTCATCGCTGAAGATGATTATAGCATAAAAGCCGTTTTGGCTTTTTGGGAACAAAATTGTTCTTACCATCTAATACACCTGATACAAATAACAGGTATACCAACTAGCAAAAGCTGCAAACTCCTCATTGCCGAAGATGATTATGAGCTAACAGTCGACTGTTGCTTACAGTCGACTGTTGCTTACAAGTCCCTTACATGTCTCACAACTGGTATCGCCTATTTTTGGTTTCAGTGTGTACCTTACTCCTGAAGTTGTCAACCCCTTGAAACTTTCAAACTGGTTTATCTCATGAAGGATTTTTGTTCAAAAAAAAATGGATGACATATACTTTGATCAGCTCATCAAGGGCATCGATTGCCCTAACCACAACAAAAGAATATCGGAAAAAGGGACTAAATTGACTTTGCAGTCAGTTGAACTTTATCCTTTTCAATCGTAGACATCGTGACGGATGAAAACTTGGAACAATATCCTATATAATCTAGTTGGTATTATAAAGCTATCCGTAACTTTTCAGGATTAAAATACCATAGATGACACCATTAATTATTACGAAACTACCTTATTTTACATTATCGTTTGTACCCGTTGCGAAAACAGTAAATCCTACGATACAGCGAGAGACCATCGATACAAACTTTCTTACCGTCAGTTTTATATAAATCGAATATAATGTGCAACAATTTGCACAAATTTCTAGCCCCTCGTGCACCGATTCTACTGACAAGTCCCTTTCCCGTGATAGACATCAAGTTCACCGGATAAAAATAATGGGTACACCGGCTAGCAAAAGTTTCAAACCCCCCATCGCTGAAGATTTTTGTAGCATAACAGCCTATTATTACTGACAAGTCCCTTGCATGTCTTACAATTGGGAACCTAATTGTTCTTACCAGCAAATGACAGGTACGCCAACTAGCGAAAGCTGCAAACCCCTTATTGCCGAAGATGATTATGAGCTAACACCCGACTGCCGCGTACAAGTCCCCTACATGTCTCACAACTGGTATCACCTATTTTTGGTTTCAGTGTGTACCTTACTACTGAAGTTGTCAACCCCTTGAAACTTTCAAACTGGTGTATCTCATGAAGGAATTTGTGTACCAAAAAATGGATGACACATACTTTGATCAGCTCATCAGCGGCTATCGATTGCCGTCGAAAAAAAAAATTCTACCTGTCTTAGTTCAAAAGTTGACTTTTTTGCCGTAGGCCAACTTTCTAACGTCACCACTTAGAAAGGAGCAAAGGATAAGCTCTAGTTTCTTTAGCAATGAGAGAACTTCTAAAGTTTAAGAGGTACATCTGATACCATTTCTCTACCGCAAACCCAAGTGCAAAAAAACGAATGATAAACTCAGCTGAAATCGCGTACACAAATGGAACCAAATTGTTCTTACCATCGAATACACCGGAAACAAATAACAGGTACACTAACTAGCAAAAGCTGCAAGGCCCTCATTACCGAAGATGATTATGAGCTAACAGTCGACTGTTGCTTAAAAGTCCCCTACATGGCTCATAACTGCTATCGCCTATTTCTGGTTTCAATGTACCTTACTACTGAAGTTGTCAACCCCTTTGAAATTTTCAAACTGGTGTATCTCATGAAGGAATTTTTGTACCAAAAAATGGATGACATATACTTTGATCAGCTCATCAGTGGCTATCGATTGCCGTCGAAAAAAAAATTCTACCTGTCTTAGTTCAAAAGTTGACTTTTTTGCCGTAGGCCAACTTTCTAACGTCACGACTTAGAAAGGAGCAAAGGATAAGCTCTAGTTTCTTTAGCAATGAGAGAACTTTTAAAGTTTAAGGGGCACATCTGATACCGTTACTCTACCGCAAACCCAAGTGCAAAAAAAAAAAATTATAAACTCAGCTGGAATCGTCACAGACATAGACAGAAACAATAGATGGCAGCACTTTCGGACCCGTGGGAAAAAGCCACTTTTTTGTCTCTGTAGATTTTTCTATTTATCACTCAAAGAAGATATATTGGCTGTGGGGCCGCGTAACTGCCGCATATATTTAACACTTATAGATTTTAGTCCATCTTCAATTTGAAACTGGTGCCTGCCTGCTAGCGTGCTAGAACGGAGCTTTCCACTCGAGAGCAGAAACATGGTTTGATGAAACGAAAGGTTCGCTACACAACTTGAGATGGTCCTCTCCGACATAGGCTATACAACTCCACTTCACTTCGCAAACCGTAGGCTCTGGCTCGATGACAAGCAAAAACCATCCTTATTGGCCCCAGGCAAGAGTTCTACGGAGCTTTCCAAAATGTAATGTCATATTCATCAATCCGGCCTAAGGTCCACACTTTCCGTAAAATCCGCACAGGTTAGACCCTTCCCAGTTACCAGGAATAAAATGAAATCGGAGTCATAGGAAAAAAAAAAAAAAAAAAAAAAAAAAACGAGGACAAAACCATAGTGTTGCTCTCGCAACACAATAAAAGAAGCACAGGCTAATTATTACAAAAATGAGGTGTATCATCTTTTGGAGTCCAAGCCTTCGCAGTTCTTCAGTAAAGTTAAAAGTCTGACTGGAAAAAGTTCTCAACCAGTTGACTTAATGAAGGAGGAGCCACCAGAGAAAACTGCGAATGATTTAAATGCCCATTTCGCTGAAGTTGTGCAGTCTTATCCACCTCTTCCACCTGAAGACCCTCCACAAAATTTAACTGCTCCTTCGACTGATAACTTAATGCCTGATACTTCCTTGTCAAGTGTAACCCGTAAATTTTCTAAGTTAAAAAGAACTTCTGTTGCTCCTTTTGATATTCCAATTGTTCTCGTTAAAGCATTTGCTAAAGAATTAGCTTTACCCCTTCAGATAATCTACAATAACATAACGCGAACAGGTTATTTTCCAATGAAATGGAAGAAAGGTTTTATCACCCCTATTCCAAAGAAAGGAGCACCTAATGATTTCTCTGGTGTACGGCCGATCACAGTTACATCAATTTTCAGCAGAATTTACGAAACTTTTGTTGCCACATGGCTTGAAGAATATCCTTTAAAAGTAACTGATCGAAAGCAGTTTGGTAACATTCCTAAGTGTTCGACAGTCCATTACCTAGTTAATTTGATTGATTTTATTTTAAAACATCTAGATGAACTTGGCAAATGGATAAATTTAATTGCAATTGATTTTAAAAAGGCATTTGACCTTGTTGACCATAAAATTCTTTTGGAAAAAATGGCGGAAAAAAATATACCCGATTTTATCGTCAAAATCATCAAGAGCTTCTTGACAAATAGAGAGCAAACTGTGAAGTATAAAGGCCTTTTTTCTACTTCTTCACCAGTTTTTTGAGGAGTTCCACAAGAAACTGTAGTCGGTCCGCTGTGCTTCCTCCTCATGATAAATGAAATTGCTGCTGGGTTGGAGGACAGATGGAAATACGTTGACGATCTGTCCCTAGCGGAAGTCGTATCCGAAGATTTCAAAAGTAACGCTGCCGGTTTCATCGACCAGGTTACCTTAGAGGCGACTGAAATGAATATGGTCGTGAATAAAGATAAGTGCTCGGTTACTATCTTTTCTTTTCTTAGAAAAACTCGGCCGTCTTTCAAACCTCCTATCGACTCTGGGCTCATCAGGGATAAAATAACGCTACTAGGTGTAGTGATCTCTTCTGACCTTTCATGGCATGAAAATACAAAGACGTTTGTAAAGAAAGCTAACAGCGCAATTCAAATGCTAAAAACACTGAAAAAGTTTCGGGTTCCTAAGGACAAGCTAAAGCTTATGTTTTGCTGTTTCATCCGACCCTTAGTCGAATATACTTTTCCGGTTTGGCACTTTGCTCTTACCCAAGACGAAACTGAGAAAATAGAGCGAGTTCAGAAGAGATCGTTGCAAATTATCTATGGCGGTTCCCCCCTACCATACTCTTTCTACCTCAAAGAATTTAAAATTGAATCCCTTTCTTCCCGCCACGAAAAACTATGCCGCAACTTTGGCTCATCCCTTCTCCAGCATCCCATGTACCGTTCATTCCTTCCACCACCCTTTGTTCCTGCAAGATCTCGTTCCCCCCGAGAAGTGGCTGAAATGGTTCCCAAACTGACCCCAATCTACTGTAACACTATGCGCTACAGTAGAATCTTTGTGCCGAGCTTCGTAAAGCAGAACAATGCTCTTTAGCATTGTTTTGCCTTGTTACTTTTTTTCCTTTTAAATTATCTGTTGACAATTTATTTTATCTTTATTTATGACTTTATTTATGACTACAAAAAAATCGTATTTGGGCTATGCCCACGAGAGATATGTTTTGCTTTATTATTAAACAACAAAAAAAATAAAAATAAAAAAGAAGTAATGAGAGAAAATAGGGCCTGAGAATGCGTTATATTGTCAAAAGCACCAGCTATATCTATAGAACATTTATGTATAGCAGACTTGTCGCGGGTAGCCTTTTCATCATTTTTGTCAATATGTGATGAGCGTGCGCACAACTGGCGCTCGAACGGAATCCAAACTGCATTGAACCAAAGCGACATTTTTCAACTATTTCTGGAAGAAGGACGTATTCCAGAATTTTGCTTATGGTACCGCGTCTTTCCCTCGCTTAATCACCGATGTTATAGTACCCAAGAGGAAACTATTCGGAACCAAACCCTGGCATAAACAAATTTGAAATAGCAGCTGAAGATGTTGTGTTAAAGCTGGACACTCAATTTTGAAAAAATCGGCACTAAGGCCATCAGAATCTGTAGATTCAGTTCTTCTTAATTTTCGGAAAGCAATTTCGATGGAAGAACAAATAACGGTAAGAACAGAAGGTTCAAAAATCTTCCTTGGTACGTATTTAAGAAGTAAATTTTCAAAGTGCTGCTGAATCTGGTTTTTGCCACCACTGAATAGACCACTGTAGTGGCTGGTCCAGTCAACCATCGTTAGCGTGGGAGGAGGTACAGCTGAACCTTTATCTGTACGAAGGACTCGAATTCTCTCAGTCGGTACAGCAGTATCGGCTGCCAATTTCAAGCAATGGATGAGCTCGCCATAATAACAATTAATATCAACGGACGAAGTAGTAGCTTCTATACCAGTCTGAAGAAGGTGAAAAGGAACTTTTAATAGCGAGAGAAGATTAGTTAACGTAGAAGTGTAGACCACAGCATCTATACGGTTCCAGTTACGCTTTTGGATCCAGGCCTTCTTGGGATTTGGACAATTGATTGGAGAAACAGGGACAACCAAACAGAAAGACAGAGGCAGATGGTCGTCCTCAATTTTCTGATCATCAAACTCAACAATACCGTCAATAAGACATGTTTCAGAAACAATCAAATGATCAAGGTCGGAAACATTAGCACCACGATTATGTATATATGAAAAGGGTAGAGGTTTCTCAATGAGACTGTGAGCTACCGGTAAAGAATCGAAAAATAAATCAGTCCGTACAGAGGAAGTCAGTATATCAGTGTTGATATCCCCAACAAGAGCCCATTTCATTCCTTTCCGTGAAATGTCTGACAGAAGTGTTCTGATTTTCTGACAAGCCTTAGCAAATGAACTATGTGATGCAATGTTCCGCCGGTCATAAGGTAAATAAATGTTAACAAGAACAATATTGTCCAGCTGAACGGCAAGAGCGTAACGTCCAGACTGGAACAGTTTTGGTGGTGCAGAACACTCGCTGGCTCAAAGAAAAATGGCCAACCCACCGGAAGTACGACATCTAGTTTTCATTGCCGGCTGGATGAACACAAAATGCTCAGGAGATAGCAGATTCTCTTGGAGACAAAGAATGTCGGAGCTGCCTAGCAAATCATCAAGTAGAAGATCTTTGTCCTTTGTGCCATTTACATTCAATGACACACAGCGAAGTTTCTTTTCCTGAAAAATCATAATTTGCCAAGACCCACGGCTTTCCTCATAACGCTGCATCTGAGGCTAAAAGAAACATGACAACCGTCGCCATTGGCACACTTAGAAGGCAGTGAGCAAGGCGAATCTTTGCTGTAACTGTGGCAACCAGCACAACGAGCGCATTTTAGAGAATCAGACGGATGCGGGCATTTGGCTACACCGTGGTTTGGGGATTGACAGCGAAACCAGCGCTTGGGCATTCGATGGAATTCATGAACACGAAAAACTTCATACCCGATTTTTACCCCGATTTTCAGAGCTGTAAGGAGGCCAACTTGACTTTTGAACCCGATTTTGAAGGAACGAGAGCCCGAAATAGGCAGGACTTCACAAGCATCAGGAATCAGGGATTTCAAGGCGTCGGCCGTAATGGTGACTGGAACACTCCTGACAACACCCACAAATTTAGGAGAGATAATTTTGGCAGTAGTACCCTCTGGCAAACCCTTTGTGATTGACCGCGCAACAACCTCGGCATAAGAAGCACTTGAAGTGTGGACAATGAGACGATTTCTTTGAGCATTCGCTCTGACATTGGTGATCCCTTCGTTACCTTCAACGGTGTCAATGTGTTGCGTCCGTGAATCAATGTTAAGAAGATCCGACGGGATATTACAAACAACGACAGTGTGCGTATCAGAAGGTGGTGAGCAAGGGATGGCTGTGAAAGCCTCGGCACGAGTGGAAATAGCCGTGAAGCGATCAAGAGTAGAAACTGCTTCAGCAATAAAACGGACATCATTAGCAACAGCGCTTAGCTTGCTACTCAATACAGATATGGCAACAGCTGGAACGGCTTGAACTTCGCTCGGAAATCGTATGACGAAATCCGGAACAGCAACGTCCAAGTCATCACACCGCCGGAAAGCATCAACAATATCACAGAGACCTGGGCATTTCTTCTCGGGGGGAGCTCACTAGGAAAGGCAAGAGCCCACAAAAAACTTTTTCGCAGCGACAATCGCATCAACAGTGACGAACTCCGCAAACTTTTTGACGGAATTTGTATCGACTCCCGAGTCGAGACTTTTCTGAAAAAAATTCAGAACTGGCTGATAAACCAGACTAACTGACATCTCGTCATTTCCTTCACTTGGCGCCAATCAACAAACGCAGACTTTCAGTAACGGCGTTCAACGGTTTCACAAACAAAAAGTTAACCGGTGATTGCGACCGTTCTGGTCAACGGTCAGTTGAAGACTCTGTAATCAAACTACTAAACTCAAAAGCTGCGTTCTTTGTCACGGGAGTTCTCACCGGTGGTCTCCGGTTTTTCTTATAAGCCGTTTTTGCATCCACCGGTGACTTCTCACCAGTCTTATAACCCGTTTTGAACTAACCAGTGTCCGGTTTTATCTCACCGGTGCGGACTAATCAGAACCTGCTCGTGAGCCCTGCTGCAGCGAGGAGTTAGCCGGTTTTCATCAACTCACAGGTGAACCAAAAGAACGCGTTTTAAGGGAAGAACCGGACACTGGTGACTAAACACCAGAGACAGCCCGGAGTGCAACGAACGCAGCTAAAGAAACATTGAACAACCATCAACATAGTAGCTGTTCTTGCATTCCATTGTAGGTGATGGTAGGCTAGGTTGGGAAGAATATTGAGTAATTTCATTCTATTTTTTTTTTTTTTTTTTTGCAAAACTGGAGAGTAACTCTGTGACTCTGAGGTTCTGGTTGCTCAAGCACTAGCATGTAGAAGCATGTGCACAACTCCTGTTCTAATGGTTCATTAAAACAATTATAGCTTCGAATTATTTCGAATTACCTATTCGAACAAACGTTTATTTTTCATCTGTTCGTCTACTTTAAAATACGAAGACTTTCATCACAATCAATGCTTATTACCATTTTCAGCAACTGACAAAATACAAAACTCTGGAGTTAAATCCCACTGACAAGAATCCCTCCTTTATCAAAACTGAACATGTATCAGGGTTCTACCTAAAACAAAGTCTTCCGAATTTATAGGCTTGATTGGGTTATAGAAACCCTTCCTGCATATTTCTGATCGTCTGATTGGGTTATTGAAACCCTTCCTGCATATTTCTGATCGTCTACAGCTCTGGCTTTCGGACATTCGAATAAGCTTTCTGCCTGAAGCCGTGCTTTTCTTGCGGCCTCTCCAACTGTTCCGAAAGTGTCGCGTATTTTTGTTTATCTCCCTGTACTATAGCATAAATCGTTACCGCCTATCGATTATTGGCTTTGACGCCTGAGAATTGCGGAATTTAGCAAGCTTGTTGGCCTTATTGCCCACTTTTAATGTATTGTCACAAAACAGTAGCATGGTAATCGTGCACTCAGGCCCTAGATGATGGCGGGGATGACATATTGCTTGAACGCATACCACCATTTAAGGCTGATTTGTCATGACAAAAGATCAATCACTAATTTTCCGACTAACTAACTAAGTATACTATTGAGATGAGGGCTGATACTTTACCACTTGGGGCAAGGAGAAAATGTATTGGTAAAGTAAACGAGAGAATTGGTCGTTACTTCAGTCCTATGTGTGGTCATAAGGACGAAAGCGTAGTTCATTTGAAGTGTGGCTGTGTGGAATTGAATGAATGGAGAAAGAAGGTATTTGGTGAGAGAGTGTTTAATGAAGAATGGATGGTAAGGATGATGAAGGATGAAAGTTTTGTTACTGCAAAATACTTAGACGTTACTTGAGGCTTACGATGGAGCATAGAACGAGATTTTTCGAATAAAAGCTGTGTGTGAGTTATGTAAGAATCCCGTGCATTACGAATTTGTCTTCTCAGGAATAATAATTGCAATCTCGGAATAATAAGAAAACTGAAGAACACCTTGCCACAGAAAACACTGGTCCTCCTGTACAACGCTCTTATAAAACCCCATATACAGTATTGTGCAATGATCTGGCAATCAACCTTCAAATCTCACCTGCGAAAACTGAGCTCGATTCACAAAAGATGCCTGATAATAGTTGGAAAAAATGAAGAGTACTTGTCACTGGAGTCGCTGCATCAACTGTCATGCTTGACCTTTGTTTTTAAGTTTTTAGCTGGTGAGCTGCCATCTTCATTCAAAACATTGTTTCGACCTATCTCGGACCAGCATAATCGGACCCGATCATCATCAAACCTGCAAATACCCTTCACCCCGACTGTACAATCAGATTTTGCAAAAATATGGAACCGGATCTCAGATGAGCTGAGAGGAAGGAGCTCTCTTGCGTCATTTAAAAAAAAAGTAAAAAATCATTTATTAGCATTACAGAAGAATAATTAAATAAGGTCTGATAAAATAAAAAATAAAAAATTATGCTTAAGAGTAAACTAATAATAACACATTTTTTTTTTTTTTATGATGGGGTGGCTTCCCCGGGGGCAAGGTGCAGGAAGGTAATTGGTTAGTTTTTTTGTTTTGTTTTTTGAGAGGCAAGGTTCTGTCTGAGAGCAGGAGCAGTGACCACTCTGCGTATTATGTTTAAAAGGTAATGATTGTGGTTCTAGGCGTCCAGAAATGGACTGAGTCTTTTGTTTATGTCTGATTTGTTTTGTATTGTTAATAAACCCATTGAACTTGAACTTGAGCCGGGCTCGGAATCCCGTGCATTACGAATTTGTCTTCTCAGCCGGGCTCTGTACATTTTGTTATTTAGTTTGTAATTAAAAAGAACCTGAACCTGAACCTAAGTGAGTGCATTTTCTACAATTTTTGTTGCCATGGCCCTTGGGCTTTTTTGTGGTAATTACATTTTATTCTATTCTATAACATGTGATAAGCATTTTACTTTCAAACTACGTTTGAGAACTTCTGTACTTGTTATCTCTGTTCTTGCCCGAAATTGGTTGCAATGTAGTGAAGAGGGGTATTAAAAACCCCTCGGCGGAAAAAAAGAGTACCACATTTAACTAGCGTGTCTAGGGAAATCATCAAAAGTACTCGAAGTTGATACCATTGTTTTTACCAAGATTTCATTTGCAGTCGGTAGGGAGGGGGTCACCATTTTTTTTCTTTTTTTTTTAGCTTAGACCCTGAAAAGAGATTGTTTCATTTCTGAAACCTTGCATTTCCAGGTTGTGATACGGACTTTAATGTTTTCGGTCTTTTGCATACAGCCAAAGTAGTTTCTTCCACTGCTCCTCTATGTTTTGTGCACTTCCTGCAACCCAAGATAATACAGGCTCGAGTTCCGTTTCGCCAATTTGCATGTGATAACGATGGGCCCTACAAAACAAAAGAAAAATACTCAGCAGTATGGAACCATTACTGTTTCACTGGGTTCGAATAATCAGATGACATTTTGCCCACACATTGTCAAAATGATTTTGCTTGTTGGAGTTTTCAGTTGAGTAAGCTTTTAGTCATCCAATCGCCACGTATCGACTCCGTCCGAGGTGCTCCGTTTGTTAAATTATTTCATTCAATCATCAGTGATTTTTTATATCATTACAAGAGTGTTAATATTCATACCTTCTTTTTGACACAGTTCCAATCATTGCTGCTGAAATACCTTCGAGAACAAAATCAATTGACATTAATGGTATAGAGGACACAATCTTTAGGCATGCGCTAAAGTTTAACCGCAAAGGGCTGGGATAGGACAATCTAGTTACCCATCACTTGTTCACTTAGTTTGGGTTGAAGCCCGCTGAAAAAGTGTTACTTTGAAGTCCGCTCTATGCGCTTGTGTATGTGTTGTATGCTTTACGAAGAAGATTTATGATTTGTTTTTGTTCTAGCACTAAGTATTCTTCACCAAGCTCCCCACTTCCCCTGAAAAGCCGGGTTTGTGTTGTGGTTAGAATTTTTTGCGCCGAATTTACGCTGTGGGGATGACCGCAGATATTCTGAACTTAATAACTAGAGCAGATGGTGGAACATACAAAAACCGCTCAGCAAAATCAAAACAATTCAGTGTGTTCAGTTAAATGACACAAAATAAGTTGGCTTTTCAGTTAAACTTTACTGATTTAATTTGTTTCATTAAAGGAGAAAAGTCATACCTTTTTTCACACAGGTCTTTCTTCCTCCGTTGCTGTTGCAAAACCTCCGAAAATTATCTCATCAATGCCATTGAGCCAAAATCTCGAGGATTTATACGGTTCCGTTGATAATTAAGTTTGTTGTTTGCCTTTCTTTCAGACGAATAAATATTCAATTATTCAATTTCATACCTTGCTTCTGACACGGGAATTACTCCAACAAGTGCTGCTGCAATACCTCCGATAACAACATCATCAATGCCCATGAATGGTAGGGAGGGCAAAATCTTCAGGATTTCTAGGGTTGCATTCCGGGACTGCAGCACTCCTGGCCCGTTGATAAAATCAGGCCAAACTGTGAGAGGATAGAAATCAGTTGGAACATCCCAGCGTCCATATTCACATTCTAGAAATAAATAACATGCTCTCAGTCGGATCTGCAAAAAAAATAGGAGGATTAAACAAGCCTTACCAGAGGTGAAGTTTGATCCTTGTTATCCCGAACAAGGCGAGCACTGGCGAAGGGAGAGTTCAGCTGAGATCCGCGTCTGGCCTACGAGCGGGTAGCATGCTAGGCTGATCAGGATTTAGAGCCCGTGATACAAGTTTTTTGGAGGTCTACCAAAAATAACCCAACAAAAGCTAGGGCTGGGAGGGTGGGAGCTGAACTCTCACTTCGCCAGTGCTCTCCTTGTTCGGGATAACAAGGATCAAACTTCACCTCTGGTAAGGCTTGTTTAATCCTCCTATTATCCCTCACCAGAGCACTGGCTCGTGATAGTTCAGCTGAGATTTTAGAGCTGAACTCCAAAAAATTTGTGTCACAGTTTTTTACTAAATAAAAAACAGTTACTAAAAGCAACTTCTATTGAAAATCATCTTCAAGATAAAACAACATTACTTAGAATATCCACGCTATCTATTGGCTTACTATAAAAAGTAGCATACGTGGCAGCTGAGCGCCATCCCACATGATTCAAAATTTTGTCTACAGTAATTCCTAATCTAGATAATTTCTGCGTCGATGCAGAACGAACACTGTGGGCTTTAAACTCATTAACATCCACACCAGAGAACTTAAGTACCATCATTATCCATCTAGATAATGTTGTTGTTGCTACTGGATTGTATGGTTTGACATAACTAATCAAAAGCTTATCTGAACGATTTTCATACTTCGTTCTTTCTATATACAACTTCAAATTGTACAAGGGGCACAACTCGATATTATCACTGAACTTCCGGAATTTTACGCAGGTTTTATGTCGGTTTCTTTTGGATGTTTTGGTTGCCTCATCTATGGCAATAATACACTCATTCTCACAAATTTCGATATTACTAATTTTAAAAATACTCAGCGTCTGGACTCGTTCACTTGTAACTAAAGCTAATAACATAGTCACTTTCAAAGTTAACCTTTTGATGTCCAAACTTAGACTTTCCCAGTTTTTCAAAATACGCAATACCATATCCACATCCCAAGTTTTCTGGTATCTGGGCAACGCTGGCTTCAAATTGAACACTCCGCGTGAAAATTTGGAAACCAATTTCGAAGATACTGAATCTTCATTTAGAACTATTGCACTTATTGCCGATCGTGCAGTGTTTACAGAGCTGTAACCCAAATTCCTTTTTACAAGAGTGTTCAAAAAATGTATGATTTGACCTGTAGTTGGCCGCGAGGGATCGATTTCTTGTTGATTACAATATTTCTCCCAATTGGTTGCATATTGTTTTCGTGTCCCCTTTTTCCAAGCTCCAAGAAGTACTTCAGTTGCTGCCCCATCGAATCCTCTTTCTTGCAGGGATCGCCTGACACAAGACAAGCCATCAGTTTGAGGCTCGATCCAAGGCGATGAGTCTTTCCTGGAGCTTAGGGCAGTAGTAGCGATTTTACGGTGCTTGGTAGGTCCACTGGAGGAGCCGCCAGAATCTTCAGAAGAAGGGCATACCAAGGTTGTGTTGACCAATTCGGTACAATCACCAACCCCGTCGCCGCATCGTTGACCACCTTGCGTAACAATTTCATGATCATGCTAAAAGGGGGAAAAGCATAAAAATACCATCCTTTCCAGTTCCGTTCAAAGGCATCAACATGTAAAGCACCCGGATCGGGTTTCCAAGACACATATGGTTTCAACTGAAAATTAATTCTGGATGCAAATAAATCGATTTCAAACTTTCCGAACAATTGTGAAGAAGAAGGGTGAAGAAGTGTATTTTAAAGCGTGCCTTAAGAGAGAAGAGCTAAAATCTTATATGGGTTTAAGGGGAAATTTTCTGCCGTTTGGATCAAGAAGGAAACACCTGGGGAGGGAGCGTGCGGTAGATGGTCTTTACTCGTGCCCTTTGTGTGGGGAGCCGGAAGAGAGTGTGGACCACTTCATGTCATATTGCCAGGAACTCAATGATTTAAGGTTGGAGCAGCTCCAGAGACAGACAGGCGATGAGGAGTGGCTAAATGGTCTGATGGGGGGTCGATCATTTACTACTATTAAAAACCTGGCAGTGTTTATTCAGGTGGGGCTGAGACACAGGTCTTTGTTCTTTTAAAATGTTTAATTGTGTAGTTAGTTTTCTTTGTTTTGTATTCAGAAAGTGTGTTGAATCTGTAGTTAGTATTTGATTTGCATAATATTTTTGTACCATGGCCCGTTGGGCTTTCCATGTACAATACATACATACATACATACATACATACCTATATTAAATACCACTGGGCTCAATTTCCATTCCATGTCTGTATTAAACTTCCTTGAACTTCTATCCGCTCGGATATTTTTGCTCCTGGAAGGAATTCCGCAGAAATCGAGGCATCGTTATCCAATACGAAACGCCAGATTTCTTTTGCAATATTATTGCAAACGGAAGACTTGCTGCCGCCCATCTCATTAATATATGATAAGGCGATAGTGTTATCTACTCGTATTCTCACATGCTTACCTTCAATAAGACTTCTAAAACTTTTCAAGCCTAGCAATACTACTTTCAATTCCAGTGCATTTATATGACACTCGGCTTCTTCTGAGGTCCACTCTCCCCCAGTGCTTGAGTTAATTGATCGTACATGAAAACCCCATCCCTTCAAACTTGCGTCACTTTCTAAGATGACACCAATCTCTCTGTCGGTGATGGGTTTTTGGCTATTCCTTTTCAAGTTTAACCACCACAATAAATCGGTCCGACCCTCGTCTGACAAACACATGTTTCCTTCATAATTGTCTTTGTGCCGCTTTAACGCTCGTTTCTTATCATTGTCAAGGTCTCGATAATAAAGTGGGCCTAACAACACGGCGGGGAAACTTGAAACTAATAGTCCAATGACAGAAGAAACCTCCCTGACAGTAGGGTTATTTCCTTTTAAAATAGCCTCTACTGCGGCACATGTTGTTTCAATTTTTCGCTCTGGCAGGGAGACCGTAATTTCTACCGAATCTAAGACGAATCCTAGGAATTCAATTTTTTGCGATGGATACAAAATGGACTTCGTAGGATTAATAACGAATCCAGAATTTCTTAAACATGTAATCGTCTCGATAACGTTAGACTCACACAAAGTGATGTTTTCACCAACCAAAAGAGAATCGTCCAAATAATAGACAGATAGGTGTCCCATTTTTCTCAGGTTCCCGAATATTGGTTTCAAATTTTTGTAAATAATCGAGGACCACATGCTAGACCATTCGGTAACACCGAAAAGACGTAATAGAGACCATCAAATTCGAAAGCGACCCATTTCTGGTCTAGTTCATTCATGAATACTGAATAATATGCATCAACTAAATCGACTGAAGACATAAAACAATTAGGTGTCATTAACATGATAGCGGTCTTCAGTGATTCCATCTTAAAATGGTGGTACTCAACATTTTCATTTAACTGACTGAGATTAATTATAAATCTCCATTTTTCTTTATCACGCTTTGGCAAGACAAAAATTGGTGAAATAACCAAATCCTGGGAAAACGGAACTTCCATGATAATTTGCATTATAAGCATCTCGTGGATTACCTTCGAGATAATCTTCTTCGTATCATTCGGAAAGCTATAGATAGATAGATAGATTTATTTGCGCTAAAAAGCCACAAGGGCCATGGCAAATACAAAATAATAACAACAAAACAACAACAATAACAAACCTACAAAAAACCTTCCCGATATGACAGAGCGATCCGAAGGAATCTTCCAAATCTCTTTAAATCCCCAAAATGTTTACTTTTTAATTTTCTAACAAGTTCCTCCCTCGAGAAAAAACCCACCCTAAAAATTTCCTCCCTTAGATACCTTAAACCCTCACAATCACAAATAAAATGCTCTACATCTTCATCAATCATCCCGCACAAAGGGCAGAAATAAGGACCAGACGAAACTCTAATTTTCCCAATATATTTTCTTCTTTGGCCAAAAGGCAAACAATCTCCTCTCAGACTAATTAAACATTTCAATTCTTCTGGAGATATGTAACAGTATTCCGTTGTTTCAGATGTGCAGGGTCTTGAAGGAATTCAATACCGAAACCATTTTTAACGATTTCGAGTATTGAACTGTCGGTTGTTAATGTTTCCCAGTACGAAGAGAATTTTCGGATTTGTCCAGCTTGGAAATTTTCCACTTGAAGTGTACTCTCCACAAGAAAATTTTCTACAAACTGAGTGAATGACTCACCTTGCGAGCGTCCTTGGAAGGGCTTCTCTCTTTCTGGAACGACCTGTTTCTGGACCGGTTGTTCTGGGGTCGTCTGGAGTTGTAGTACGTCCAGTCGCTTCTGCTGGTCCCGGGCGTTTCGGCTCTGTCTTTCTTCGGCCACTGGGAGTTCTTGGCAGCGTAAGTGCTGCCAACTTTCCCGTTTGTTGGCTTACATAAAGCCAGTTGGCGCAAGTCATTTAACTTTCTTGCTTTCTCACCTGCCGCAGAAAGGTCGTCTCCGAATAAATATTTCGTGATCTTGTTCTCAGGTGCGCAAAGACCAACTGACACTTTTGGGTTCAAGTAAGGTTTCAAAGCGTAACGGCGGGCCATGTTTAATTCATGGTTGGCTGTACCTAACAAACCAATAGCCTCCATTAACCCATCGATCATTTCCTTTTTTAAAGGAGAGTCTACCATACCAAGTGCTTTTTCGGTAATGCTCGTTAAGATCCCAACAGCCCCGACGACCTTTTTCTGTGGTTGAGCCGCCTGTATATCTGCCGTCTGGACTTTCTTTTCAAATGTTCTCCACAGTTCAGGGTTAATCGTTGCCACAACCACCTTGTCTAAATTCGACGCAATTTCAAACTTTGTAAGAACAGATTTGGTAATTTCGGCCGTCGGTGGGTCACTGAACAGAGCGTTAACCGACCTAGCAAGTATGGGACTTACTTTTTTCTTTTTCAGTTTGTCCTGCAGTCTGTTTACCGCATATAGTAGGAAGTCAGAGCCCTCTTCGATCTCCTCCTCTACTTCTTCTTCCTCGTCAAGCAGCGTTTTTTTCTTTTGCGATTCGTTTCCTAGAATGTCTTGTCCTTGTTCCTCTTCGTCGATCTCTTCCAGCTCCTGATCGTAATCCATAGATAGGGATTCTTCCTCCATTCTAAAAACACGCTACACCACCCGAATGTTGAACGCAACTGATCAGCCTAGCATGCTACCCGCTCGTAGGCCGGACGCGGATCTCAGCTGAACTATCACGAACCATTGCTCTGGTGAGGGATAACTGAAGGACATCACTCGTGTCCAGTAGAGGTGTTTCACTTTTAACACTAAATGTAATCAAAGGATAGGACGAATTTCTAACCCAGTAAATATTGACGCATGTACAGTAGAGTATGCTTATGTGAACGTTTGTTGACAGTGGACTTTGCCATTTTCATGCACTTTTTGTGTCTAAAGCTAACTACCAGTTAGCCAAAGTAGGTAACTAAGGGCATCTGAAAACACCTGTATAGGAATTTTGAATCTTCATTCTACCATTTAGCCCAAAACTGCACTGTTCACATTAAAGTAACTGTTCACATAAGCATATCTCTACTGTAAAAGGTGATGAATTTATGCACTGAGCGCAAACAATAAACCATATATAAAATTCATTAATAAATCAAATTAGCTTTAGAATCAAGCAGATAAAGACATACTGATTCTTGTACAAAATGTTCAGGGCGTATGCCTGATCTTTGTCTTTTATATTTTACATGTCTTTTACTTTATATGTTTATTTTCTTAATTCAACTGAACGGCGTTTCCGCGAGTCCCAGTTTTGTGCTTTAGAGTTTGGCAAGCATTTTTGTTGTGGGGGGGAATAGAACACAAATACGATGCAGAAGAAGGCCAAAGATTTCAGGCATCTGAAATCTTACACTTTCATAGATATTCTTTGAGCCCAAACTGACTGCGTGTCCCCTTTGCGGTGGTGAAGATGAGGATATTGGACATTTTCTAAGCCGGTGCCAAGAGCTTTCGGATCTCCGTAGGGAGATTTTCGGTGGGTCTATCCCGACACTCCCTGGTATCCTGAAGTGTACAGCCGCCTAGGCGATGAGTAAGATTTGTAGGTTTGTGTCTAGAGCGTTACAATATAGAAAGTTCTCCGTCGATTAGTTGTATGTTGATTGACGTTTCTGTGTATTAATAACCTGTACCTGTATATGTCCCTCGGGCTTTTTCAAATACAATTATTGTTATTATTATTATTTGACTGTGAAAAAAATATGACCGCACCGTCAAATGTGATTCGCAGTCAGTTTGGATTGAAACAATATCTTTCACAAAAGTACGGAACTTCAAATCGCTCATACGAGAGACAGAGAAGAGACAGGTTACCCCAAATCAAATTCAGAAGAATCTCTACCCTTTTCATGACCCAATCGAACAGCAAAAACAGTAGCAGTGTCCAGAGCGAAATCACAACACCAGCTCCACAAGTTCACTATCCAGCTTGAGCGGCTCGAGTCCATTGCCAAGAAGGGCTTAAATGTAGATGTAATAAAATGTAACTGACTTATCCATTTTGCACCGTCAAATATAAAATACTTTCATCCTGCTAATTTCGATCAGGAAATCTAATAAATGTTAAAAATGACTTTCGAAATATTCGGAGGGATTAATTATTTTTAAGGTGATTTCGGAAACTTACCAAAATATCCTACCTAAATATTTATTGATGCTTGAAATTTTATATCGATGTTTCAAATTTTTGAATTCGGAAATGCCGGTGTCGCAGAACAAGAGCGAACAGAGCAACATGAGTTAAAGTTTACCGAATAGGCCTTGGATCTGACAGTCTAGTTCCACATCACTTGTTCACTTAAATAGGCCTGAAAACCCGACAAAATACGTTACGCCATTTCTCCTATAGCCACAGATAACCGATTTTGTCTTATGAACTTATCCTTTAAGACTTATGGTACCTCTATGCGCCTGTCCATCTATCCTTGAAATATTTACCAAATACAAAAGTAAGCCAATGCTGAAAAATAAACTAAAAGAGGCAGATTCCTTGCAAGACATATCTTCACATCACTTTCTACAATAATTCTCCACTTTTCTTGCCCGTAAAGGCAATACGGCAAAACTTGCCCTTTTACATCTACAACAAACACAAACTTACACCTTATTTCGTCCTCTTCTTTGGAAGTGGCATTGCTGTTCCCTTCCTCACGGTGAGACATCAGCTTGTCAAGAAATTGGACTAAGCATTATTTCTGTACAGAACGACGCATATAAATCAATGTCAAACAAAAAAAAAATTAATTTTCCTGCTTTCTACAGGCGTAACTTTTCCGAGCTTAGCGTCTTTAGCCCTGGAAAGACAGGCCTTTCTTGAAATTTAAATTCTCCACGTCTGGATGAACTTTGGGTTATCGTGGAAGCAGTGCGAACTCTGAACTTTATTACTAGAGCCCCGCGGGAAAATATACAAAATCCCTTAGACGAGTAAATTTTACTCATCTAAGGGATTTTGTATTTTTTTGTATTTTGTCTAAGGCATTTTTTATTTTAACTAAAAAAAACAGCTTATTTTACATCCGAGACTTCGATACATTGAAATACTTTTAAAGTATTTTACATCCTAGACTTTGATACATTGAAATACTTTTAAAGTATTTCAATGGATCAAAGTCTCGGATGTAAAATAAGCTGTTTTTTTTTAGTTAAAATTTAATCAAAAGGGCTAGAGACTTTGCAGTTAACGACCCAATGGTGGCGAAGTTTCATCCAGTAGTTATGATATTATTTATGATACTTCAACGGAAGAAAAAGCTTGCATATGTAACTATATAGAGAGCAATTTCGGGTCCAAGCAGAAACGTTTTTAGGGCGTCTTTCATAAATGAAAACCCCTCATTGTAGCCTAGCCTACTATTTTTGTATTTATTTTTCTTTACTCTTTCTTGCTAATATCTTCTATTCGGACTATGTCGTCCGAAGCCTCACAGAACAATGCAAATGACATTGTGCAATAGCTGAAAGGTTCGGACATATTCCCGAGGAAACATTTCAGGGGCCAGTAGTAGTATGATACTACCCCCGTGAATTGAATGTAGTAGTAATGCAACTTTTTCGTAGACTTCCTATGCTATTATACTACTTCATAGTATTCGGATACTACCAACAGTCCAAATGTAGTATTTCAGGCTACTGCAAACTATTAACATAAAGCGCCACGGTACTATGCGATGCTACTACGTGGTGCGTGGGAAATCTGTTCCGAACTAGCTGCGTCTATACTCCATACCACTGCATACGATTCCATGCTATCGCTGCGTCTATGCTCCATACCACTGCACACGATTCCATGCTATCGCTGCGCCTGTACTCCATACCACTGCAGAGAATTTCAAGCTATCGCTGAGCCTGTACTCCACACCACTGCATACGATTCCATGCTATCGCTGCATCTGTACTTCGTCTTCTCGTTCTGATTACACTTCTCGTTGCTATTCCGAGCTCCTACTTAAAGCTGCTAAATATAGTAGTCATTAATAAAATAATTAACCGGTTACCAGGCCGATTTTAGGCCGCAGGGCAATAATACCATTCATAATTCCAGATCAGATCAGGTCAGTTCTGTGCGAACTGGAGCGGGCAGTCCTGGAACTCTCTGGAAGCTCGGGGGTGTGACTAGCGTCGCATTACTCCTGGAACCTGGTACACTGTTTTAAAATCACACCTGCACCAGTCTTACCTGACTTGCTGTTTTACTACCTTCACCTTCTGTTAAATCCAATGTGAATTTTAAAGTCGCATAACTGGCTTTGGATAGATATTATTGCATTACAATATTCTTAGCATAAAAACTTGACAAATCTACTACAAAATTTATCAGTGAAGGGCATGCTTTAGTATTAAACATTTGAGTTTAATTGCGCAAACGATTTAGGAAATATTTTGGACTTTACAGAAAAACGGCAGTTGCAAAACAGTGGACGGCAGTGATAAATTTCTAGCAACTCTAGGTCTGTTACAATTTCCGATTTCAACCACTCCAGCTATAAAACTATGCGATGGGAGATGTATACAACAGCAAGTCTTGTCAGGTTACAACTGCACCGTAATGAAAGCTGATTATGTGTAGGATCACGGAATACAACTCGACAGTTCCAAACAGTACGACAGTCATATACAGGTGTATTTAGTTCAACGAAATATTTGTATTACCACGGAATATCACTCATACTGTTGTAACTCCGAAAATAGTGCTATGAAGTAGCAACAAATCGTATGTGCTACTCCACAGCGACTTTATTAAGAGTATGGAAGGTTATCATTGGCAGAGAAGTCACTAGCCAAGATAAAAGAAAATTTGTGGGGGGGGGGTGGCAAGGTATTTACAGACTGGCTGGTCATTTTAAAGACTGTTTTTGCAGATAAAATGACTATTATTGAGAAAAAAACGACTCTGTTGACGAAAAATCGGCTGATTTTTAATAAAAAATGATCATTTTTTAACAAAATGTCGAAATATTTAAACAAAAAGCCGACTGTTTTTAAGAAAAGTTTAAGAAAAAAATCGACTGTTTTTACGACAATCGCGGGGCTTCGCGCCGACTCTATTCTTATTTCTTACCGACTGGTCGACATTATTCGGGGGTGGGAGGAAGGCGTCCCCCTCCCCTAGTCGTGACGACCTTATCATTGCTATTTAAAGCGACTACTTCAATAAGCTCAGTGGTTAGTATCCCTTCGAATATTTAGAAGGACACCGTTTTACAAAGTAGTACCGAAATGTCCATGCAACTGAGAGTGAGAAAAACTACATATGCAAGTTTTAACTGTAGGATCACCGAATATATCGTGGACAATTCCGTTTCCAACCGGAGAACACAAATTAGAGGAGAGGGCTTCGAGCGTCAACAATGGGTCAGAAATCAACAAACGGCGGATCAGGTAATGGTTCCACGTGCACTGTGGTAGGTAGAGAAGAAATCTCAGATATCTGAAGTATGTCGAGCGTATGCGTCGAAGGTTCTTTCTTCTGAGTATAGAATGCAATCCAGCCAGGAAGTTAATATACGGTGCGCAAAAGGCAGTATATAACTTTCCAAGCCCAGGACTGCTATAATTGGGACGGTTCGGCACAATTTTGCTGTAACCAAATCTAATTCCCTTACCGGCTGATTTGACTGCTTCCTCGCAAACCTTTTGCATAGTTTACCCAATTGTAATCCCTAGCCATCGAATTTTTTCCTCAGCTACGAGAACATTGCCTAAAGGATTCAGAGATGGTTTCCGAGGAGTAGCAGGAGCGTTGAAACAAACATACTGACATTTACTGGCGTTGACTGATAGGCCAATTTTGCCAAGGGTTTGGTTCAGGCTAGCAACGTTTGTTTCAAGGCCCTTCCTGGATAGGCTGATAAGGAGGACGTCGTCAGCATAGGCCAGGTAGCTAACATCAATCCCAGGGAAGTTAAAAGTTGGCGTAAGTTTTCTTAGGCACTGAGCAATCGCACATTTAGTGGTTAGTGGTTATGTTAAGAAACATACCTGGAGAGGCAACGGTCGATGATGTAAAAGTGACCCCCCACCAGTACGGACAAATTCTGAACGTCAGAAGAAAATCTTACGAAGAAAATGCTGTAATTCGCGTTCTCACAGGCCACACGACAGCCCTTATGTATGTGGACGTGCCTTTACCCCCAGTGGTAAAGATCTCAGGGTGGGGAATGTGGTACACCAGTCTCACGGCTGTTTTGAAAATCGAACACACCAGTCTCACTGTTTCGAACCACCAGTCTCATAAAAATGGCGCCAGGAACCAGCAGTCTCGGAAACGAGACCAACAGTCTCAAATTCAGACCAACAGTCTCATCTAATTTCCAATTTTTCTAGAGTAAAAGGGTGTTTTCTTTGTTTTTCTCAGTCAGTCCCTTGAATTATGCGCTTGTGACAGCACGACAGGTAGAGTGAAGCTTGGGCTTTCAATACATGTATTCATCTCTGCTATTGGCTTTGTACTTCTCAGTGAGTAGGGATCGACTAAAAAGAGGCACGGCACGGCACGGCATGGTGCAGGAGGCACGCCTACTAAAAAGAGGCACACGTACTAAAAAGAGGCACGGCATACTAAAAGAAGGCATGCTTGCACCAGGAGACATGCACCGTCTGTGCCTTTTTTTGGTACCCTTTTCTGGCGTGCCTTTTTCTGGCGTGCCTTTTTTGGCGTGCCTTTTTTAGTACTTTACTTCTTTTGGGTGTAAACTAGGAACCTTTTCTGGCGTGCCTTTTTTTAGTACTCGACTTCTATGGGTTATAAAATGCCTTTTAGGACCATTTTCTGGCGTGCCTTTTTAGGAACAGTTTCTGGCGTGCCTTTTTTGGGACCCTTTTCTGGCGTGCCTTTTTTTGGTACTCGACTTCTATGGGCTATAAAAGTTTTTTTTGGCCTGCCTTTTTAGGACCATTTACTGGCGTGCCTTTTTAGGACCATTTTCTGGCGCGCCTTTTCAGGAATATTTTCTGGCGTGCCTTTTTAGGACCCTTTTCTGGCGTGCCTTTTTTTGGTACTCGACTTCTATGGGATATAAGAGGTGATTCTATAACGTGCCTTTTAACGACACTTTTTTGTGTGCCTTTTTAGGACCATTTTCTGGCGTGCCTTTTTACGAATATTTTCTTGCGTGGCTTTTTCAGACCCTCTTCTGGCGTGCCTTTTTTGGGACCCTTTTCTGGCGTGCCTTTTTTTGGTTAGTCTGGCGTGCCTTTTTAGGACCCTTTTTTGGCGTGCCTTTTTTAGTACTTTACTTCTTTTGGTTGTAAACTAGGAATCTTTTCTGGCGTGCCTTTCAGGACCCTTTTCTGGCGTGCCTTTTTTGGGACCCTTTTCTGGCGTGCCTTTTTTTGGTACTCGACTTCTATGGGCTATAAAAGGTGATTCTATAACGTGCCTTTTTACGACACTTTTTTGGCGTGCCTTTTTAGGACCATTTTCTGGCGTGCCTTTTTAGGAAAATTTTCTTGCGTGCCTTTTTCGGACCCTTTTCTGGCGTGCCTTTTTTGGGACCCTTTTCTGGCGTGCCTTTTTTTGGTTTTCTGGCGTGCCTTTTTAGGACCCTTTTTTGGCGTGCCTTTTTTAGTACTTTACTTCTTTTGGTTGTAAACTAGGAACCTGTTCTGGCGTGCCTTTCAGGACCCTTTTCTGGCGTGCCTTTTTTGGGACCCTTTTCTGGCGTGCCTTTTCTTTGGTACTCGACTTCTATGGGCTATAAAAGGTGATTCTATAACGTACTTTTTTGGCGTGCCTTTTTAGGACCATTTTCTGGCGTGCGTTTTTAGGAACATTTTCTGGAGTGCCTTCTTAGGAATATTTTATGGTGCGCCTTTTTAGGACCCTTTTCTGGCGTGCCTTTTTTGGGACCCTTTTCTGGCGTGCCTTTTTAGGAATATTTCTGGCGTGCCTTTTTAGGACCATTTTCTGGCGTGCCTTTTTTGGGACCCTTTTTTTTAGTGATCTACTTCTTTGGGTTATAGAAGCTGATTCTTTAACGTTTCTTTTTAAGACACTTTTCTGGCGTGCCTTTTTTTAGTATTCGACTTCATTTGGTTAAAAAAGACCCTTTTCTGGCATGCCTATTTTTTAGTACTTGATTGTTTGGGTTGTAAACGGTGATTCTATAACGTGCCTCTTTAGGACACTTTTCTGGCGTGTCTTTTTTAGTACTCGACTTCTGTTGGTTATAAAAGATGATTCTATATCCTACCTTTTTATGACCGTTTTCTGCCGTGCCTTTTTAAGACCGTTTTCTGGCGTGCCTTTTTAGAACCCTTTCCTGGCGTGCCTTTTTAAGGATTCGACTTCTTTGGGTTATAGTTTCTGGCGTTATTAAAGCTTATTGTATAACGTGCCTTTTTTAGAACTCGACTTTTTTTGTTGTAAGAAGTGATTTTACAACGTGCCGTGCCTTTTAGGGACCCTTTTCTGATTTGTATTTTTTTACAAGACCGGTTTTCTGGCGTGCCCCTTATGATCTTGTTCGGTTAATGAAGGGTATTCTGTTATGGAGACATCCCATAGCACTTTGCTCTGCAATAGTCCTCCTAGTTATTCCCTCCATCTATCGCCTACTTTTCTATATATCTCTTCGGTTTCCATCACCATCATTAATTTCCCGGCATCGTGACAATAGGTCACTCGGTCTTTATCCTAGCTTCAGTTAGCTGCTCGCTAATCCGAGGTCAGGCTTTGATCCATTTCATTCTAAGTATTTTGGCTGCGTAATGAATCGGCAGCCAAAAGTAGTTCTCTTTCATCCTTGGTCGGAGTAAGACCTCCGTTACTCTGTATTATAATTTATGGTAAGGACCAGTTTACATATTTAGTTAGGGACCCATTAGTGCTATATTATATGTGTCACACTCTTGTACACGATTTACATAGATAAATTAACTATAGACGTTATGGTCCATCTCGGCTAGTAGGCCTCGGGCTTGACTGGATATGTGAATTCCAGCTTCGCTAGGATG
This sequence comes from Branchinecta lynchi, assembly GCA_023053575.1. Lineage (NCBI taxonomy): Eukaryota > Metazoa > Arthropoda > Branchiopoda > Anostraca > Branchinectidae > Branchinecta > Branchinecta lynchi. Next base: position 20,798,355 of record JAKZAP010000015.1, read on the forward strand.
TGTGAACCAGCTTGATTAGGGATTTCTGGATTGACTGCGGCTGAGCTATAGAATTCCCTGAGACTTTACCTTGTCTCTTTTGTCCGGTTTCCTGACTGGTCCTGGGGCTAGTGGGCACCTACGGTGTCAGAATGTCTTCAGCCCACACCCCAGGAGCCTTATCTTCATTAAACCTCGCCTCCACTCGTCCATCCTCTTAACAATGGTATCAGAAGTGGGAAGTTATTTTTGTAAGCCCTTATTTTCTCTTAATAAGGAGGACCTACGTCCAAATTTTTTGTTCGTAGTCACGACAATTAAATTTTTTTCCACCCACCCGCCCTACCCTTTAATTTAGCAAAATAAAAATAACTCCCTTATTTATTTTATTTCATTTTTTTTTTATGGTTCAGCTCGGTCAGTCCAGAACAAAAATGTAGGTTTAGGTTTTTCCATTTTTGATCTTTGATATTTCCGTCGGCTTTCTTCACATATGAAAATTAATTTATGTCGGGTTTATCCTTTTGTTTTTGTTTTCCCTTGTACAGTTTTTTGGATTTTTCCGGTCGCCATGTGAGTGTGTGTCGCGCCACTGACTGTGAATTTTCCTTCCTTCTTTCCTCCCACTTTTTTTTTAAAGAATTTTCCGGTCTACTTGTGAGTGTATTTCGCGCCACTGACCGTGAATTTTCTTTTCCCCCTTTTCCTCCCGCATTTTCAGGAATTTTCTGTCGTCAAGTGAGTATTTTTCGCGCCACAGACTGCAAATCCTGTTAATCGTCATCGCATCGGCAAAATAATTTATTCTCCGGGGTACATCATTGCGTCATTTCGCCGTGTCTATTTTATATCAGTGCTCTCAACACTGACAATGCGTGCTTGCGGTACCATTAATAAATTAGCATTCGCGTATGATTTCATATTTCACGTACCTGGAAACGTAATTTTGCATGCGATTATTCCATGATGATTATTCTGTTTAGTTCCCCGACATAAAATTTTCTTTTCGTGAAAGCCAAGGTTATTCGGAATAAGATCAACCTTTCTCGCCTTTCGTTTTTGACGTTGTCTATATGGCACTATTTTCAAGCCCTATGGAGTGATGCAGGGACGTCGTATTTTTATTTGTGGCATTTTTTCGGCTAATCCTTAATTTTTCATATTCCCCTATCGGCCAGTTTATTTTTTTGTTTGGTGGTGATCTGTTTGTATATTTTTCTTGCGGAGATAGATACTCTCTCAAGAATGTACATCGCACTTCATTCGTGACATTTTCGTCGAATTTCGACTGGTTTCGGTCTAAATGTGTGTAGTAATTTGCCACATAGACGTAGTGTGCGTTTCGCCAGTCGTTCCCTCTGTCATCCCTCCCCCACCACCACATTTTTTTTTCAGGTTTTCTTGCGTTTCGATCGCCATCTAGCGTATGTGTGTTTATTCGCCATCCGGATGCGGCGATTTCGCATGAAGCCTCTGGCCTATTTTCTTTTGATAATAAATTTAAGGTTAATGCCATTAATTCATGCCACATAGTTTTTTTCCCTCATGAAGTAAAAACATTGGTTAGATATCAAGTTGGTTCCGCGTCTTAGTTTAGTCTGAGTTTACACGTCCAGTCAAGCTTGTTCCCATTGTCTTTGTAAACCATATATTTTTGTAAGCGTTATTTTCACATTTTTCGCTATTTTTTTTTGTCAGAACTTTCTCTCATGAATTTTTGAGCGAATATTTTTGGTGTTTTTGGCAATTTGGATTGGTTTTTGTTATTGCGGACATTCATACCCTTGATTATTCTGGTCTCGTTTTTTTTTCTCGGAAATGGAAAACTTTTTTGATCCTTCTCGTTTCCCTGCCCCTCGACCCCAGACATCGCGACCCCTCGCATCTCGGTTATTTTTTGAAGATGAATGTTCGCAACAATTTGACAATCCTCCGGCAGAACCTTTGTCTCGGTGGTCTCAGTGTATGCCTGATTACCGACCACAAGTACCGCAATATCCCGCCTACCAATACCCGGCCCATCGAGCTGATTTTCACCAACCACAAGAATACCATGACCACTTTTATGCACAACAAGTCCCCACCCACCCAACCAACATGTATTTACCCCAAACATCCTTTTACGGTCCCCAACAATATTCCCAACAGTTTATTCATACCCGACCGTCTCCTCCTCAACCATCATTTGATACGATGCCCAACTGTCGTCCCTATGCCCCTGCCATAAACCCGACCCCAGCGCCACCCCAGCCGGCTCACCAAGACTTAATTGTTTTCAACGATCCACCGGCTCGGGAAGAAAACCCAGAAGTCACTCTAGCTCGGCTACGGCTTAAGCTAGAGATAGCCAAAGAAATCCCTACTTTCAACGGGGAAACAAGCGCGGCATCCTGGCTTGAGCAAGCACGACACAAATTTTCTTTTTGTGGAGTTGTTGCATGGCCAGAGCAGTTCGCAATCCTTTCTTCTCGGCTGGTTTCACCGTTGACCAGTTGGGTTGAAAGTTTGGACGCTCCACAGAAAGTTTCATGGGCAGCATTCGAAGCTTCCCTCCAGCTCCGCTGTCGGGGCAGGGAGGAGGAGTTTCGTCTGGCTGAGGAACGAGTGATTTATCAGCCGGAAAGCATGACGCCTGACCTTTATGGTCAGTTGATTCAAAAGTCTTTGGATTTGCGTTACTCTTATACTCCGGCTGACAGGACGAAGAGTGAGGTTCTTAGGGTCTACTTGACCGAATTCATCAGAGGCCTCCCCGTCCCTTACTATGATGAGGTAAAAAGAAGGAGCCTGACTAGTCTGCCACAGGCAATAGAGGTTTTGCGACAGGTTAGGGCTGACCGCTCAGCCAGGGATTACCATGAGGCGGCACTTTCCCAGTCACGATCGATTTATACCGTCAAAGCCGACACTGTAACTACTCTTCCCGGAAATGAAAGACCTGCCGCGCCTACATCTTCGAGGTCCTTTGGAGACCAGCCAATTTGTGATTTTTGCTTGCGTGTCGGTCACGAAGAAAAATGGTGCCCGGACAAAGCCCGCGGTTTTCGCCCTTTTAACCAGGGAAACGTGCAAGGTCCGCGCTACTTTGGGGCTCCGCGACGGACCGGTCCTTCTACCCCACACCAATACCGGTTCCAGAACCCGCGCCACAATGTCCCTCATTCGCCCAGCCTAATGAGAGGCCCGAACAGGTCGCAAAACCCTCGTTTAGGCTAGAGCACTCTCCTCCTGAGTCTTGTTTAGTTTGCACGGTACAGGGCAGTTCAAATCTGTCTTTTGTAAATTTGTGTTTTGGGACTTACCGTGTCAAGACTTTGTACGATACCGGTGCCGAGTGCAACCTCATGTCTGAGGATACTGCTGCGAATATTCAGAGCTGCATCATTGACCGATCGAAAACATGCATTTCAGCGTCTACATTGTGTGGTCCGCTTACAGTCACCTCCGAGGTTACTGTACAATTTTCTTTATTAGGTCGAACGTTTGTGGAGAAATTTTTGGTGATCCCTAGGCTATGTTTCGGTGCTTTGGTCGGCCGGCCGTTCATTCGGTCCGCAGGATTGATGTTAGACCCAACCACCGATATTTTCTCCCTCAAATTCCCTGGTCAGTCCCAGCCTTCGACAAGGGAACCTAGAGTTTGTAGTATAGGTATCGGAGAAAAATTAGTCCCGTCGAAGTGCGCTTACCGCATAAGACCGCATTATGCAAGACCCATTAGTTGCAGTGTTTTAGGCCTACCCACGGGTACGAAAAACATATTGATTGAGGGCAATGAAGCTTTACAAGCCCGAAATATTATGGTTCTTCCACAGTTGGTCCCTATTTCCCCAGATGGTACTGTCGTATTTATCGCAGAGAACCATTCTCTGACGAAAGTACGAGTACGGAAAGGTGACCTATCCCTCCTCTCGATTGACCCCCTCCCCTCCGATGCATCCGCTTCTGATCTGGTTAACGACCTGGTCGAACCATTGTTCGAGTCAATGGTAAACTCTGTAAAAATCGGATGGAGCGACATTTCGAGGGATGATTACCTGAAAAATTTTCCACTTGATCACATTCCCCCCACTTATAAGACTGAAATGGAAGACATATTGTGGGAATTCCGGACCATTTTTGCCAGGTCTGATGATGATTTGGGCGACTGTACTGTTGTCACCCATCGCATCGAGACCGGTGACCACCCCCCCATCCGCCAACGCCCCTACCGAGTACCTATCCAACTTCAAAGTGAACTGAAAACACGAGTTGAAGCCATGCTCCGACAAGGTGTTTTAGAAGAGAGTTGCAGCCCCTGGGCTTCACCAGTATCTCTAGTTAAGAAAAAGGATGGTTCATATCGGCTTGTGAACGATTACCGGCGTTTGAACAAAATAACTAAGTTTGATAGTTATTCCCTTCCGCGTATCGATGACATCCTCGACAGAATGCATGGCTTCACGGTTTTTTCAAAAATGGATCTCGTACAAGGTTTCCTCCAAACCAGCGTCCACCCTCCACATCGCGAGAAAACTGCCATTAATACTCCCTTCGGTCTATACCAATATCGCCGCATGGGTTTCGGTCTCTCTAATGCCCCAGCCACTTGCGAGCGGATGATAGAAATTGTTCTTCGCGATATTTTGGGGTTAAATACGTTTGCCATGTTGGATGATACGGGCGTGGGCACCAAAGACCACCCTGAGCATTTTTCTGTCCTTCGAGAAGTTTTTACCCGGTTCCGTGAACACAACCTAAAGCTCAAACCCTCCAAATGTGAATTTTGCGTCCCCAAGCTTACCTTTTTAGGCCACGTGATCTCTGCGGACGGTATCCAGCCGGATCCCGACAAACTTTCTGCGGTTAAAAACCTCCGTTATCCCCAAAATATTGCGGAATTGAGGTCCAGCTTAGCATTGCTAAGCTATTTTCGCAAATTTGTTGACGGGTTTGCAAAGATTGCAAAACCTCTTTCTGATTTGACACGTAAGGGTCGGGCCTTTGAATTTTCTGAACCCCAGATCACGGCCTTTGAGACACTGCGAAGCAGTTTACTTTCAGAGCCTATCCTCTCGTATCCCGATTTTGAGGGATCCGAATTCATTCTCACATGTGACAGTTCCGGTTTTGCCATAGGCGCTTGTCTTTCTCAGGTCCAGAATGGGCAAGAGAGAGCCATAGCATATGCCAGTCGCGTTCTTTCCCCAGTCGAACAAAGATATTCCACGACCAAAAGGGAAGCTGTAGCCCTTTGGGAGTTTGTGAAGAAGTATAGACACTACTTAGTGTCTAAACCCTTTCTGGTCCGAACGGACCATCAGCCCTTGAAAGCCTTGCCTTTCATGGACTGCCCTAACGGAAAATTGGCTAGGATTTGCCTGGAGCTTCAGGAGTACACTTTTCGTGTCGATTACATGCCAGGCAAGGAAATGTTCGTAGATGCGTTATCCCGCCTGGTAGAAGCTCCAGTAGGCGAGAAAACTGACCCCCAACCCTTGGTGAATGTTGTTCAGCTATCTGAACTTCCCCAAGAGATAGGTTTAGATGGAATTCGAAGGGCACAGTCTGGTGATATATTCTGTAAAGGAATGGTCCAGCGCTTAGCAGGCACAGCAGAGCTCCCTCCCGATTACTCTATACTTGAAAGAAGTGTCGAGTCCTTTTGTGTTGAAGATGAAATTTTGTGTTTTATTTTTTCACCTTCTGCTACGTACCGTGACATGGTTCACGTCGTGCCTGTTATCCCTGACAGTCTTGTGCCCCAGGTCTTGGAACATTTTCATGCCTTTTCTGGACATTTTGGTCTTTCCAAAATGCTCCACAAAATGAGATTTTCCGTGTGGTTCCCCAACATGTACACTAGGGCCCGACATCACGTTTCAGTATGTGTCGACTGTCTGAAACGTAAGGTCCCCAATAGGACTCCCATAGCCCCGCTAGGTATAATCCCGGTTCCATCTGGCCCTATGGAGCTTGTCTCCATTGATATTGTTGGCCCCCTCCCAAGAAGCCGTAATGACAATTCCGTTATTTTGACAGTTTGCTGTCATTTCACAAAATTCATGTTCGGCATTCCCCTCCCAAACCAACAAACTCATGTTGTCGCCCGGGCTTTAATCGAAAAAGTATTTCTCCCTCATGGTTTTCCGAGCCAGATTTTAACAGATCGAGGCTCTAATTTCACATCAAAAATGTTTGAAGAAATTATGAAAGTCATGAGCATGCACCACCTCACCACTACTTCTTTCCGTCCAAATTGCAACGGTCAGGTCGAGAGAATGCACCGGACTGTGAAAGACATTCTTTCCCAGTACCTCTCCCCCAGTCGAGATGACTGGGACGAACACTTGCCGTTTGCGATATTTTGGTTGAATACCGCACATAACGTGTCTACTAAGGAGACCCCGTTTTATGCTATGTTTTTGCGTGATCCCATGCCTTCCCTTTTCGATGTGGCACCACGTCGCCTGTTTTATGATTCTATGGAGAACTACAAATCTGAGATCCTAAACAGAATGAAAATAGCACATGACCAGATTTCTGCCAATATTCATGTTTCAAAACATAAGCAGAAATCCCAGTACGATAAAGATTGCGAAAAATTCACCCCACATAGGCCTGGTGATATTGTTTTTCTCAAAGTCCCCCCTGCCCCTGGTATAGGTTCAAAACTTCGTAAAGAGCGCGCAGATGGACCATACCGCGTTATTCGCGTTATGAATGAAGGCCGGAATTATGAGATCCAAAAGTTCGGATCAAAGACGCAGGTCGTCCATTTTGACCGTTTGGAGGGATCTAGGTTAAGATCCCCATGGGTATTAGAACCCAAGGTTGAATCGACAAATTTGCCTGCCGTGCTGGCTAGTGAACGCCAGGTTTTACCCCCAATCGCAACGATTACGGAGCAATCTGCTCCATGTTCAGTACCGTTGGACTTGGCAGCGCTGTGTAACGCGCCTCTACTTCTGCCGCAAACACCAAGGGCCTCGAATTATTGCCACCTCGACAACCCTATCCCAGAATCTTTCTTACTACGACCAACGGCAGAAGCACCAATGTGCCCTCGTGCGCCGCCACATTTTGACAGTGAGTCAAATCTTCTCGAGACAACTGTCTTTTGCGAGGCGCCGGTGTTAAGGCCCGCCTCAATAACCCCTACCACTCGCCCTCCCCAGAACAGCACTTTCCTTTCTTATTCCCCTTACCAAATCGAGTATACCGAGCAAGCTGATACTATGAGAAGCGATTGGCCCCGGCCATTAACGCCGGAGTGTCCCTCCGAGCAGGCATCTTTTCTCTTGCAGGTGTCGTCGCCGCTGGTGGACCCTCGCCAGTCGCTGCCCCGTGCCGTTTCTTCTAATAACCTCAGTTCAGATAGTCAAATCTCAAGTCCGTCACTGTCCCTTGTGACTAACGATTTTGAGTTTATCAATGCTTCGAATACTACTTACGCAAGCTTGCCGGACCGACTCTCAGTCCCGGTACAGCACTCATTTTCAAATTCAACTCCTAGCACACCTAAAATATCAGAAAGCAAATTCAGAAATTTCAAGTTCAACCCAAACCAGTCGGACCTCTATCAGCTAACTTTTAATTCAGAGCCATCCGAATCTAGTTCAAATTCTCTATCTGAAATCTCCGACGAAATTTTCTGTCACGACTTTTCCGCACGGCACGCAGGTAGCGACAGAAGAAGCAACGGCGTTGAGGTCCCAGCGTCTCCGAGCGTCACAGCGCCACCGATGGGACAACTCACATCGCCAACGCCGCCAACGGAGCCCGTAACGCCGTCGACGCCCCCGACAGTCATCATCACACCACCAACGCCACCAACCTTGTACGTCACGCCACCGACGCCGCCAACCTTGCACGTCACTACGCCACCTATGACACGCACGCCTTGCCATCCGTATCCGCCCTCCTCACCCGGCGCTCCAGACGCTCATTCTCCTGTCTCCCCTCCACGGGTCGAGCTTACCCTTCCCCTCCGGAAATCCAACCGCCTGCAGAGACCACCAGATCGGTACCAGTCCGCCGACTTCCGTACCGCATCACGGTCCCGCTCACACGATGTGCCACGACCTAAAGCCACCAAACCAACTTACCCGCAACAATCAACTAAGAAAGGAAGAACCTACTCTACTACGTATCCTCACTCCAGCGATACAAGCTCGTAGAGTCGTAAGTCATCAACAACGCCATTTCCAACTTTAAACCAACAACCATCAACTATTCCACCATCAACTCAACCCCCATCACTAGTCAAATCCTCCAAATCCACCTCCATCAATCCGTATCACCTGGACTGGACACCACGACAGCCAAGTGGAAATGTAAATATTTAGGTAGGAGTGTTAGGTCCGCGTTTTCCCGCTCGCAAGTGCGACTATAAATATTTCCGGTTAGGTATATATATGTTCGCCCCCCCCCCCCCCCCTTCATAGTTTAATTGTGTAGGCCCTCTTTAAAGTCGCTTTTGTACATATGTTGATTTCGGTTTCGCTTCGCTAGTCCTTGCGATAACTGCACTGTTCCTTTAAGCATTGCTTTTTCTGCTTCCGCGCTTTTCATGCAGTTCCTTCAACTTTTCGGTCGATCTGACTGAAGCCGTTTGTCGGCCACCGCTAGCTTTTGTTTTCCGCGCTTTATTGCCCTAAGTTTATGCACATAATGTATATATTATCAAAAATCATATTGACGCCGTGTGTTCGGCCATCATTCTTAAAAATGCTTTGCGCCTGTCTTTTGCGCTTTCATTACTTGCGTGCCCTTACCTTTAGTGCTTTATTTTGCGGCTTAGAGTGCGTAGGACCTCCCCCATTTCTACTTCAAGTTTTTTTTGCATCAAGGTCTTACCTTAGGTCGTTGCGACAGCTAACTGGAGTAATTTTTAAAATTGCGGCCTTTCTTTTTCCCTTTCCTCCCAAATTCCTCCTAGTTTTCCCTTTTCCATTTTCTATTTTTAACAAATCTCAGAGACTTCTCTTTTGGGACGAGTTGTGGTACTGGCAACATTTCCCTGATAATCCCTTTTTAAAGTTTCTTCCAGCCCTAATTTATTTTAGAACTTAAAGGCATCGACGCTTCAAATATTAATTCTGCCTTTATTTCGCATTTTATATTTGTTTTGGTTTGGTTCGTGTGGTCAGGGTAAGGTCAGTAGGACTGAAGCTCAATAAAGGACCCTGAACTAACTGAACAGAGAGTGGGCTTTGATTTTTCACACTTATTTGATTGCCCCCTCTGTCAGAAACCTGGGTTGCCGCGATGGCTTAGCTGTCGATGGTATGTTAGTAGGTGGGGCTGGAATGGAAACATTGTAGACTCTTTTGTTGCCCGTACACCACTCTGCCCAAGGGGGGGAGGTGTGTTATGGAGACATCCCATAGCACTTTGCTCTGCAATAGTCCTCCTAGTTATTCCCTCCATCTATCGCCTACTTTTCTATATATCTCTTCGGTTTCCATCACCATCATTAATTTCCCGGCATCGTGACAATAGGTCACTCGGTCTTTATCCTAGCTTCAGTTAGCTGCTCGCTAATCCGAGGTCAGGCTTTGATCCATTTCATTCTAAGTATTTTGGCTGCGTAATGAATCGGCAGCCAAAAGTAGTTCTCTTTCATCCTTGGTCGGAGTAAGACCTCCGTTACTCTGTATTATAATTTATGGTAAGGACCAGTTTACATATTTAGTTAGGGACCCATTAGTGCTATATTATATGTGTCACACTCTTGTACACGATTTACATAGATAAATTAACTATAGACGTTATGGTCCATCTCGGCTAGTAGGCCTCGGGCTTGACTGGATATGTGAATTCCAGCTTCGCTAGGATGTGTGAACCAGCTTGATTAGGGATTTCTGGATTGACTGCGGCTGAGCTATAGAATTCCCTGAGACTTTACCTTGTCTCTTTTGTCCGGTTTCCTGACTGGTCCTGGGGCTAGTGGGCACCTACGGTGTCAGAATGTCTTCAGCCCACACCCCAGGAGCCTTATCTTCATTAAACCTCGCCTCCACTCGTCCATCCTCTTAACAATTCTGAGACTTACCTTCTTTTAGTCTCCGGAAGTATCGGTAAACAATTATTCAGGGGTCGGCAACTATTGTACTTACAGCACCTGGTATCCTTCTCCTTGCGTGATTCTTTTTTGTACTCGAGTCTGACTCCCGCAAGGTGTTTACGAATATACTCACAGTTTTTAGGACCCTTTTCTTGCGTGCCTCTTTTTAGTACTCGACCTTGTTTGCGTTGATAAATGGGATTCTATAACTTGCTTCCTTTTAGGCTACGGAGTTATCGGCTAACAATGTAGTAATGGGTCGACAACTAATTCAATGTTTAGTTAATCGTTCTTCCATCATTGTCATCGTGACCACGGCACGAGTACTAACACTAGGCGCAGATGCTAAAAAAAAAGGCACAGCCTTTGGCCTTCAGAACGAACGTTAGAACAACGAACATACGTTAGAACAGAGGTTACAATTTACGAATTAACACTGGATTCCGTTCTTAAGAACTCGGCAAGAGTACTAAAAAGAGGCACATACGCTAATATAATGCACGGGACAGCAGAACCAGTATGTTTCCTACTTAGGAAACGTCGAGTGGCTATTCTGCTCGCAAATGATGACCAATTATGCGGCGTCAAATGCTTTAGTGAAGTTAAAGATGACATTTGCGTGAAAAGTGGGATTGGTTCTCGCAAAGTTAGTTCGTCTCTTCTAAGGTGTTTCCTCACGAAAATGCTAGATTACCACGAAGTATAATTCTCATTTGCTTTCTGCATGCAGAACATTGTATTATCACCAAGCTAAAGCGTCAACAGAATTGAACAGTAAGAAAATAGTCAAAGTGAAAAGGTCTTTCATTAGTCGGAAGAGGGACTTCCCGTCTTTCTACTCACTTCCAGTATCATTTTTTAATTAAACGCAAAGCAGCACGCAACTGATGTTGTAATTACTTAAACATCAGCTTCTTCCAGTCTCGACTTGTTTCTTCACTGTTCTTCGTCTAGAAGCTTCCTAATGCTATGAATGACCAACATTTATAATAAAACCTGTGTACTGAACATAAATTATAAAACCTTCTCCTCTTCTTTTTTGTGTGTTCTACATCCTTCTTCTTCGTTCCGCCGTTCACCTCCTGTGAAGATTAAAGTATAACTCTTGCTAGTTTTCATGTAATAATCATGAAAAAGCCAATGCAATTTTCCAATTGGCAGTATCCGATTATATCGAAACACGAACGTTTGAAATGTGCAGACCTGTAAAAGCGGTTAAAAAGCCGATAACCAAAACCAAAAGACAATTGTTTCAAAATACAAGACAAACCTGTCGGCCCACCATGTTTTCTAATATGATCAAGACCTAAAGTTTCGATTGTGTCCTAAAAATATAATATTTATTCGACCTCTTGATCCTGACAATCGGGTCTTCTAGAAATCTCATATTTGTCAGACTCCTCCAACATTTTACTATTTATCACTAATTATTCGTTACAAAATAAATACAAACGGCATCGTATTGGTGATCTTCAGAAAAACAACAGCTAAACTTCAGACGAAGTGTTACGTTTAACAAATTTTATGATTTTGACCGGATTCCGAGCGAACTATTTGTCCGACGACATAATTTTCATACATGTATTCAGGATGACTCTTCACCACTACTTCGAACATCTAATCTACTTTATAGAGAACTTTATTTTCAAACACATTTTTCGGTTTGGTCAAATTCCTAGCAAACTGTCTGTCCTGTGGGAAAATACTTTTGCATATACGAGTTTAGCATAACTCCTTACCCCAGAACCGAACCTCTGTAATCCACCAATGTAACAGATTTACATCCACTTCCGGCTTGGGGTCCCAAAAAACGTTTTGAGGCTTCTCACGATCGTATTTCTCAAACGCGTTTGGTGGACATTGAAGCTTTCGGCAAAAATTTGCTCCAGTAAAAAAAAATGTGTGCTTACAAAAAGAAATAATGGGGAAGGGCGTGTTTCTGAAGCTAAGCAGCTCCATAAGCTAAAAGTTAAAAGGGTAACGCAAAATATAATATTAAATCACTAAATAAACAAAAGAATAACTTCAGGAAAAATCCACTTTCTTTCCTGGCGCGCTACTTCGAGGAGACAGGAGATATTTTCGATTTGTAAAGAACATTTTGTATCCTTAATCTTTTTGTACCCCACTCGCCTTGATTCCTTCAAGACAATTTACATTTATTCAAAACTCCTAAGGTTGTAAATTTTCAAAGGTTCTAAAGGGTGTCCAATGAAACTGGAAACTGATAAGGGCGTCAAGCAACTTACCATGTGATTTAGGTTTTTGTCCCCATTGTCTCTCGTATCCGAAGTTCAGTGTAATTGCAGCGATCATTCTTACAACAAAACTGCAAGTTTACAATTAACTTTCCGAGTGTACAACTTTTACAAATTCATTCTGTCACTCGTATTACACAGCTCTAACTTATATTAATCAATAGCATTTCAACAATTTTATAATAGTTGTTCTGCTTCATTTTAAGAAGTTAGAACTGATGAAGGAATTTCCTAAATATTACCTTTTGCAAACAAAGAAAATCTTTCAGTTATTATGGAATTAATTATTGTTACAGAGGTGCTTGCTTCCCTGCAATTACGGTTATGTGTCGTTCCTGCGTTGTCTGAATTCGTGCTGAACTGGCCGACCTCGTCAAAGACGTGACAGACGATAAAGATGAGTACCATGACCTGCATATTGAGAAACGGTGGTATACTGATGTTGAGAGAGCCCTCATGCTCCGGCGATTTTGCTTTAAAGTTCTACTGTGTGAAGATACTTAACATATTTCTGAAACCTATTTTAATTCACCTTATAATGAAACTGGTGAATATCAGCAGAACCTTAGCCTATTGCAACCAATGTTTTTCTCGTTATAGTAAAATGTATCTGATGACGGTGAATCATTGATGTTAAGAGAGCCCTCATGCTCCGTCGATTAAATTTGTTTTCTAGCCTATCTTGCATGGCGAAAAAGCCCTTATGCTCTTCGATTTGGTTGTAAGGTTCTACTGTACGAATATACCTAACCTATTCCTGAAACCTTTTGTAATTCACCTTATAATGAAATAGGTGAATATCTGCAGATTCCTTAGCCTATTGCAACCAATTTCTTTCCCAATATAGTAAATGTATCTGATGGCGGTGAATCACTGATGTTGAGAGAGCCCTCATGCTCCGTCGAATTTTTTTTCCTAGCCTATTTTGTAACCTATTGAAGTGCTAAAGCAGAATATCCACTGATGGCGAAAAAGCCCTTATGCTCTTCGATTTGGTTGTAAGGATCTACTGTACGAATATACTTAACCTATTTCAGAAACCTATTGTAATTCACCTTATAATGAAACAGGTAATATCTGCAGATTGTGACTGCTTGCAATCATGCATACAATATAAAATAATGCTCAGTCAACGATTTCCAAATCCCAAGTTCACTACCTTATCTTGTATAATATTTTGATTTCCCTACTATTTTTATTATGACAACATGCAGTCTTCACATTCAAACTAGCAACAAACATTCCAGTCACTACAGTCTCGTACAGTCATCCTGACAAGCCTACTATTTAGCAATTTGTTTTGTTTATTATTTAGTTTTATTTGGTCGTAAACTTGGGAATTATCGTGATCTTGAGGCTATGAATTTGCTTGTTAACCGGAGTCAACACTTTGGCACGTTCTCTTTTACTCATGTACAGACATGACCCTTTTCATTTTAAGGTTAGCTATCTTCAGAACTGGAACATCACGAGTAGCACTAATATCCTTCTCAGGGTTAAACTGCACTGTAACTCTTCATCGAAGTTTTACAGTTCAATCACCCCCTGAGACCTCTGGTTAAACTGCATTGAAGCTTTTTCCCAGGGCTTCGTTACAATCACTCGAGAGGGCCTATAAAATATCCTTCTCAGGGTTAAACTGCACTGTAACTCTTCATCGAAGTTTTACAGTGCAATCACCCCCTGAGACCTCAGGTTAAACTGCATTGAAGCTTTTTCCCAGGGCTTCGTTACAATCACTCAATAGGGCCTACAAAATATCCTTCTCAGGGTTAAACTGCACTGTGACTCTTCATCAAAGTTTTAAAGTTCAATCACCCCCTGAGACCTCAGGTTAAACTGCATTGAAGCGCTTTCCAAGTGTTTCGTTACAATCACCCCAGAGGGCCTACAGAATATTGATCATGTTATTACTCAGTTGTATCAGACCTCTGCTGTATTCTCATCATTTCTGTAACTTTAGTTGGTTATCTTAGTCCTGCCATGGAGCCTGTGTTGATTCCTGTTTTTTAATGACTGAATTAAATAATGTCGTTTACTATCACTTCAGCTTTGTTCTTTTCAGTTCATCAGTTATCAGAGCTCGCCCCGGCTCCATGGCTGCTTTCACTGATTAATCTTTATACTTGCCTGTACTGAAGAGTAGCATTTCTGGTACCGGTACCGTGGTTCTGGTACCAGGGACTGTTCGCCATGCAACGGACATCCAAATTCATTCTTTAGCTTGCACTCGTGTTACGTGAATTTCTTCCTGCCAAAGAACATTTTATTAAATTCCAATTCTTTTGTTTCCATCACAAGACTGGTAGACGTAATATTTCACCGCAGATGTGATAATTACAATTTACAACCTACTAAAGTTCGTCAAGTCATTGTTAGAACAAGGAAAGACATACTATCAAGATAACATATAAAAATTCAAGGATGCAGTAAAATATTCTGAAGGATGATGTTATACCATTCTGGTATTCAGAGATCACCCATTCACAAGACTGGTAAACGTAATATTGCTGATTCACAAGACTGGTAAACGTAATATTTCACCGCTGAGGAGATAGCTTACTGGTTACAGTTTACAGCCTACTAAAGTTCGTAAGGTCAGTACCAGAACTAGAAAAGAAATAATATCAAGATCGCATATAAAAATACAAGGAGGCAGTAAAATCAAAGATGATCATTTGCTATGCTGGCATTCAAATCTCACTGATATCCCATTGATTCAGTGTTTATTTGTTAGTGTCGCGGTAAAAAATTCATTATCATATGTCCAATTGCTGGGTTCAGAGCAATGTAGATATGACGAATCTCCCAACATAACTGAAGCACACGCCATCTCCGACAAACAAAACTATTAGCGGAATGCAGAATGATAAGATGAGGGAAGACCAGAAAGATAAGAATCCTAGGAGAACATAATATAACATGTAATCTCAACTAACTATTTTGATCAGCAACTCCGAGAAGCCCAGACGCAAAGCGACTTCAAGGAAAACGAAGTGGGACATAAGATGAGGGGAATCCAGAAAGATAAGAATCCTAGGAGACCATAAAATAACATGTAATATAAACTAACTACAATCAACGACTCCATATGGCCCATTGACTTTAAGGAACACGAAGCGGGATGATAAGATGATGGCAGACCAGAACAACAAGAATCCTAAGGGTGGGGTGGGGGGGGGGATCGTGACTCATCAAAATGCGTATCCAAACCTATATATCCTCCAGCATACCAGCTTATTCTAATGTCTGTTAAAAAAAAAAATCACTCATGGGATATTGGGGCTCACTTGCCGGTGAGCATGGAGTGTGGGACGGTGATTCAATTCCATATGTATATTCCCAACCGTAGAATCTACAAGTCCAAGGAACTTCATCGTACTATGTCTAGCTCAGTCATGCTGCAAAGTGTGGGCATGGTGCCCATACGTTGTGGCACCATGACCTGGAGGAAGAGCAGGTACCCCCTTGATAAATGGTTGAACTGAGATTGCTTACATGCCGAAATCCCGTCTGCCGCAAATCCTAGACGAAAATATTAGCCTGAATCTTTGCCTCCAAACCACGTTTTCCACTATTCAAATATTTGCGCATTCCAAAGCTAGAGCCTGGTAAGCGACGGGACTCTATCTCCACGGTTGTTAAACCGCTTTGTGCAAACTCATATTTACTGGGGTTGCTTATTTTGATTCATCAATGCTTTGCAGAGATTCAAGGCAGGCGCACATGTGTTGAACAGCGTTCTGCCGACATCGAAGGATCAAAAAGCGACGTTCTTATCGAGGATGTTCCCATGTTCTTTACAGGGTGCAATGACAGCCGGGAGGAATACATTCAAATCTGAGATTACATTCAAATCTGACGCTGTTCTGTGTCCTTTCTACTTTTGCTTTTGCTATAATCTTACCGGCGCAAGTTAGAGACAATGGCATCCTCTTTTGTTCCAGAATTGTATTCGTCCAAGGCAAAGATACGACCCATATCCAAAATTCGAGCTTTACGCCTACTTCAGAGCAGGGACGATTCGAAGGGCTTTGGCATGGGGGGAGGGAGAGGACTTCAAAATATACGACTGGCTAAAAATACAGCACCGGCAGGCTCAAGAAATTAACGTTATAAGTTCTAAAACGTTACGGAAAATGCCTTGTAGTAATAAAATAATAAACAAATAAGTAACAGGACTAAGACGATGCCGTTCATATCAATTTCGCTGGAGAGAACACAAGCCTTGGTACCAGCTTCTGACATATCTGCTCAAGACAAAGTAAAGTGAGCGCCGCATGCGAAATTTTTCCAATCTGAGCGAAGTTCAACTACTCCTTTACAACTTCTACCTGTTAATGTATCTTAGACCCCAAATCTCAAGCTTAAAACCGCACATAAATGATGCACTCTTCAACTAAATTGAAACAGGGTAGGACTACGAAAGAGCCGCAGGCAAAATTTGTTAAATTGGCCTTTAGTCGACAAGATTCGACTACTTCCCACAGAATTCTTGCTTTGAACGTGGTTCAGATCCCAAACAGCAGCTTTTACCGTATGTACCCAAGACAAATTTAAACTGAGCGCCGCAGGCGATTTTTTGAAATCCGACATTTTTCTGGCATTTCTAGCTTTTAGGGCTGAAATCTTGGGCCTAACACCTCACCTAAGTTACGGGCCAATGAACCGTAGATAGCGAGTAGGCTACTATGAAAGACGGCGCAGGTAAAGTTTTGTGAAACATTTTAAAGGCTGACTACGATACCAATATCTGTCCGCGCCCCGATAACTCACAAACTGACTGGGATGTTTTCCCGGAACTTGGTACGTGGTAGTGCTTCCTCTTTGAGTTTAGACTAATAAAAATAATGCAATCATCCAGTGCTAAAAAAGCCTGTTTATGTGCAAACCTTACCCACAGAGCATTTAAAAAAAAATAAGCCTGTTTCTTTTTAAGATAAGGCGATTTGCACAAAACAGATAGGATAATATTGAAACGTAGCGCCGCAGGCGGACTTATTGAAAATCAGCCTGTTTTCAGAGCCACAGAGTGAAAATCACGATTTGGTGTCACTTGGCATTTATGTCACTCTGACAAGTTCGAAACTCACTACTGTTATTCTAAGAAGCTCAAAACACACGATACTTCGTAACGTATTGACTTATAGAAAATGTCTATACAACCATACAACCGGAAATAGGTAATTTGCTGTCGAAATTCACGTAACTGTCTCATATGGCAAGCTCAAACTTACGTCTGTCTCTAATATACGACTAGAAAGTCCCTTCGTAAAATCCGACAAGAAATGGGTCATTTTCAGGGATCTGGCAAGTTCCATACGACTGCGATGGTTCCATAAAGCTCAGAACACAAAACTGTGAATCTGACAAGTTTAAAACAAACTAAAAGAATTTCTATGGAACAACACGACCAGAAACTGGTCATTTGAAGGCGAAGTTCACGATTAGCCGGTGGCGAAACTAGAGGGGGGCGTGGGTAAATCGGCAGTGTTTGTCGAATTTTTGAATTTGCGACATATCTGCTATTAAAATTTCATATTTCAAATTTTCCAAATTTCTCGTTGGGTTACCCATTTCTTTCAGTAATTCGCAGTTGGTTTCCAATTTTAAAGTAAAAGACCCAGTTCTAATTTTGAGGAAAACCAACTTTTATAAAAAAAGCTTTGGTAGCCCTCCAAACCCACAACCTGTACCCATTTTTAACCAGTGAATAAAATTGTGCGTACATAATTGTAACTTAGTTGTCGACATCGTGTGTATTTTTTATAGTATTTATGTGTTAATGAATGGATGGTTTAGGCATAGTTCTTTTTTATACATTATTTCGTACTCCTCAGTTCTGAGGGAAATAAATAAGTAAATAAATAAATAAAAGCTCTGTCGTTAAGCCAGGCAACTTCATGTTGGGAAATCGGCAGCGTTTGTCAGTGGTGAGACGGTGCGCGGATTCCGTTTTTAGTAACGGCAAGAGCTCTGATAAAACACTTTCCTCATACCGTTTCTGATACCGCACAGAAGCTCTGTCGGAAATCAGGAAGCTTCTTTTCTGAAACACAATATTTTGTTGGCGAGGAGATGATACCGACAAAAGCCGTGTCGGGAAGTCAAGCCGATGATCGGATCGAGATCCCGATATCGGTTGTTTATAATTCTCGATAGGCTACGCTGACCGTCTTGTCGGTAAAACGGGAAATCTCTTTTAGTAGTTATATATACCGGCTCCCACTCCACCCTCCCCCCAATTTCAAAACCCCATTTTAACATCAATTTCTTAAATTTTAACATCCTTTTTACCAAATTACCTCCCTTTTTAAGAACATTTTTATTTTCTTACTTCCAAAATAAAGGATACAAGAAATGAGAATATTACCCTTTACTACATATAAAATACTACAATATACTACTACTTTTTTTTTTTTTACATTTTTCATTTTTTATTCAAATATTACTGAGTAAACAGCTCTAAATCCACATATGTTTCTTTGTTCTTGTTTTCGCGTACAATCGGTTGCAAAACCAGATTTTTCTTTAAAAGTAATTCGTTAGCAATGGCATTATATTTCTGTGTTATAAACAAATCACATGGTTTGTCATTATGATTAATAACTACAACCAACTTATCACCATATTTTGTCTTAGCAATTCTCATTTTAACGATAGTATATTTCAATCCTAGAACTAGTTCTTCTTTCCTGATTGTCTCATTGTATTTATTCATTCTGATTGTATTGAAGACTTCTCTCATGGACTCCATTTATTAGCGGCTGATTTTATTTAATAAAAATCCAAGCTCCTAATTATCGACCGCTCGTAACATCTGTGGTGTGAGATGCGTCACAGACGCCTCCAGCAGATAGCAACACTCAGCGGAAAATATTCGTGAATATTTAGTGTCGCGTCTGGTGCAAGCAAGGAGACATTTGTAAACAAGTTGAGATTAAGAAGGTGTTGAAGAAAGGAAAAATTTCCAATGTAAGTATTTTTAGTTTTCTAGCGATAAAAACAAGGGATCGACTAAAAACGGGAACGGAATGGAACGACACGGTGCAGGAGGAACGCGTACTAAAAACGGGAACGCGTACTAAAAACGGGAACAACGTACTAAAATCGGGAACATTGCACCAGGAGGATCATTACTAAAAGGGGGAACGCTGCGCCGTCCTTTTTACTAAAAACGGGAATGCAGGACCCATGTTCTTTGGCACTTGTTTTCGCTTTCATGACAACCAAGTACTAAAAACGGGAATGCAGGACCCCTGTTCTTTGGCACTTGTTTTCGCTTTCATGACAACCGAATACTAAAAAAGGGAATGCAGGACCCCTGTTCTTTGGCACTTGTTTTCGCTTTCATGACAACCAAGTACTAAAAAAGGGAATGCAGGACCCCTGTTCTTTGGCACTTGTTTTCGCTTTCATGACAACCAAGTACTAAAAACGGGAATGCAGGACCCCTGTTCTTTGGCACTTGTTTTCGCTTTCATGACAACCAAGTACTAAAAAAGGGAATGCAGGACCCCTGTTCTTTGGCACTTGTTTTCGCTTTCATGACAACCAAGTACGAAAAACGGGAATGCAGGACCCCTGTTCTTTGGCACTTGTTTTCGCTTTCATGACAACCAAGTACTAAAAAAGGGAATGCACGAACCCTGTTTTTAATACCTTTCTCAGTGATGCAGGAGGAACACGATTGAGAACCCTATTTCCTACTTCCTATTCTACTCTCCCTGGTGCAGGAGGAACACGATTGAGAACCCTATTTCCTACTTCCTATTCTACTCTCCGTGTTTCAGGAGGAACACAACTGGGAGCCCTGTTTCCTACTTCCTATTCTACTCTCCGTGTTTCAGGAGGAACACTACTGGGAGCCCTGTTTCCAACTTCCTATTCTACTCTCCCTGCTGCAGGAGATGCCGAAGTCCGAATACTCGTGACGTAAATGATTTACTTGCTTACAGTTTTATCTGAAAGCTAATCATTTTTGTATCATTTAGTAAATTATACTTAACTTCTTGCTTCGCCTTTTTTCGGCACAGACGCGGCCAGTTGCGAGCTTGGTGAAGTCGGCTTTGCGGTAGACGTGACTTCACATTACCATCCAAAGAGGATTATATGAAGTCATATCAACCTTCAGAGAGAGGATGATATGAAGTCATTCAACCTCCAGGGAGGATGATGCTTAACACTAGTTTTTGTGAATCTGTTTCGTCCAGCACACAACACACATACCAGTGCAGAAGTCATGCAGATCCAGTTATAGTGGCATCAGATACCTTGGTCAGTGCAAAATGACAAAATGCAGATCTAGTTACGACGGTATCGGTTACCTTGGTAAGTGCAAAAAGGACATAATCCAGATCCAGTTAGTGGAACCAGATACTATGGTAACTTTAAAAATCGAGCATACATGATCATAAGAAGTCATATCAACCTTCAGAGAGGATGATATGAATTCATTCAACCTCCAGAAAGGAAGATGCGTAACACCAATTTTTGTAAATCCTTTTCGTCCAGCTTACAACACAGGTAGCAGCGCAGAAGACACGCAAATCCAGTTACAGTGGTATCAGACAACTTCGTCAGTGCAAAATGATAAAAGTTTGTATTAGCCTTCCGGCTAAGTGCCATATACCGACCACATTTCCGTCGGTCTGTCTGTTACTCCGGTGTTTACGAGTTAGGGTACTTCCAGATATGCTAGGACGATGAAACTTGGCAGGCATATTAGGGACCCGACCAAACTAACTTGGAAATAGTCACTTGCCCGATCTGACCATCGTGGGGGGAGGGGGAGGTTGCAGAATCCAGAAAATAGGCGCATGCATAACTTTCGAATGGGTGATCGGATCTTAATGAAACCTGATACCTGGGAAGACCTCGTGTCTCAGATGTCTCATCTGAAGTCCGGACAGGATCCGATAAATCTGAGGGGGAGTCGGAGGGGGAGCCGGAAATCGTGTGAGACTCAGCAATCGGGATGAAACTTGGTGGGAAGCACTAGCACAAGCTCTAGATAAATAACTGACAGGCCTGGACCGGATTCGGACACTGTGGGGGGAGTTGGATTCCGGCGACCCGTAGTTGATGTACTTCCAGGTGGGCTAGGACGATAAAACTTGGAAACAGTCACTTGCCCGATCCTATCGTCGTGGGGGGGGGGGAGACAGCGGAATCCGGAAATTAGTGGCATGCATAACTTCGATCGGGTTATCGGATCTTAATGAAACTTGACATCTTGAAAGAACTCATGTTTCAGATGTCCCGTTTCAACCAGACCGGATCCGATGAACTGGGGTGGGTGGAGGGAAGAACCGAAAATCTTGTGATACGCAGATGGTGGAGCGGTCAGGATGAAACTTGATGGGAAGTACAGGCACAAGTCCTAGGTGCATCAGTGACAGAATCGGACCGGATTCGGGTACCAAGGGGTGGGATGTGGGGGGGTGTCCGGAATTCCGGTGATCGTGAGCTAAGGTACTCCCAGAAGTGATATGACGATAAAACTTTGCTCGAGCATTAGAAACTTGACACCATTGGATTAGACATCATCACCTTCTCCGATCCGACCATTCCTTAAAGGACTCATCTTAACCGCAGAATACAAAAAGTACTTTTAAGCAAAATTTACTTCCTCAAGATCGCCATGAGTACATGAACCTTTTTGCCTCAAGGGTTTTGCTTTGAAATTAATTTTTAACACCGTTAAAGTTTGCATCTTAACCGAAAAGTGAAATAAAAGAACTTTTGACCATCACTCCATCCTCTGACCCAGCCTTGCTGGTTTTTGTTTTCCTTCTTGTTTTCTTTTGCTTTCTGTCTCCTATTTTTATATTTAAAGTGAAACCATAGGTTGAATTTCAAACCCTTCAATTTTTCTTGTTGGAGTTTTTCTTACTGCATATGCTTGCAAGTGCCATATGAGCTTACAGCTCTTGTTTCATTTTTTGTCACCAATTTTTGTAATCTTTTTCGTGCAAATTCTTTGTCGTCAAGCATACACGATTATATGTAGTCATGTCTACCTTCAAAGAGAGGACGATATGAAGTCATTAAACCTCCAGAGGAATTGAACACCCGCTCTTTACTGACCAATCAGGAAGGAGAACGGAGAAGCGAGAATCGACGGTTGGAGCAACTTCTCGATTCTGCAGAATCACGAAGATTTCCATGTTTTCTGCTCTGACAAAAACGCGAAAAAAGTAGAATTCGCTTCATTTCAATAGTCATAAAACGTGAAATAAGAAGACTGATTAAAAAAAAAAAAAAATATTGACACTTCATTCTCCGTGCATCGCATCACCACCGAACACAGTGTCACCCGGTAGATGTTTTTCATTTAGATATTTGTTGGTATACCTCAGAATACTTGCTGCTCCTCTTTTTACTTCCTTATTATTTGTGACAAAATATCAAACAATTAAAATATTTTTTGTTAGTAGTGCTTTTAGCAGCTACAGTCAATTCCATATTCCCCGTAGTTCTTTCCCAACTCGCATTTCTCTCCTCGTCTTCGTTGTCCTCTTTTTCTTCGACGACGAGTAGATTGACCTGCACATTAAGAGAAGTCAGTACTTTCTACCTCAAATAACTACATTATTCCTATATTATTATTTTTTAGATCAGTTTCGATGGTTTACAGTCTCCTTGTAGTTTATACAGCCAGAGGTTCTCTTTGTTACACAATCAAACAATTACGGATGTTATTCTACTATTTTTCCATTAACCTATGGTAAGTAGCCTATTATTCGTCCTTTTTGCCGATAAGATGGTCCTTTTTGCCGATAAAATGATCTTAAACTAAGGTAAGTAACCTACAGCTGAAAATATCCATTTCTGATTCAGTAGTTGCTTTTACGAATGCAATAACAACTTTTGAAAATCAATAAGAGTCCCAAGCTTTCTCTCACAATCTAAGATATTTTTTTGTTTTACCCATTTTTATTATCAATGCAGATTGGAGTTTCAGGACGTAGCACTTATTACATTAACTTTTCCTGTTCTATTGCTTCCAACAGCTATAGCATTAGGAATCCTCTTCTGGTAGATTACACCAGTCCGCCATGAGAAAACAGTACCGTAATATGCATGTCCTGAAATCTACATTATACATTTATTATTTGAACAGACATTCAAACAAGTATTCAATCACATCATTCCAACAAGCAACAGACGTCCCAGTCACAACATCCGTAACAGTCAATCTTTTACTACAGCCTACCATTCGTCAATATTTTTTCTAGACCTATATTCCCTGTTTATTACGTGTTAGAAAACTTGGAACTCATTCTAACCTTCGGTACATTAATTTGTTGGTTAGCCAGAGTTCACTACACTGTAAAAAAAATTCTTACATATTTGCTACTGGGATTACTCTTGTCTTTATTGAGATAACATTATCCCTAATTCGGATTAATTTTATCACGATAGAGATAAGATTAATCCCAGTAGCAAATACTGCATCCTTATTCGGAGAAACTTTTCACAGTGTACTCACCAAGAACTATTGCTCATCAATGGACATTCTCTTTCATCTCAAATTTCGTATTGTACTCCTTGAGCCCAAGCTGACTGGGAATCATGTATTCAAGCAATGCATAAACCAAGAACAAATAATCAGATAGAACCTCCGTCTCTCGTGTCTCTGTAACATGACCATGCGGAGTCGAGTATTTCCCCTACTTTTTCTTGTGCGAGCGGAGGTTACTAGTCTCGCGGCCCATCACGTTTCTTACCCCTACAAATACCTATATCGCTGTGTGTCCGTGTAGAAG
The DNA here is from genome assembly GCA_023053575.1 of Branchinecta lynchi. Classification (NCBI taxonomy): domain Eukaryota; kingdom Metazoa; phylum Arthropoda; class Branchiopoda; order Anostraca; family Branchinectidae; genus Branchinecta; species Branchinecta lynchi. The sequence continues at coordinate 20,822,411 of JAKZAP010000015.1, forward strand.
AAAAGTAGAAGTCAAAGCTGACTGGTTCTCTTGACGCGCTCCAGAGCGGGTCAGCACGCGGAGTACGCCTCCTGCATTTTCTTACTCTGCGATGAGCAAAGGCGAAGCTAGAGTAGACGGGTTCAGTAAATACCTTTTTGTCAGCTCATTTTTATCGGGTAATTCATAGTCGTTGGATGGTGCCAAGAGGTCCTATCTGATTATTTGTTCTTGATTAAAACGGATGCGTAAGCTAGGACGCTCTGGCAGCGGTATTTCGGCCCCTCCCTGGCAAGGTCTCTTGTTATAATAATGCGACAAATCAACGGTTTAAAGTATAAAAATTATCTGTTTCTACGATCTATAGAACAGCTACAATAAACAACGGGAACCAAGAGGTTTTCGACTTATTGTAGCTCTACCTAAATTCGATAGATCCAACGGATTCAAGTCTAACAATTCTGTTTCTACGATCTATAGAACAGCTACAATAAACAACGGGAACCAAGAGGTTTTCGACTTATTGTAGCTCTACCTAAATTCGATAGATCCAACGGATTCAAGTCTAACAATTCTGTTTCTACGATCTATAGAACAGCTACAATAAACAACGGGAACCAAGAGGTTTTCGACTTATTGTAGCTCTACCTAAATTCGATAGATCCAACGGATTCAAGTCTAACAATTCTGTTTCTACGATCTATAGAACAGCTACAATAAACAACGGGAACCAAGAGGTTTTCGACTTATTGTAGCTCTACCTAAATTCGATAGATCGCCATGTGAAACCCCACAGAAACCAGACTTCACCAGGTTGTATCATTCCTCTGCTGTTTTCTCATCATTTCTCAGACGCTGCTAGATTTAATAGTACTGCCATGGAGCAATTTGGTACTCTCTTACTCTTTCGGAAATCAGAATCTTTTATAGACCTTAAATCTTCTGAGGTATTTATATGGATAAGCATAACATGTTTTTGCTCCATGGCAATTTTCATTGCTAAATCTGTCTACTTACCTTTACTGAAATTCATCATTTCTGATTCCAGACACCATGACGGTAGCTTACAGTCGTTGTTTGTCCTTATGATGTTTCCTGAAAGAAAATATTGATTATAGGCCTAGTATAACCTTTCCCTGGGTATGTCACGCGTAACTCAGTTATACTATGACTTTGCTTCAATCTTCTTAGACGTTACAACGATATAGTTTATTATATCCGGCACCGCCGATCCTCATCCAGATAACAAACCGGGTTGATAATAAATCGATTGCCACTAAAAAAAAGACTTAACTTAAGAACATCAAAACGTCTCCTGGTAGATAACAAATCCCTTTCCACCCACACGACTTTGATTAAGAACCTTGGGTTCGCCGATCCGCCTCCAGTTCGAGAATAAATCAATTGCCACTAACCTGAACTGAAATTAAGAATAGCAGCGCCCCGAATTCGCTAAGAGTATATAAAAATCGTTGGCCACTAACATGATGGAAATTAAGAACCCCGGCGTTGCCCACAAGGATCCAGTTCGATAATAAATCCATTGCCACTACCATTCATTTAAATTAAGAATATTGGCGTCGCCCATCCACAGCCAGTATAGGACGAACTGTTATTCACTAACATAACTTAAATAAAGAACCCCAGACTCGCAGAACTTTCTGTTAGATAATAGATTGATTGCCACTAAAGAAAGTAACTTCAAGATTATCATCGCCACAAAACCGCATCCAGGTAAATCGCTGGCTACCAACGCGGCATAAATTAAGACAGGCATCACAAAATCATTTCCAGTTCAATAGTAAATCGATTGACACTATGGATTTAAATTGAGAATATCAGCACCGCAAGTGCGCAACCACTACCGAACCAATCGCCGGCCACCAACATGACGAAAATTAAGAACTCCGGCTTCGGCCAAACGCATCCAGTTCGATAATTAATTGATTTCCACTAACATGGTTTTAAAACTAAGAACTTCATCGTCGCCAATGCGCACCCAGTATTTTTCAAATCGCTAGCCACTAACAAGGCTTAAATTAAAGTTCCAATGGGCTGATCAAACAATCATGATGTCACATTACCACCCCCTACAATACAATGGTAAATCAGAAATCAGCAGATTCCTAGACAACTTATTTACCAGATTGAAGTTTTCGCCCACCGCCCGACCACCCAAAAACGACCAACACCAAATTATGGGGCGTTGGGCGGTAATGGGTGGCAGTGCTTAAAATGCCAAAGAACTTTTTTTTTTAAATGTCCACCAAATCAACACCCACAGTGAAATTTGTGAAAAGTCAAATGACCTAATAAAGTCTGGTTCTGGGCGTTGGGCGGTAGTATCTGAAACGCCCAGACAAAAAGTGGAGAAGCTCCCATTAAATCACCGCCCACATTAAAATTCACGAGAATTCGAATGACCTGACTATCTCCGGGCTTTGGGTGGTAAGAGCGACTGAGTTTGAATTGCCCAAGTTAAGAATGGAAAACATCCACTAAATCACCAACCACTTTAAATTTCGGAAAATTCAAATAAGCTAACTAAATTTGGGTGTTGGATGGCACTCATTGATAGCCAGGCGGAAAATGGAAGAACACCCACCGAATCACCGCCCGCGGTAAAATTCGCGACATTCAATTTGGCAAGAAATGGAAAAAAAATCCACCAAATCTCCGCCCACATTACAGTTCACAAAATTTCCAATATCTATTTGTGTAAGGGCTTTCTGCGGTAAGCCTGTCTGTGCTTAAAACTCCCAGGCAAAAAATGGCAAAATGTACCCATTATCAAACGTTATAATTAACATCCCCGTTAGTCACCGCCCACTTTACAATTTTGGATTAGCCAAGTATGTACGGGCACTGGGCGGTACCAGCTCTGTACTCATTCGACTTTTCGCAAATTTTAGAGTGGGCGATGATTTGGTGGAGGTTTCATTATCTCTTGCCTGAGCGGTTTAAGCACAGTTGCCCTTACCAACCAACGCCAGCACATCGTTGGCTCATTTGAATTTTTGCCAAATCCAACGTGGGCGGTGACTAAGGGGGATGTTAATTATAATGTTTAATTAATGGGGACATTTTGCCATTTTTTTGCCTGGGAGTTTAAGCAAAGACAGGCTTACCGCACAAAGCCTCTACACATAGATATTCGAAATTGTGCAAACTGTAACGTGGGGGGGGGGGGGGGGGATTTTGGTGGGTTTTTTTTCCATTTCTCGCCAAATCGAAGGTCACAAATTGTATCGCAGGCGGTGATTTGGTGGGTGTGTTCCTCTTTTCGAGAACTAGTGATTCTGTGGACTTTCACCATGTCTTGCCTGGTCGATTTAAGCACTGTTGCCAACCAACGCCTGGACATCGCTAGCTCATTTGAATTTTTGCAAACTTAACGTGGGCGCTGATTCGGTGAACATTTATTCATTTTTCGCCTGGGCGTTTAAGCACTGCCACGCTTACCGCCCCACGCTTGGACACATTTACCCCATTTGACTTTTCGTGAATCTGAATGTGCGCGATTATTTGAAGGGCGTTTCTCGGTTTTATGTTTGAGCGTTTCAGGAACTGCCGCCCTTACCCTACGACTGTAAAGTGGGCGGTGATTTGGTGGATATTGTTCACTTCTAATCTGTGCACTTTAAGCACTGTCGCCCTTACTACCCAACACCTGGACAAAATCAGATCATCTGAATTTCGTGAATTTTTCTGTGGGCGGTGGTTTGGTGGGCGTTTCTCCATTTTTAGCCTTGGCGTTACAATACTGCCGCCCTTACCGCCCAATACCCAGACTTTATTAGGTCATTCGACTTTTCACAAATTTTTATGTGGGTGTTGATTTGGTGGACATTTCTAAAAAAAAAAGATCTTTGGCCACCCGAAGGTCATCCGAGTTTTCGTGAATATTAATGTGGGCGGTGATTTAATGGGAGATTCTCCACTTTTTGACTGGGCGTTTCAGGTACTGCCGCCTTCACCGCCCAGAAATAGTTGACTCATTCGACTTTTCGCGAATTTTAACGTGAGCGATGATTTGGTGGAGGTTTCATCATGTCCTGCCTGAGCGGTTTAAGCACTGTCACCCTTACCAACCAATGCCTGGACATTGTTGGCTCATTCGAATTTTTGTCAAATTCAAAGTGGGCGGTGATTTAATGGGCGTTTCTCCTTTTTGGCGTGGGCGTTTCAAGCACTGCCGCCCTTACCGCCCAGCGCCCGTACATACTTAGCTAACCCAAAATTTCGAGAGTTGTAATGCGGTTAGTCATTTGGCGGACATTCACCATGTCTTGCCTGGGCGTTTAAGCCCTGCTACGCTTACCGCCCCACACTTTGACATATTTACCTCATTTGACTTTTCTTGAATCTGATCGTGTGTGCTAATTTGATGGGCGTTTCTCCGTTTTTTGCTTGAGCGTTTCAGGAACTGCCTCCCTTACCACCAAGCACCCGTACATACTTAGCAAATCCAAAATTTCGCAGACTGTAAGGTGTGCGGTGATTTGGTGGGTATTGTCCACTTCTAACCTGAGTTTAAGCACTGTCGCCCTAACAACCCAATGCCTGGACAAAATCAGCTCATCTGAATTTTCGTGAATTTTAATGTGGGCGGTGATTTGGTGGGCGTTTCTCCATTTTTAGCCTGGGCGTTACAAGAACTGCCGCCCATACCGCCCAATGCCCAGACTTTGTGAGGTCATTGGACTTTTCACAGATTTTAATGTGAGTGTGGATTTGGTGGACATTTCTAAAAAAAATTCTTTGCCATTTTAAGCACTGCCACAGATTACTGCCAAATGCCCTATAATTTGGTATTCGACGTTTTCGGGTGGTTGGGCGGTGGGCGAAAACTTCAAGCTGGTACTTATTTTCGCTAATATATCGTTATGGTGTTTTTTGATGACTGCCATACTCGAAATAACTAGCTTCGACAAATATAAGCAGAGTTTATTTTTCTGATCCATTTGTTGTTATTATATACTCTGGATTATTTGTACTGTGGACAAATAATCATATTAACAATGTAAAGTGAGAATTCCTTGTAAGCTCTGGAATCAGCTGCAAGTAAGTCGGTTATCTTTGTATATTTTAGGCAGTTTTGTAAACTTTACATACAAAAAACAAAACTTTTCTTCGGTACTACAATCAACAAGAGTTTCTTCAAATAACACTATGGCAGTCTGCCAGCCACAGAGACTGTGTATTTTAGCTGCTATGGCACTCTCATCACTAAGCTCTGCAACCAGTTTTTATCGATCGCCACTAACACGGCTTAAATTAAGAACAAATACTGACCAATAACATTACGACTTACATAATTCAAAAAATATCATACTGCTGATTTTGCTACAAATGTTTAGAGTATGTTTCCACGCCACCTTTGAGGTAGTACTTTTACGCTTACTTTAACAACACAACTGATCCATTGCAGTCGGTTTTAAAACAGTTTTGCTGTTTGAGAATGTGTGCTGTTACCGAGAAGTGGCAGCAGTCCTTCTTTGTCGGTACATTAATTCGTCAGTATCAAGTAGTCGACACGAGGCCTTAAGAGCTTAAGGTAACCACCAGGCTAGCTTCCCTCAAGTCTTAAGACAAGCTCCCATAACGCTGATTGGGCTGTGGGACAGAAAACGAAATATACACTATGTACCCAGTATCTACAATTAATCTACCTCAATGTTAATGAGACTTCAGTATCCTTCGCCACCATCTTTGCTTGTGGCTTTTTTAGTACCTGACGGACGATCAGAACCGATAACTGAGCAAAACATTTCGGGACAGATGCCAGCTGAGCCGGAAATTCCACTCTAACCGTTTTCTCCCCGATAACGCTTTGTAGGAAACAAATCCATGGAGTTACTGCAGAGATGTATGTAGAAACTATTGGGCTTGTGGCAGAAAATTTGAATCTGCTGAATGCGCCCCAGCATGATCTACGTGATGAAGTGTTCTTTGAGGATTGAGATGCCAAGTCTCCAGGTAATAGACCAACTTCCCAATAGTTGCCTTTTTGACCGAAGTTTGAAGTTTCGTTACCTTCCAACTCAAAGGTCTCAATTTAAGTACTGTTTCTGGTCGTCTGTCACAGTTTCTTTGTCCTTCAAACCTGACAGTCAGACTTTGTGAGCTAGCAAGTCAAAAGTTTATTTGAAATCGTCGAAGAAACATCTATCAGGAAAGGATCGCCGAGTCGTAAAAACACTAATTAAACAAACTGTGAACTTGGTCGGCGTTTGAAAAGGGAAATTAACTGAGCAACCAGCCAAGCAAACGTCGAACAAAACTTCTATAAAATGCAACTAATGTTGCTGACAGTGACCTTGAAGCCATTTCTCAATAAACCAGAGGACTAAGGATGATGTGGCTACAGTAAAAACAGGAATGAAGACTAACTAGGCTAAGAACTGTTGTTTTAGATGTTTCAGATTCACTACATGATCTGTTATGCAAACCCAAGCCAGTCTACCACAAACTTGTGATTTTGGGACAGCCTGTGTCAAACAGCATACCCAGCATTTGGCATACAGTAGGAGTAGCTAACCTCAGACAAGATTTCAAATTTCCAGAGAAGTCTTTCCTTCAGAATAATTTATCTGGATTAAAGAGGAACCAACAAATATGACAAACATGCTAGATTCAAGCTAATTGAGTGGTTTACATGTTGGATGAAAAAATATTACTTCAAAATTTCTAGATCAACATATTTTCTTTTCAAACAAGATCACTTCATTTTAACCTAACCTCGATCGACTTCGCAAAGGCCATAGCCAGAAAATCCAGTCTCGTAGCAGCTTCAAAACAATGAAAAGGCACAGAATTTGAAAATTTTTGGACACGACTGTTGAAAATTTTGCCTATTGGCTCTCGGGACAGCATGAACATCCCATTTTAACATTTGCACAGCAACAATTGAGGTAGTGTACAAACGAGGTCAGGTACCCATCGTGTACCCTACGACAAATGCCAGATACACTATGCCAAATGCTGGATAGGCTTACTCTGGGCTTGACCTTGACAATCGATCAATAATGGTCTAAAACTCACCAGAAACATTGTACTTTAAAGGACGACTGCCAAAATAAACCTTATTTGTATATCAAAACAAATAAATTCCATAATAAAAATCTTTACTCAAATATATAGTTTTCAGTTTCAGATCACAGCAACTGTTTCCTTGACAAAGCTTTTGTGGTAGACTGATGCAAAGAGAACAAGTTTGCAAGCAGATACATTTTATAACACTCATTAGTGGATAGTTCCTTGGAACAATCCACTATTGCAAGCGCTGTAGCAGCTTTCGATTTTGGTTTTCACTGTATTTTGTGGAGCTCATAACTCGTGAACCAGTGCAAATATCAAGTTGAAATTTGGGACACTAGTGGGTATTGTGGTCTAGTTGTGCCTTCTGGGGTTCCCACCCCCCTCCCCAACCGTGTTCAGGGTCAATTTGGCCCAGATTGTCCAGTGAATAATGTTCATAATGTGACCAGAACGGGACATAGGACGATGAAATTCCTTGTACATATAGATCGTAATGCTGGGAAATGGCTTTTAAAGTTGCATCTCCCCCGCCCACCTCATTCATGGACAACTGGGCCCAGATTGAGTAAAGTTTGTTACCCGTGACAGGAATCAACAGGTATTGAGGTGAAACTTATATATGTGGAGTTGAACTACCCTAGTCCTCCCCATTAATAGGCAAATGGGCCCAAATTGCACAAGTTTTTGACCTGTGACGGGAATCAAACTCTAAGCTGGTATACTTGAGAAAAAAGAGGTGTAAATACGCATTTGATGGGTCCCACCCCTCCCCCCCCCCGCTCCTCCCGTTCATGGGCATCTGGGCCCAGATTTCCCATGAGTTAAGTTCGTCTATGACAGGTCTTAAGTCCGACTCTTGTATATTTGGGGAGATGTAGCAATGGGTGATGATTTTGGTGTAATAGCAGCAAATAAGACAACGCGATGTAGTTTAATCTGTAATTAACAGTTGGAAACTGGACTGTTCTGTCAGTGATCGAAGATGTGCTGTTCTTAATGAAGACAAAGGGAAGATGTGCTGTTCTTAATGAAGGCAAAGGGGGTATTTGGCTGGTACGATTTGGTTTATTGCACTTGTTATTACCTTGCTAATGGAAAAGAGGTTTAAAGGGTCGGACAGGCCGGCAGACCATTGTTGGAACTCAAGTATTCTGGCAAAATCTTCAATAATACTTTGGATTCGTTTTTTAGGGATCCCAAAACGTAAGTGGAGGGATACCTATGATATCACAAAAGTTGTCCGTCTGTTTGTCCGTCCGTCTGTTAGCACGATAACTCTCCAAGGGTTTGAGATATTTTGATCAAACTTGGCATGAGGACTTTTTAGGTCAAGTTCGAAGATGGGCTATGAAGCTCTATATTTGGGGGTGGGGGAGGGGTTTGAAATTAAGGGGAACAAACAAATATTTTTAAAAGCTAATGAAATAGTCGAATTAGGGGTAAGGAGGCATGCTGAATCCGAATATGAAATTTGTTTCCTCGCCAGACAAATAGTTCACCCGGAATCCGGCGAAAACGGGAAAATTTGTGAAAAGTAAAAGTTTAATATGAAGTTGATTGGAGGTTCGATTTGGGGGCAAGGAAACGTGCCGAGTCCGAATCTAAAATTTATTCGCCGGACAATCAGTTCGGCCGGAATCCGGCCAAAACCGGAGAATTTGTTTAAAGTAAAAGTTTTATTTAAATTTGAGAAGAAATTCTACTTGGGGTAAGTAGGCATGCTGAATTCGCATTTGACAATCATTTTCTCACCGGACGTATAGATCGCTCGGAATCCGGCTGAAACCGGAAAATTTGTTAAAAGTAAAAGCTTAATTTGAAGTTGATTAGAAGATGGAGGTAGGGTAAGGAGACATGCTGAACTCGTTTTTGAGCTTTATTTTTTCGCTTGGTAAGCAGTTCCGGAATTCCGCCGAAAACGGAAAATTGGCAGAAGTAAGGAAGGAATTTTCGATCTGCTTCGTCAAAACAGATATGACTTAAAGGGGTAAACGCACATGCTGAATCCATATCTGAACTTGGTTTTCTTATATGCCAGCTATTTCGTCTTAATCTGTTTCTAAATTTTAATAGTAAAGTGTTCAATGAGTCTGGCGAAGACAAGACCCAATTGTCTGGATCAAATTTGAACTTTTGGGATCCCATTGAAAACTTTGATCTTGTTACATTTAAAGCTTTTAAAGTCTGATGATTACAAATTAGGTTTTTTTAATAAATGTTTTGTTATTGGGTATTTGAAATGGCTTGGTTCTAAAGCTGTTTAGATCATTTCTAGCAAGAAATTTTGTTTAACTATTCACTAACATCAAGTGTGTTACTTTACCATTTTATTTGACTGCTTGAAAAGCAAGAAACAAAACCAAGATAAGGACAAGTTTAGAAAAGTGTTCAAACAAGGATGACCTACCTCTACTGTTCCAACTAGCAAAGGAATCCAAGCAATAATTAAAAAGATTATGGACAATGATGGTTCGAAAATACAAGGAGCTCTTAAGACGGTTATACCGTGCTGTTAGATGGTTCTAACAAGTGGTTGGAAGAAGAATTTTTAGTATATGAAAACGAGTTTTTTTTTTAATATTTATCAGTTCACTGATATCAAGTTGGTTATCTTCTCTTTTTATTTGACTAAAAGGAAAAAAAAAATAATCAAACCAAAAACAGCCAAACAAAAAATAAAACCATGGTGTAGTCATATCAAGAGAGGTGCTGAAAGAAAATCCGCCTCTTACACTGGGGGATAGCATTAAAAAAAATATGACGTCTCTATCTGATTTCTTTACCTCACTGATAGATTGTTCAAAATAACAGTCGGGAGAAGGAGAAGTAATCAAATAAATTTGTTTGATTTTATTATTTTATTTAGCCATCCTATTCTAGCCTGGTTGTATTGCTGGGTCGCCGTCACTACCCCCATCCGTCGATTCACCCAACCGTCAATACGCCCAATCCAAAAATCTGTCGATTCATTCTACCGTCGATTCACCTACCCGTCGATTCGCGCAACGTCGATTCAACCAACGTCCTGTTGCTTGAGCGTCGATTAACACAAATCCATGATCCGTCGATTCACTCACCCGTCATAAGACCCAATGCCACAACTCCCACTTTTCCCGACAGTTCCGCTACCCGTCACAAGATCCAAAAGATCCGTCGATTCGCCCAACAAATCTGTCGCAAGCCTCACTGTTTCCGTAAGTTCGCCTACCCGCCACGAGACCCAAAATATCCGTCGGTTCGCCCAATTTTCAAAACTGAAGTTTGATCCAGCGCGGCTCTTTTGATTGAACGCGGTAGACGAAAGCGACTAGTCACAGGGGAGTAATTAAAATGGATACGATACCGTCCGACGTAAAGAAGGGTGAAAACTAGTCGGTTCAGCTTGAGCCAGAATGATGAGAAGCATGAAATAAGACCTCAGTGCTGATAAGAAAGAGGAAATGGAGGATGAATGCAAGTGTAAAAATGGAATGAGCTACCATATTTTTAGGTACAACATGTAGCGAAAGCGGTAGGCTACATATTGGCGTTATTTGGTCGGTTAAAGGAAATTATAATGCCCCACGATCATTAAATTCTCAATAGAGTAGATTTTGATTGGTGGTCCCCCAATACTTTTGTTCGGCAGACGTGACCCAATGTCGGCGAAACCTTTGGTCGGCAGGAATACCAAAGGTTCCGAGGGGAACCAGAGGAGAGTATTTATGAAACTATTGCAGCTGGAACACTGAAGCTCAAGGGATATACTGATCCATGTTATGCTTCCTTATACATGACCCTTGTCGGATGAATCGGAAAAAAATTGTACTAATTAGTCGGTAACTTTACAAGCTTCTACTTAACAGCAGGCCAACGACAATTATATGTCAACTTTATCACTCAAGTTTTTAACGGATTTCTTTTGTTCTTCCAGTTGTTCCGGGTTGTGCCTGATTTTAGCTGAATCGGTCTAGCACGAAAAACTCATAATGACGATCACAATGCCCACGACTCAAAATGCCCAGTATTCAAAATGTCCACGGTTCAAAATGCCTACGACTCATATTGTCCACGGTTCACAATGCCCACGATTGTACAGTTTGATGTGTTCAGGTCGTGGTACCGGAGCTAGTGATGAATGTGAAACAAAAGGAACGGACCGAGTATCAGGATGGCGATAATCGTGCATTGAAACAGTTCTGTTACAATGTAATTTCGAATTCTGAAAATAAACAGCGATTTCAAAATGTTATTTTTAATAATTCTTACCTTCAGGGTGCAAGGTTTAGATCCCCATTCTCACTTTCGCGCAAATCATTCTAGTTTGATGAACTATAAAATAATCTCTTCACAATTTTTCGTAGTACTCCTGTCCCTTTTAATCTCGCTGTCCGTTGTCCCAGATCATTTTGACCCTCCTACCGACAGTTAGTCGTCGGCACTTTGAACAAGGACGATTTTAGCCTTCCATGAGTGCATTTTAAACTGTCGGAATTTTGGACCGTTGACGTTTTTGACGATTTTGATTTCAGGGTCTACACCCTGAATTATGGCATTTTGAGTCGTGTACTCGTGGGCATTGTGAGAGTGGGCAAAACGATCGTGCTGATTTTGGAAACCACCCGAAAAATGTCTTTGACATGATACTTTGTTTGTTTATGGTTTTCGTGCCCCTACCTCGGCACTCAAATCGATTCTGATCAAACTTTTACAAGACATTACTTACCGTTTTTCAAGGGCACGAAAATAATTGTGTTAATTCGTCAGCCTGATACTTGCCCTTAGAACAAAGCTTTAATCAGTGGGTGAATCCATGCTTCAAAAAACGAGGTTGGGCGAATCGACGGGTGGGTGAATCAGCGGGTGGGCGAATCGACGGATATTTGGGTCTTGTGACGGTTAGGCGAACTGTCGGAAAAAGTGGGGAATGAGACGTATTTTTGAGGCATTATGACGGGTGGGCGAAAAGACGGTTCCCCTTATTGCTAGCCTGGTTGTCGAACAAAATGCATTTGTCCGAGAAGAAAGTCTTGTATATTATTTATAACAAGTATGTAATGTATTTGCTTCTGCTACTGTCTGGCCCAGTACCTAGCCAGTTTCTGATCAGTAGACTCTAGATCGTCCTTGGATGACTCTTCAATAACTGTCTTAAACTGTAAATTTTACCTACCTACACTAAAAAGTTTCTCAGAGTAAGGATTACAGTTAACTGCAGTATTTCTACTGGAATTCATGTCATCTCCACTGAGATAAAATTAATACGAATTAGAGATAAGATTATCTTTTTAGAGACAAGATTAATCCCAGTAGCAAATACTGCATGATTTTTGTACAGTGTAGTTTAATGTTGAGTTTAGGCTATTGGGTCCATTGTCCATATTCCTGTTAATTTGTATTTGTTTGCCTTGTATCCTTATTGTCTTATACTTTCTCACTGTTGAACACAGGCCCAAACATAAAAAGGGTTGCCCAATTCTTTCCTGTAAGTCACGTGTCCCAGTATCTGTCATGTGAAAATTTTTCAGATACCTGATCTAACACACCCAGTGGGATTTAAGAACAATCTTTCTGATATGGCCTAAGCAGAACAACTCATAACCATGTACGAGAACGCTATCCAGTGGCGAAACTGGGGGGGGGGGACGAAAGCTCTGTCAGCAAAACAGGAAACTTCCTGTTGGGAAAAGGCAGCGTTTGTCGGTACGGCACGCGTTAGCATTCTGTTTCTGATACCGATAAATCTCTGTCGGTAAGCCAGGAAACTTCTTGTTGGAAAATTGGCAGTGCTTCTCGGCGCGGAGACAATGCGTGGATTCGATTTTCGGTACCGGTAAGGGCTCTGGCAAACACTTTCCTCATTTCATTTCCTGATATCTGTTGTTTTTCATTTTTCGACACAATGACCGGGAAAGGTCTTGTCGGTAAAATGGGGCTCTCTTTTTCGGTCTGTTTACATCAGGAATGGATAAAAATCTTGTCGTTAAATTCAGCACTTTTGAACTATTTGTCAGTGCGAGACTTTTTTACTGGAATATTCTCGTCGGTAAATCCGAAATGCACTAACCAAACACTTCTTCGTAACTTTCTGTTCTTTGGCGGTAAACCAACCACACCGGCAAACCTGTTTCGTCGAATTGTTCTTCGTGTGGTTTCACTGTCCCCACCCATAAACTGCCCTTTTGGGTTGATCTGGTTGCTTAAAGTTAAATAGTTAACTTTATTCAGTGACATATGAGTTTCTAATTCCCGTCAGTGATACACCCACCAACTCGGCCCACCGAGGTTGGGTCAGGCAAGGATATCTGAATAACGCAATTAAGTCCCATGGTCGCAGTATTGCCAAGTTTGTCTCAATCGTTCAGTCGATTTGGTCCCTAAGCATTTAAGAAAATGTCCAGGACCGACCCCTAATCCCCCCACAGCACGACCATAATGCAAGAAGAGGTTCGGACTCACATATGGCATCTGCGTAACTCGAACGGAGCACTTCCGAAAAATTTCCAGTGGGCCTACCGGTCCGGTACACCTCAGCCCCACCTTCACCCAACGGACGTCAGATCCGGTTTGGGCCTCAAATTACTTGTCTAGGTCCCATGAGTTTTTTACATTTCAAGTTTTATCCCCCACTCTATCCGTTCTGCCCCTACTCGTATTGCAATATTTTTGAGACCTCCTTGCAACACTGTTCTCGAACACGGATAAATTGAACATCTTGGGCAAGTTTCAGTCTAATCTGAGCACTTTCTAACGCCATGCACACGTTTGGTTTTTGAAGCGTCATATCACAAAGTTACTCTGACCCCTTCTACCTTCCACTCAGTTGTCGGATTTCGTTCGGACATAGAAGCAGCAAACATAGGGCATCCGCTCCCATCAGCCATCAAGTTTCCGTTAAACTGGATTGCCTGTTCATTTCACCTGTACTTTGATTCAACGCATCCTCATACCAAATTTGAACAAGATATCTCAACCCCTTTGAGAGTTATCATCGTAACAGACGGACAGACAAACTTTACGAACTCTTAGATGCTGTTTTGGACCCCCCAAAAACCGCTTAGTTTACAAGCGAAAAAGACAGCCGCGTAAATCTTCAAGCAATGAAGTAATCTGTTGCGGTGTCTATCACTGCTTTTCGTTATCGTTAAATCTTTCCGGTAAAATCTGGGCTTGCCCCCCCCCCCCACGAAAATGGGCTAGTTTCGCCACTGCGTCCATGACTTTTCGTGACTCTTTTATTTGAACTCTATGCAGAAAAATTGGCGTAGCTCATCTTAGCTTAGCCGAACAACTTATATACATGTACAAAGTGAACAGACATCACTTTTCCTGACTGTTCTATTTGACCCCTCTATCCAGAAAATTTAGCACAGGTTTTTCCGTGGTGGTTGCAGACATAAAAAAAGCTAAGTGTACATTGACCAAAAATCGAAATTGAGATTTGCGAACAGCTAATAGACATAATAATATCCTAAAGTATCTTGACATTATGAACAGTTTACAGTGCACCATACAATGTGACGATGAAGCAAGCTAAAGTGAGATGAATTTGAAATCTTTATTGCAAGGATGGCAAAAAGTAGACTTTCACATACTATTTCACAAGCCTTGTATTCCCTGCTCTGTAGCAAAGTCTCGCTCACACATAAAACCAAGTCATATTTTAGATGGCATATAAAATCGAGTGTTTGCAAGGCAGAAATCGTACTATGCTCTGTCAAAAAAGGTTTTAGACCAAGCATTAAATGGTACTTTCGTATTGCAGGCCAAGTACCTGCGAGAAGGTCTTCACTCAAAGATGAACTAGGAACAACAAACAAACAAGAAAGCACAACCAACATGAGGTAAGAAGTTCAAGTATTCACATGCCAGAATCTGTAATTGAACTAAATAATAGTGTATGCTACAACAATTAAAATCTACACTCACATACTTCTGTTTGTCAGTTCTGTGTGTACTAAATTTTGTAATTAAGTAAAGAACAAGTAATACGATTTTTAGTGCGAAAAGTGTTCATTTGGGAACAATCCACTCTTGCGGCCGAGGTAGCCGCTTTTTCGTTTTCGGTTTTCACCGTTTTTTCGGAAGTCGTAACTCTAGAACCATGAAAAGTATCAAGTTGAAACAGGACGTACTTGTGGTCATTGGGGTCTAGTTGTGCCTTTTTGGGAGGTTCGAGTCCTCACAGCCACTTGCTTCAGAGAGCCCATTTCGCCGAGTGAGTAATGCTCCCACCTTGACTGATATTTATCTGGATGTGATTTGGCGACGAAGAGATTCATAATTTCAGTCCATGTTAGTGGCAATCGATTTATTGTTGAAAACAGGGAAAATAGGTCTAGAAAAAATAGTGAAGACTGGTAGGCTGTAGTAAAGATTGACTGTTAGGAATGTTGTGACTAGAACGTCTGTTGCTTGTTTGAATGAGGTGTTTGTATACTTGTTTGAATGTTCGTTCAGATCATAAATGTATATTGCCGATTTCAGGACATGCACACTACGGTACCGTTTTCGCATGGCGGACTGGTGTGATCTTCGGAAAGAGGATTACTATGATGCTATAGCTGTTCGAAGCAATAGAACAGGGAAAGATAATGGAATAAGTGCTACGTCCTGAAACTCCAATATGCCGTGATAATAAAATGTCTAAAACAGTACAAATATAATCTTAGAGAAAGCTTGGAACTCAATTGACTGGCAAAAGTTCTTATTGCATTCGTAAAAGTAACTACTAATCATCAATGGATATTTCCAGCAGTAGGTTACTTACCTTAGTTTAGATCACTTTATTGGTATAAAGAAGGAATAGTATAGTAACATCCGTTAGTGTTTTATTGTGTAACAAATAGAACCTCTGGCTGTATAAACTACAAGGAGAATGGAAATTGTCGAAACTGATCTAATAAAAACAACCTAGGAATGATATAGTTATTTGAGGAAGAAAGAACTGACTTCTGTGAATTTGCAGGTCGATCTACTCGTCGTCGTCCGTCATTGTTTCAACAGATGAAGGAACAGCAAAGAAATGTCATTGCAAGGAAGCAAGTAATTTGTCAGGAATTAAAACAAAACTTTTTCTTGTGGGCTAGTAATGATGGCAAAATTTACTCGTTAATGTACTAGTTGAAATTTGGCAACATTAATGTTTGAAACGTTCTTAAAATGTTCTTGGGGAGTAGTAAGCTAAGGAAGAGAAGGTAGGGAGGAAACTCGTGGGAGGGGGAATTGGGAAGAGAAGAAAGGGAGGGTAGTGGGAGGGAAGAAAGGTACTAAATAAGGAGGGGAGACAGCAAAAGGAGGGGGGAACAAAAAAGAATAGGAGGGGGGGGGGGCAAGAAGGGTGAGGCTTGAATGGTAGCCGGAGAATTTTTCAGTAAATTTATTAAATAAATTGATGTATTGAATGCTGAGTGATTTGCAGCTACCAAGTATGGTTGAAAACCAGATGAAAATACGTTACTTCATTGCTCCGCTATACACGATTAATCGATTTTAGAATATAGTGAACTTCTCCTGTCAGATATGGGGTACCTCTGTTCGTATTACCTGTGTTGTATGCTTGACGACAAAGATTTTTGAAGTTACCATGGTATCTGGTTCCACAGTAACTGGATCTGAATAGTGTCATAATTCACTAACCAAGGTATCTGATACCACTGTAACTAGATCTGCATTTTTGTCATTTTGCACTGACCAAATATCTGATACCACTGTAACTGGATCTGAATGTCTTCTGCGCTGTGTTGTATGCCGGACGGTATGTCCACTGTAACTGGATCTGAATAGTGTCATATTTCACTTACCAAGGTATCTGATACCACTGTAACTAGATCTGCATTTTGTCCTTTCGCACTGACCAAGGTATCTGATACCACTGTAACTGGATCTGAATGTCTTCTGCGCTGGTACCTGTGTTGTATGCCGGACGAAAATATTTACAAAAACTGGTGTTAAGCATCATCCTCTCTGCAGGTTCAATCACTTCATATCATCCTCTCTCTCTGAAGGTTGATATGATTACCTGTGTTGTATGCTTAACGACAAAGATTTTTGAAGTTACCATGGTATCTGGTTCCACTGCAACTGGATCTGGATATTGTCGTTTTTCAACTTACCAAGGTATCTGATACCACTGTAACTAGATCTGTATTTTGTCATTTTGTACTGACCATGGTATCTGATACCACGGTAGCTGGATCTGCACATCTTCTGCGCTTGTACCTGTATTGTATGCCGGACGAAGACGATTGACTAAAATTTGTGATAACCAATATCAGCTCTGGAGGTTGAATGGCTGCATATCATCCCCTCTCTGAAGGTTGATATGACTCTATATAATCATGTATGCTTGACGACAAAGATTTATGAAGTTACCGTGGTATCCGATACCACTGTAACTAGATCTGTATTTTGTCATTTTGCTCCGACCAAGGTATCCGATGCCATTTTAACTGGATGTGCATATCTTCTGCGCTGGTACCTGTGTTGTATGCCGGACGAAAACGAGTTACTAAAATTGGTGTTAAGCAACATCAGCTCTTGAGGTTGAATGGCTTCATATCATCCTCTCTCTGAAGGTTGATAGGAATTCATATAATCATGTACGCTTGACGACAAAGATTTTTGAAGTTACCATGGTATCTGGTTCCACTGAATGGATCTGGATAACGTCATTTTTGCACTTACCAAGGTAACCGATACCGTCGTAACTAGATCTGCATTTTGTCATTTTGCACTGACCAAGGTATCTGATGCCACTATAACTGGATCTGCATGACTTCTGCACTGGTATGTGTGTTGTGTGCTGGACGAAACAGATTCACAAAAACTAGTGTTAAGCATCATCCTCCCTGGAGGTTGAATAACTTCATATCATCCTCTCTCTGAAGGTTGATATGACTTCATATAATCCTCTTTGGATGGTAATGTGAAGTCACGTCTACCGCAAAGCCGACTTCACCAAGCTCGCAACTGGCCGCGTCTGTGCCTAAAAAAGGCGAAGCAAGAAGTTAAGTATAATTTACTAAATGATACAAAAATAATTAGCTTTCAGATAAAACTGTAAGCAAGTAAATCATTTACGTCACGAGTATTCGGACTTCGGCATCTCCTGCAGCAGGGAGAGTAGAATAGGAACTAGGAAACAGGGCTCCCAGTAGTGTTCCTCCTGAAACACGGAGAGTAGAATAGGAAGTAGGAAACAGGGCTCCCAGTTGTGTTCCTCCTGAAACACGGAGAGTAGAATAGGAAGTAGGAAATAGGGTTCTCAATCGTGTTCCTCCTGCATCACTGAGAAAGGTATTAAAAACAGGGTTCGTGCATTCCCTTTTTTAGTACTTGGTTGTCATGAAAGCGAAAACAAGTGTCAAAGAACAGGGGTCCAGCATTCCCTTTTTTAGTACTTGGTCGTCATGAAAGCGAAAACAAGTGCCAAAGAACAGGGGTCATGCATTCCCGTTTTTAGTACTTGGTTGTCTTGAAAGCGAAAACAAGTGCCAAAGAACATGGGTCCTGCATTCCCGTTTTTAGTAAAAAGGACGGTGCAGCGTTCCCCCTTTTAGTAATGATCCTCCTGGTGCAATGTTCCCGATTTTAGTACGTTGTTCCCGTTTTTAGTACGCGTTCCCGTTTTTAGTACGCGTTCCTCCTGCACCGTGTCGTTCCATTCCGTTCCCGTTTTTAGTCGATCCCTAAAAACAAGGATATCCAGGTAGATATCTAGCAAGATAGGAATAGCTGCATCTGAAACAAACAATTACGCAAATATCAAATATACCACACGAGTTATCAGATGACGAAGCGCGTCACACGAGATGACGTAGGAACCAAATGGCCTTCAAAAATTCTGTAAAGGAATTATCTGGGTCAGATAATGTTGCGAAGCGCGTCACACGAGATGACGTAGGAACCAAATGACCTTCAAAAATTCTGTAAAGGAATCATCAAGGTCGTTAAAAGATTTTTATTTTCAGATGAACAGCGAAGGTATTCAGAAGAAAACAGCAACCATTCCGAAAAAGTATATGAATGGGTTGTTCAAACTGGAGAAATCAGAGCAAGAAACATTCCTTTCGCTGTGGAGTAAGGTAGTCACAGCCTCAGATGAAGTCGAAGGTGAAGACCGTACGACAGCGTGTTCCTCTGTTGACAAGAAAAAGAGAAGAGCGTGCAGTTTTTAGCCGATATTAAAGCGAATTTACATGCTTCGCGAAGGTTTGGAAACTTCAAAGTGGACGTAAACATCAAGAAGGTGCTGAGCAGCAAAATATGTGGAGTCAGTTTGGAACAAGCAGAACGTATGCAAACATGCAAAAACTGTTCAATGACAACCCTGAGAATCTATACAAGTGTTTTCTTGAAGAACGATTTAAGAAAATATGGAGAAAGCAAATCAACAATAAGAAGATATCTTCAGTTGTATGAATTAGTCCGCGAATATCCTGGAATAGCTTTCTGTGGGAAAGAGTACTATTGCATCGTCGAAAATGGAAAAGCTATTCGCAAAGCGATCCAAGAGGATGAGATATTGTCTTCATTACTCAAGGAGCATCCTGCGCAAGTTTTCTTATCCGATGAAGTGTTGATTGATTTTGATAAACTAAGTCTTTAAGTTGGCATACATTTTCTCAATAAATTTGGTGGAATTGGTGTTTCATTGATTGAGTTATAAGCTAGATTTTGATTGTCAGGTAGAGGATCATATGTGAAAAGTCAAACTTGCGAACCATTCTTTTGAGCTATCGATACGTTCTTGCAATATTTATATCCATTTAAACGGACTTGTTTCATATATTTTTCGCGAGGAAAAAATCGAAAGGTTTTTCGCATTTCTGCTTCGCGTTGAATGACCTCTTCAACCGTTAACTGTCCGCATTTTAGCATTGATAACAGTTCAGTGTAAAAATTATACGTGGTTCTATATTCTGTTTTTCTATCTGCAATATTTAAATGTTTTTCGATTCTTTCAATGACGACGGAACCCAAGCTTAAAGACGCTAAAGGTAGCATAAGAAACGCACTTAATCCTGCTGCCGAAAAGGCAAATTTGGATAAAAGAAGACCGTTGCTCACATTACTGTAATACTTATAACTTCGGCGATATACAAACATTTCTTTTCTCTTCATTTATAATCTAACTAACTTGTTTCAAAAATTACTTCTTTAGGTTTGCTTCCAAACATCGCAATTCGGAGCACATACGCCATCTCGGAAACAATATTGTCTCTATTATGCTCGCTCGGAGAATATCCAGGGAGCGCTTGCTCGGTGAATCACTCCATCTGGGAACTCTCTTTTTATCGCTCAGAGCAACCAGAGACAGCGCTTGCTCCGTGAAACGCAAACAAATTCGCCATCTCGGTAACTGTGCTCTCTGTGATCAGTCGGAGAGAATCTAGACAGCGCTTGCTCTGTGAAACGCATACTGAAACCAGTGCTTTTCTTTACGACTGAGAAAACGCAGACGGGAGAAATTCATTAATAAAAATGTTCCCCTATTAAATGATGAATACTGCAGAGGTTATTCAGCTTTGTAAAAAGGTTATATCAAACAACAAAGCGGTTATACGAAGGTTACCGCAATACCGAATTAATGAACTGAGGACTTATGCGAAAATAATAAAATAAAAACAAATGGAGCTAAGAAACATCAAATAACAAATAGTATAATAAACCATCTTGATAAGTATATTTTAATAGCTGAAAAAAAATTAATATTGAACGCAGAAACGAAAGAATCAATAAGAACAGACCATCAGACTACAAGCCAGAACCGAAATTACGAATCATTCTGGAAGATGAGATAAAAGAAAATAATATCACCATTACAAAACTTAAACAAGAATACAATGATAACAAAGAAAAAGAGACAAGTGAATTAAAGAAATTTCTGAAAAACAAGAACCTATCAACTTGCGGAAACCGAGAAGAAGTACTAACAAGAGTTGGAGAATACTATAATAATATTATTACCAAACATAAAGATTCCGTACAGAAAAATAGAGATATCATAAGAGATCAAACAGAAAGACGTGATAACAGTAGACAGAAACCAATTGGTTTATCAACTCTCTTCATAAATAAGAAAAAAATCAAAGAAGAAAAATTAATTCCTGATCATTTATTTAGAACTGAAGAAGAACAACAACCTACTATCTCTAGGGAAAATGAGAATTTGTACACTGTAAACGTATCAGTTGAAAGCAATGGAAGAGATGAACATACTCTTATTGCTTTTGTTTTCGCAGATTTGAGACGAAGAATGAATGAACTTTATCAGTATAGAGTTCAGTTTGTAACTCGTGTTATTTTCCATCGACAGGAGAATGATGAAGAAGTACTAGTATATTACAACAGTACTTCTTGGATTTTAAATAAAAATAGCATTCTTACTCATAATCATTTGGATGATAATAACAAGAGACTTAGTTCTTTAAGTAATACCCCTCGATCTGGGCTACAATTTAGTCGGTATGAAGGAATTGATTATAGGATGACACGAATAGAATCTGACATGGGAGGAACGTTTAAAATACTGCCAGATTTCGTAAAAAATAAAAGAGCTTGCTTGAATATTGAAAATAACGACCAGAAATGTTTCCTTTGGTCAATCTTAGCACATTTATACCCAGCTAAGGATCATCCGGAAAGAATTTCGAAATATAAACAATATGAGAACGACTTTGATTTCGAAGGGGTTACCAACTTCCCAATGGATACTAAAGATATACACAAATTTGAAAATAGATACAACATTAAGATTTGTTTATTTCAAATTGAAAAAGAGAAAATTATCAGAAGTCATATACTAAAAAGTACGATCAATGGCAAAACAGCTAAACATGTTATTAATTTATTATATTTCGATAATCATTATGTACTGGTAAAGGATCTGAGCAGATTAGTTGGTAGTCAAATCTCTAAAAATAAAACAAAGACATACCTATGCACTTTTTGCGGAAGGCATTTTACAAAAGAAGAACACTTTGAAAAACATGAAAGTAAAAATAATTGCGAAGATCCTGATATAATAATGCCTCCTGAAGGTTCAAGTATATAATATAAAAATATTGCAAAACAAATGAAAGTACCTTATTGCATAATAGCAGACTTTGAGTCTTATAACGAAGAATACAATCAGGTAAACGGAAAGAAAACAATAAAAGTGGCCAAACAGAAACCATTTGCTTACGGATTTCAGGTATGCTGTTCCTTTGATACAAACCAGAACAAATACTACGATTATTTCGGTGAAGACGCTGCAGAACATTTTGTTAAAACCGTTACAAAAGTATCCACAGAAATTGCAAACAAATATGAAAGCAGACAAAGAAACCATACTTATACCAATGCAGAAATTACCGAAAAATGGAAAAATCTAATGAATAAGACTTGTCACATCTGTACAACTGAAATTACTGAAAATCCTCACTTTTATCACGACCACATGACAGGAGAAGATAGGGGATTTGCTCATGCTGAATGTAATATGAAATACAGGATTCCTAGGCATATCCCGGTAGTAATGCATAATTTATCAAAATATGACTCTCATTTATTTGTTAGAGAATTGATACCTGATAACGGAATTTTTGAAAGTGCAGAAAGTTTCATCTCATTCTCGAAATCAATAAGTATTACAAAAGCGGATACGAAAATAAAATATGAGATGCGGTTTATAGATTCAATTAGATTTATGGCTTCATCTTTAGAAAAACTATCAGCAAATATAGCAAAATGTGATTGCAGAGTACCTAGTAATCATCTAAGACAGAATTTCAAATTCACATCTAACAGTTTCAAAAATGACGATGAATTCAAAGAAATAATTAAAAAAGGGGTGTATCCCTATGAATTCGTAGATAGTTTCGATAAAATGAAATGTACAAAGTTACCACCAATAGAAAGCTTTTATTCTAGGTTGACGGGGAAAGGTATTGACAAAAGTGATTATAAAAGAGCGGTATCTATATGGAAACAATTTAACTGTGAATCATTACTTGATTATACTAAATTATACCTAAAAAGTGATGTGTTAATATTGTCGGATGTTGTAGAGAATTTCAGAAATGTGTGTATACATAATTATGATCAGGATCCACTTCATTACTTCTCAGCTCCAGGACTAAAATGGGATGCTTTCCTAAAACATTCGAAAGTAGACTTACCATTATTCTCAAAGGAAGACATGTATACCTTTATAGAAAAAGGAATAAGAGGTGGTGTATCCCAATGTATAAAAAGATAAGCAAAAGCGAATAATAAATACACAAGTGATTATAATAAGAATAAGCCATCTAATTATTTAGTGTATTTGGATAAAAATAATTTATATGGGTGGGCAATGTCACAAGATTTACAAGCGAATGATTTCCAATTCATTTCCATACCGGATGATTTGAAAGAAAGGAATTAATACGAATCATTCGAGTATTACAACCATCTACAAAATCATATCAATTCGATAATGAAATTACAGAATAAAGGTGCTATATATGAGGTAGATTTAGAATATCCAAAAGAACTACACGAATTACACAAGGATTTACCATTAGCACCGGAACACTTTAACGGTAAGCTATGTACCACAGTATTAGATAAAACCAACTATGTAGTTCACCACAGGAATCTAGAATTCTATTTACAAAAAGGTTTGATATTGAAAAGAGTACACAGAATACTAGGAATCACTGAAAGTGCTTACTTAAAAGGATATATAGACCACAACACAGCACTTAGAACTAAGGGTACAAATGACTTTGAAAAGGACTTCTTTAAACTGATGAATAATGCTTGCTTTGGAAAAACCATGGAAAATGTAAGGAAGCGAGCGGATATGGAAATAATAACGGATGATACAACAAGAGAAAAAATAATAAAGAAACCCAGCTTTAAATCTGAAATAATTTTTAGTGAAAACTTTTCAGTAGCAAGAATGTCAAAGGAAAAGATACAATTAGACAAACCAATGTATATCGGCTTTGCTGTATTGGAACTATCCAAGTTATTGATGTATGAATCCCATTATGATTATATGAAGCCTAAATATGGAGATAAAATTGATTTGTGTTATATGGACACTGATTCTTTCATATACGACATTCGAACCGAAGATTTCTATGAAGATATCAAACAGGATTTGAATGAGAAGTTCGATACATCTGATTATGCGAAAGATAATCCATATGGGTTTCCTAGTGTAAATAAGAAAGTGATAGGAATGATGAAAGATGAATTAGGTGGACAGGTTATGACAGAGTTTGTTGGATTACGATCAAAAGTATATGCTTATTTAAAGGACAACCAAGACCCTTCAAAAGCTAGCAAAAAAGTGAAAGGAATAAAAACCAATATAGTTAAAGATACAATTACGATTCAAAACTATAAGGATGTACTGTTTGGTAAAACGGAAAACCTTTCTATAACCCAGTATAACTTAAGATCATACAAGCACAATATGTTTCTAGAAGAACAGAATAAAAAAGCGTTAGATCCTAAGGATGATAAAAGGATAGTAACAAGCGATAAAATACACACTTTACCTTTAGGTTACAAACATTAAATTCAAGTACCTACTTAAAAAATTCAAGTACCTACTTAAAAAATTCAAGTACCTACTTAAAAAATTCAAGTACCTACTAAAAAACTTCAAGTACCCACTTCAAAAATTCAAGTACCCACTTCAAAAATTCAAGTACCTACTTCAAAAATTCAAGTACCTACTTAAACAATTCAAGTACCTACTTGAACAATTCAAGTACCTACTTAAACAATTCAAGTTTATACTTAAAATACTCAAGTAAATCTTATAATGAAAAAATCTTCCTAAATAAATGAATGAAAAGGCACCAATCAAAGTGTATGATTTTAGCGAAAAGAACACTTATCAGAATAAGCACGACCTTGCACCTCAGTGGCCATTCAGACAATTTGTGGTAGTTCTGGAACAGGGAAAACTAACCTTCTTTTGAATTTAATTTATGAATTTCTTTGTTTCAACCGAATATACTTGTATGCTAAAGATCTTGAAGAAGATAAATATCAAGACCTTATAACCAATTTAACCACTTTGGAGTCACAATGCAAATCGAAAGTCTTAACAGTAAGTAACAATCTTGATGATATTGTCGATGTTGAAGACTTAGACCCTGAGTACCAAAACTTGATTATCTTTGACGATTTTGTCACTGAAAAAGACCAGAAGAAAATAGAAGATTTATTCATAAGAGGAAGAAAGAAAAATGCCTCAATTATTTACTTGTCTCAAAGCTATCATAAAACGCCAAAGGTGGTAAGGCTCCAGTGCAATTATTTTGCATTCTTTCAGTGTTCTAATCCAAAAGAAGTAAAATTAATAAGACAAAGCCATGTATCCAGTATAGACAATGAAAAATTTCTCAAACAATTCGAGACTGCAACCAAGGGCTACGGTTTTTTCTTCATAGATTTAAAAACAAAAGATAAAACCCTGAAGTACAGGAAAAACTTTGAAAAATTTGACGGATAATTTATTTCTATAATAAATGAATAAATTTGGTAGTGTTGGAAAAAAGGTTAGTAACGAATCGAAAGTTACTGACGAAAATGGTAACATTAACCTACATGATAGACGAATTATAAATTTAGGTGATGCCAAGGCAGACAAGGATGCTATTAGCTTAAGAACTATGACTGTGATTATGAATCAATTTAAAGAACAAATGACTGCAGGACAAGTGCAAGCCAACCAATACTTTAGCGAAGATATCAACAGATTAACTGCGATAGATGATTCTCCTGATAATTCGTTGGTAAGGAACAAAGATAAAGGGTTATTTGTAAAACAAACAATTGGAGTTAGTGAAAAAGAACTTGATGCTGGGGATAAAGTAATCACAAATGTTCAAGATCCTAGAAACAAACATGATGCTGTTAATTTAGGAACGTTAACTACGTATCTTTTAGATTTTGACAAAAAGCTCGAAAACCAACAAGCCCTTAGCAAAAGTATTGAAACGAAGATTGGCGACCTTAGCAAAAGTATTGACAAAAAGCTTCTTGACCTTAGGAAAAGTATTGACAAAAAGCTCGAAAACCAACAAAAAATGAGCAGTAATATTAGTTCAAATTATTTGGACCAAGATCTGCATATCAATGGTATTGAAAGAGCAGTCGTAAACATTTTAAAAAGGCTTTTAGAGCAAAAACCTGTTGATCAAGATTTTGTTAAGAAAACAGAAGACTTCATGAAAACTAAACTAAAGAAATAAAATTTATATGATAAATTAATTTTCTAATAAATGGTTGAAACATTTGAGGATACAGTTTATTTATCAAAGCTTCAGAAAGGAAAGCTGAAGAAATGTTTTGGTGCTAAACAAAAATGTCAGATACGTGTTAGTCACAGTAGACAAAATGAACGGGAACCAGTCAAGTTACTTTTAAGTAAACGACAAATTGATAAAATTGAAACATGTAAAATGAATAATAAGGGTTGTGACATAGATGTATCATACAAGCAGATGAGAGAAGCGATTCAAAAAGGTGGATTACTTCCATTCTTAATACCGTTAGCTGTAGCCCTTGGTAAGGCAGCTTTAACAAGCGGAGCTGCTGCTTTGGGTACATTCGCTGGTAAGAAATTGGTGGATAACATAACCAACACAGGTGGGGCGCTTACACTTCCTGGAACACAAAAAGTTGTGGGACGTGGAAGACCTAGGAAGGAGGATACCACAGGTGGCGCGTTTACACTTCCTGGAACGCAAAAAGTTGTCGGTCATGGGGTACGTGGGAGACCTAAGAAGCCAAAAAACGGGGACATCAAAAAAGAAGCAAAAGTAAAGTAGGACCTCTAACTAATTTTGATATTATGGATGCATTAGGGAGTATACCACAGTTTCGAGGTGTTTTCTCTTTAGATACGCTACCCAAACATATAAACGATTCGGAATGTGGTGTAATCAACTATGACAAGCGTGGAATGCCTGGAACACATTGGGTTGCCTATTGTAATCTACCTGAATCCCCCTATGTCGAATTTTTCGATTCTTTCGGTATTCCTCCAGGAAAAGAAAAAGTTAAATATCTAAAAACTTCAAAGAAAAAAATAGCTTATGAAAATCTTGCTGTTCAAAATATAGATGAATTAAACTGTGGTTTTCACTGCATTTCCTACATCCAGCGGAAAATGAAGGGTTGGTAGCTTTTCGTTTAAGAAAATTGTTTTCTAATAAATGGAGATTTATTGTATGAAATGTAAAAAGAGCACTGACACTGAATCAATGTTTAAGGCAGTGTCACAAAAAAATAATGTTCCAATGCTGAAAGGTAATTGCGTTATCTGTGGTTCAATGAAAAATCACAAATTAAAAAAAACCTCAACGCAGAAACAGATATTTTAAAGACGTATTATTCTAATTATTCAGGTGTGGATGATATTTACAGAAAATTAAACGAAAATGGTGTTAAGGTTTCCAAAGATAAAATAAAAAATGTGTTGCAAAATGAGAATGTGTATACGTTACACAAACCTTCTTATCATAACTTTGAAAGGAGGCGAGTGTATGTTCACTATGTTGATGAGCAATGGCAAGCTGATTTAGTTGACATGCAGAAATATAAAAAAGAAAATAATAAAACAAATTACATTTTAACTGTTATTGATTGCTTTAGTAAATATGCTTGGTGTATCCCTCTGAAAGACAAAACGGGTGCTGAAATAATAAAAGCATTCAGTGTTATATTTAAAAAAAAAATTCCTAAGAAACTACAAACTGATAAAGGTAAAGAATTTGTGATGAGAAATGTTCAAACTTTTTTGAAAAATAACGGCATACACTGGTTTGCATCTGAAAGCGAATTGAAAGAGCAAATTGTAGAACGATTCAACAGAACGCTAAAAGAAAAGTTATGGAAATATTTCACTCACAATAACACTACTAATTGGATTGATATTTTACCTTTATTTGTGAGTAATTATAATAACTCGTACCACCGTTCAATACAAATGAAACCAGTTGATGCTAGTAAAAAGGTTAATCAGAAAAAGGTTTTTAGTGCTCTGTTTCCTCCAGTAGATGACTACAAAATCACAGGAAACGTCAAAGTAGGGGATTTAGTCAAAATTAAAAAAGAAAAAAGCATTTTCGATAAAGGATATTTACCTAATTATACGGATGAAGTATTTCAGATAGCAACCATCAGACCTACCATTCCCATTACTTATGAAATATCTGACAAAAGTGGGGAATTAATTCAAGGAGGGTTTTATGAAAAAGAACTTTCAAAATTTATTATGAAATAAAATTAGTTGTATATAAATGGATTCAAGACGCTTGAGTGATATTTTATCGGATATAGTGAAGAACAGAGGAATTCAGAGAAGAAAGGTTCAACAAAATGAGATGGAGAAGGCAGGATTTCGGGAATATGCTTCAGAATTAAACGCTCCAGTTATTATAGCACAAAAAGAAAACACTAAAGATACCATCAAAAAATTACAAGAAAACACTGAAATGATCATAAATAAACTACAGGAAGGTGATGATAGTTCAAGAATAGGGCTTCTCCAGCTAGGTGAAACGATTCAGCCATATCAGCTAGTGGTTTCAGGGGTAGAAATGCAGTCAACCGCTTTAGAAGCATCTCCAACAAGTATAAAAGTTGTTGATCTGAATGAAGGTGTTGATAAAGAGTTATTAAAAGCACTTAATTTGAAATATAGAGATAATCAGAGAAGATATGAAGGGGAATATTTTGAGATGCCTCATTTTTATTATGATAACCCAGAGAATATAGAAGATGCTTTGGCTGAATTAACACCTATAAGTCAAAGTTATGGTGGTTTGAAAAGTAAAAGTAGTTCGAATAAGTATGATAAAATTATTTTATTTATACAAGACTATAAGGATAGATTAACAAAAATTCAATCTAGTATACCCTTTATGAAACAACAAGGAACTGGAATATTTATGAATTGTGATGAAATGATTTCAAAATTATACACTTTGATAGGCAGCAGAGTAAACGGAAATACATCTGATGAGGTGAGAAATGAAGCTATTGATATTTTGGATTCGTTAATGCGAAATAAATTTCTTACGAAGAGAAATTACAATTCAATATATAAAAAATATTTCTAATAAATGGTGTTGTTAAACATTGAAGATAATGAAAGTATCCCTGATATAACATTTAGTCAACCAATCGAATTGAATCGTAATTGGGATTATGAAATAGGTTTGAATCAGTGTACTTTGTGGTATTCATGGCATAATATAAGTGATAAATTTGGAAATAATACATTTCAATACAGGAAAGATGAAGAGGGGGGATGGATGAATGTTACTATTCCTAATGGGATGTATAACGATGATTGTTTGAATTATATTTTTTTGTAAGTATTTTGATACCCCAAAAGATAAATGTCCTATTGTAATTTCATCCAATCCAGCATCTATGAGATTTGTCATACTATTACAAGAAAAATATGTGTTTAGATTTAATAGTGACTTGTGTCAGATTTTAGGATTTGATAAGGATAGTGAGATATCTAAGAAAATCAATGAAGGTACAAAGCTTCCGAATATTACAAGAAGCGTTGATAAAATTCAAATTCACTGCTCTCTCGTAAACAGTTCTATCGTAAACAAAAGTAAATCAGATGTCATTTGGACATTTGTTCCGAATACAGAACCGGGTTGTCAAATTGTTGAGAATCCTAGACAATTAATCTACCTTCCTATTAATACAAAAGACTTTATTTACTCCTTGA
This sequence comes from Branchinecta lynchi, assembly GCA_023053575.1. Taxonomy (NCBI): domain Eukaryota; kingdom Metazoa; phylum Arthropoda; class Branchiopoda; order Anostraca; family Branchinectidae; genus Branchinecta; species Branchinecta lynchi. The sequence continues at coordinate 20,852,163 of JAKZAP010000015.1, forward strand.
GAATGACAATTACTGATCAGTTGGGAAGGCCTATCGATTTGAATGGCGATAACGTTGGATACGTGCTGCATTTAAGAAAAGCTTATTGATTAGTGAAATAAAATTATTTACCTATAAATGTTGATTAATAATAAGCGATTACTTTATAAAAAGCAGTATGGAAGTGGAATCGGTAGTGTATTCAAAAACATTGTTAATTCCCAGTTATTTCAAACGTCAGCAAAACAAATAAAAGATGGGGCTATGTCAATGTATAATAATATTATTAAACCGAGATTTGAGTTGTTGAAAAACAGAGCAATAGAATATGGGAAAGATCTGATCAATGTAAACAAGAAGGAACTCATTGATGTAATTGGAAACAAAAAATCGATGAAGGATCTTATCGGTACAAATAAAAGGATTTTAAATCAAAGAAGTCAGGACTTGATCAAAACATTAATGACTGGAAATGGATTAAAGATTCTGAAGTAAGTTTTATTTAATAATTTCTTTCTTATATAAATGGCATTAAATAAAGTTATCAGTCCGCAATGGAACATTTTTGATGAACCACTTGTGGATGATACAGTGGTTAAATATGAATTTAAAGAAATTCGAGAAACAGATGTGAATGTATCTATTAAATCAGAGTTTGGATTCGTAACAAAGAAATTAGATTCTTGGTTTTATCCAAGTGAAAGTTATCTTGATGTCAGTGTAAGAATAGTAAACGAAGATGGGACTCCTATAGCTGCAACCGATGTTGCTACTTTAACGAATAATGAATTTAATTTATTCAGTACCGCTGAGTATGTAATAAACGATGAATCGGTTCAAAAAATTAATCATGTTGGTATTACAACTACCGTTACAAAGTTGATTGAATATTCTGATGATTATTCCAATAGTGCTGCAAGAAATCATTTCTGGTATAAGGATTATAATCAAGGGAAAGAAATCAATCCTGTAATTGCTTCGTTTACTGCAGGGGCTGGAACAGTCAGGTTGACCAATAATGATAATTATAATAAAGGATTTGAAAAAAGATATAACAAAACAAAGAGCAGTAAATTAGTAAATATGTATTTACCATTATCAGAATTGTTTGGATTTTTGAAAGGAAACAAACGATTCTTCAGAGGTGCATCGCATAAAATATTTTTAAGAAGAAATGATGATAACAACATGATTATAAGAAATGGAAATACTAATTTCAAAGTAGTCATCGAGTTTTTATCCTGGAAGATCCCTATTGTAGCTCCTAGTATTGAAATGATGAGTAACTTAGAAAAGGGATTGGCAAAGGACAGAAAGCATAATCTGATGTGGGAAGCATGTAATACTTATAAAAGTGATGTTAGTCAGAATAAGGAACACACTTGGAAAGTTATTTCTGAGAGAAACAATCCAACAAAAGTAGTTGTGATGCTACAGAAAAAATGAAAAGCATAACAATCAATTAATGAATAATATGGTGTTTGTCATATGAATTTAACAGACATAGAACTTAGAATTAATGGGGATAAATATCCTGAAGAACCACTTAAATGTGATTTTAGCGATGATAAATGTAAATACTCAAATCTTTACAATAGGTTCATACATTTGGGTTATAAACAATTAGCATTTGATACTGGTAGTGTTGTTAGTATAGAAGAATTTAAAGAAGTATACCCACTATTCTGTTTTGATCTTTCTAAACACGAGTCAAACATTTATAATGGAACAACTGCTGATATTGAAATAAGTTTAACGTTGAAAGATAATCAACCCGTACCATATAATGTTTACTGTGTTATATATTATGAAAGAAAAGCTACATTAGATATTATTAACAAAAATATGTATGTGACTTTGTGAGCCTGGATTTTTATTTAATCAAATCATCCCCTAATAAATGGAGTCCACAAAGGAAGTCTTGAATACAATCAGAATGAATAAATACAATGAGACAATCAGGAAAGAAGAACTAGTTCTAGGATTGAAATATACTATCGTTAAAATGAGAATTGCTAAGACAAAATATGGTGATAAGTTGGTTGTAGTTATTAATCATAATGACAAACCATGTGATTTGTTTATAACACAGAAATATAATGCCATTGCTAACGAATTACTTTTAAAGAAAAATCAGGTTTTGCAACCGATTGTACGCGAAAACAAGAACAAAGAAACATATGTGGATTTAGAACTGTTTACTCAGTAATATTTGAATAAAAAATTAAAAATGTAAAAAAAAAAAAGTAGTAGTATATTGTAGTACTTTATATGTAGTAAAGGGTAATATTCTCATTTCTTGTATACTTTATTTTGGAAGTAAGAAAATTAAAATGTTCTTAAAAAGGGGGGTAATTTGGTAAAAAGGATGTTAAAATTTAAGAAATTGATGTTAAAATGGGGTTTTGAAATTGGGGGGAGGGTGGAGTGGGAGCCGTATATATAACTACTTCTTTTCCTTTCTGTTTACATCTTGAATGGATAAAAATCGTGTCGTTAATTTCAGTAACTGTGAACTGTACGTCAGTGCGAAGAATTTTTATGTGATGACTGGAATATTCTCGTTGGTAAATACGAAAATGTTTTGGGTAAAAGCACTAAACAAACACTTCTTCGTTCCTTTCCGTTCCTTGACGGAAAACCAAACACACCGGCCTGTTTTGCTTGGATTGTTCTTGGATGATTTCTCTGTTCCCACCCATAAACTGCCCTTTTAGGTTGATCCGGCTCTAGATGGTAAAGTCAATTCGGGGAATAGTCCACTTTTTTCAGTGGTTTATGAGTTTCAAATTTCCCGTCGGTGATACCCCCACCAACTCGGCCAACCGAGTTTGGATAGAGCCAGGATCGCAAGTATCGCCAAGCTTATCTCAATCGCTCAACCCATTTGGTCCCTAAGCGTTTAAGAAAATGTCCAGGACCCACCTCTAATCCCCCCACAGCATGACCACCATGGCCAGAAGAAGTTCGGACACACTAATGGCATATTTGGCATCTGCGTCTACCATCCATCAAGTATCGCTTGAATCGGAACATTTCCGAAAAATTTCCAGTGGGCCTAACGGCCCCACCTCAATCCCACGGACGTCAGATACGGTTTGGGCCTCAAACTACATGTCTAGGTCCCATGATTTTTTTACCTTTCAAGTTTTATCCCAATCACTCTATCCGTTCGGCCCCTACTGGTATTACAATATTTCCGAGACCTCCTTGCAACGCTGTTCTTGGACGCAGAAAAATTGAACATCTTGGGCAAGTTTCAAACGAATGCGAGCACTTTCTGGGGCCCATGAACCCGTCTGGTTTTCGAAAAGTTACCGTGCCGCCTACATTCCACTCACAGTTGTCAGATTTTGTTCGTTCACAGAAATAGCAAATTTAGGGCATCTGCTCCCATCAGCCATTCGTGAAACAGGATTTCCCGTACTTTGATTCGATGCATCCTTATACCACATTTCAAAAAAATATTCCAACCCCTTTGAGAGGTATCATCGTAACAGACGGACAGACATACTTCACAAACTCTAGGTGCTAAACTTTCGGACCCCCAAAACCCGCTTAGCTTACAAGCGTAAATCTTCAAGCAGTGAAGTAGTCTGTTGCAATGTCTGTCACTTTTTCGGGTTTGCAAGACAATTGACTGCATAGCATGTTCCTGGTTTCATTTGATAACCATTGGTACCAGGAAGCGAATGGCAAATTCATTGACTTTCAGTAGAAAAACATCTCATTTGCTATGTTACAATTTATTAGTACAACGGTTGTAAGATGCGTTCACGGGGAATGTGCGCCGTTGCCGGGCAGCGGCAACAGCGCCTTTTGTCGGTAAATTGTTAGATAGGTGCTAACCTTTTGGAACCCCAAAAGTCGCTTAGCTTACAAGCGTAAATCTTCAAGCAGTGAAGTAGTCTGTTGCAATGTCTGTCACTTTTTCGGGTTTGCAAGACAATTGACTGCATAGTATGTTCCTGGTTTCATTTGATAACCATTGGTGCCAGGAAGCGAATGGCAAATTCATTAACTTTTATTAGAAAAACATCTCATTTGCTGTGTTACAATTTACTATTAAAAAACTGAGGATTTGTGTATGACTGGTCCAGCTTCACTGTGTATTTCTTCATTATTCACTGTGCAATCTTTGCCCACTTGTCCCTGAAAAGGGGTGGTTGTGGGGGGCACAGGACCCCCAAAAGCACAACTAGACCTGAATACCGTACCAAGTTTTAGCTTGATACTTGCACTGGTTCACGAGTTATGAGCTCAAGAAAATACAGTAAAAACTCCACTAAAAACTCAAATGATGACAGAGTAAACAGGTAAATGGGATCTCAAACTTACCATTCACAGTGCTCTCAGGAAATTCATATCCTTCATGTCATCTTGTTTATTTTCTATCAACAACTTAAGCTGAGCCTCGACCAGAATAGGAACATCAAACAATTTGACGAAATGACTGTAGTATTTTTCTATTGAAGTCGAAATCGCGCTGATGAAAATCATTGAATTCACCTGGCCTGGGTAGAGCTTGTTTTCACTTATAATTACACCATACTTCAATCTGCCCTCAATTGTTCCCTCCACTTTTGCTGATGCAGTCACAGTTTTGAAATTGGCGCCGCCTTGGCTGCAATCCATAGAAACAAAATCTTTGATTGGGGTGACTCTACTTTATAATTACGATTAGAAAACGAGCAAATAGGATTTAGATACAAAAAATAAACGTAAATAGTGTCCAAAACATAAATTAAAATCTTTTTTGTTAATTTTTTAAACGGTATTTGGATAGTAGATTCAGCGCAGGCAAGGATTAAGTTTCCACAGATTGCAACTCTGGCAGCGTTAATTTCAAAACTGTGGCCGTACTAGAACTGTTTGGAATCGGTAGCAGGAATATGAATCCCCAAAATGAATAGTGGAGGGAATAATTGAAAAATGATTAATCTGAACTTCAACTCTGTTAATTTCGGTTTGAGCGATCAAAAGAAACAATAAAGTTTCATGTACAACTCTAGAAAACCTGTGACATCGAAGCCAAACACTGACGAAGCAAAGATCCAAATAAATGTCCAGGTTTGCAAGTGAATACAACATGAGAATCATTTCGCTTAGTCCTGGGCAACCAACCAATCAAGCTGCCAACCAGCATGAGACTCTACAGGAGGATCACCCCACCTTATCTTGTGCGATTGAAGGTAATCATCTACAAATCCTCATTTTTTTTAGACACAGTCGTCCAACATTAAATCCCACCCAATGACAGCATGAAGTTTTCGTCAGCAACCCAAAATGGCCAATACCAACAAATGGGGCATTGAGTAGTAAAGTATTTTGTTTGGATAGGTGTAATAAACTGAATAGCGCTATATTTAATGTCTTCATACACACTCCTGTTCCAATAAGAATAGGTTCTTACTGATGCAGCGCTCGGTTTTTCCATGCTGATACAATTTTTCGAGCTTCGAAAGATCAGAAATATGTGTTAGTAATTAGACGAGTAGAAGTTGACACCCTTTATATGGTAAAAAGCTATTAGATTAAAGGATGGACAGCCATTGGCATTGGTCTTGGAACTAAAAATATGCAGTTGTAACAGAACAAAGCGTGTTCTTTTGAAGAAAAGTTGTTTCTTCAGTTTTCCGGTGGCAACCCTGATGAGTGAGGATGCTGCTCCTCTCCTAGGCCTGCTGGCGGAACCAACCAAGCGATCTGATTGGCCCTGCATAAATGAAAATAGAAGCTGGCTCTATTCTCCTTATTTGCCTTATTACATTGCTCCCCTAGGAACAGAGGAATCTGTAATAAGCCTTATACGCTTTAATACACTTTAGAATACCTATCTGGACAATGCTTAAGGGCGCTTGAAATGCTCAAGCGGACATTGGAGAAATGCCCACCAAATCGCCGCCCACATTAAGATTTGCGAAAATATTGATGTGATAACTATGGCTGGGCTTTGGACGGTAATGGTGGAAATTGCTTGTGGAAAGTGCTTGAAAGCAGGGTTGGAGTTGAACCAGCTTCTGTTAATAAAAAATAATAATGTTTTGAATATGGCAGGCCTCAGTGAAAACAGACCAGAAATCTTTTTGGTGTTGCACATTTCTTCTTACTCAGAAGGAAATCTATAATAACCATTCAGCCAATCAGCCTATAAGCACAATGTTTAAATTTCTGGAATGGTTTGACACATTCTAGATGGTTACGAAGATTTTGTGGGCATTTCTCGAATTTTTCCTTAGATGAGGTTAGTTCATAAGAATTCTTGTGAGTTTTAACGGGCGGTGTTTCGCTTGGGAGTTTCAAGCACTGCCGCCCTTACTGCCCAACACCCATGCGTAGTTATCTCATCTGACTTTTCACGAATTTGAATGCTGACCATGATTTGGTTGGCATTTATCTGTTTTTGGGATCCCAAAACGTAAGTGGAGGGATACCTATGACATCGCAAAAGTTGTCCATCCGTCCGTCCGTCTGTCCGTCCGTCTGTAAGCACGATAACTCTCGAAGGGAATGAGATATTTTAAAGAAACTTGGTGTGAGGGTTCGTTGGGTCGTTGGACAAGTCAACTTCGTAGATGGGCTTTGTAGCCCTACATTTAGGGGTGGGGGAGGTGGTTAAAATTAAGGGGCAAACAAAATATTTTTAAACAGCTAATGTGATAGTTGATTATGGGGTAAGAAGACATGCTGAACGTGATGGTGAAAACCATTTTGTCATCGGACAAGTAGTTCGCCCGGAATCCGGCCGAAACCGGAAAGTTTGTTGAAAGTAAAAGTTTTATTTGAAGTTGATTAGATGTTCGATTTAGAGGTAGGAAGACATGCTGAAGACGATGCTGAAAACTATTTTCTCGACGGACAAGTACTTCGCCCGGAATCCGGCCCAAACCGGAAAGTTTGTTGAAAATAAAAGTTTTATTTGAAGTTGATTAGATGTTCGATTTAGAGGTAGGAAGACATGCTGAAGACGATGGTGAAAACTATTTTCTCGAGGGACAAGTATTTCGACCGAAATATGGCCCAAACCGTAACGTTTGTCTAAATTAAAATTATTATTTGGAGTTGATTAGATGTTCGATGTAAGGCAAGAAGACATGCTGAACACTTATGTGAAAAAAAATTTCTACCCGGACATCAGTCTTCATCCGACCTGTGTGCGCTAAACGTGCTTGCGAATTCTACTTGCGGATATACTGAATACAGTGGCGAATACAAAGTTGTGGATTTTTTCAAGAAATTGATCGTCGCGCACAGGTACAGAAAACACTTACTTTCACAATGTTTCATGGATGAAGTCGGGGTGACATATGTGGAAAGACATTTATTACCACTTTGTTAGCCTTAGCGCAAAGCACCTGAACGAAAGAACTACACCAATTTTGACAATATGCCGAAAAAACAATACTGCCCCGAATGTAACACGATCGTTACCAGCAACTCGGTGAAATGCTCAGTTTGTTCCTCGTGGTACCATGCTGGAATCAACCGTTGCGCGGGGGTGGATTTCAACAAAGTGCCTGCCGGTTGGAAATGCTTAAATTGCCAATCGAAAGATTCCCCCCAGTCCCCTCTCCAATCATTGAATATCCAAGAAAGAGACATTTCTAATGACGCTTCTTTGGAAATATCCTCCAAGACGGCTGCCCACAGTCCAGAAACAAACGACTGTTGTGCGCATCCCAGTGCCTTACCGAACCATGCCATTACCCCTCACGTTACCAGGAGCAGAACATTCACTGCCGTAGAAACAAGTCCTGCGGTAAATATCCCATTGCAACGCTGCCCGAAAGCCCCTTGCGATCCTTTACCGTGCATTAATTGCGATAAGTTGGCAAAACGAATCGCAGTGTTAGAGGCCAACGAGGCGAAATTTCTCGCTCAAATTGCCTCACTTCAAAGTGAATTAGCATCACGTGTGCTGACCAACCGAACTGAACAGATATCTCCCCTGCTACATGCTAATGCACAGGATCCAGTCAATGTCGATCGAAATGGAATGACTACGGTGACACGTGACGAACTTGAATCGGACGAACTTGAATCGGATCCGCAACCGCGGTCTTCACATGACATCCGACGGATCGATGACGCAACAACTTCTGACGATGATATATGCATTGTGTACGAGAAAATAGCCAGTCAACAGAAAAAGCAATGTCGCTGGTTCCGGAAAGGGAACTGCAAGAGAGGTGATGATTGCAAGTTTTACCATGGTGAAGCGGCAAAAAAGGCTGCCCCGACGAATCTTAGTGTCACCTGCAAATTCTACAAAGCGGGTGTGTGCAAAAACGGCCGACAGTGTAAGTTTATTCATGAAGTGCTAGATCACGATGATCGTCTACGGTCGAACAACCGTGTTTGTCGAAAATTCCTTGCAGGGATGTGCCGCATTGCTAATTGTAAATACTCACATTTGTGTAAATATTATTTGACGAATTGTTGTACGAAAAAAGAGTGTAAATTTGTTCACCTCCGTGTGTGTCCATTATTTGCTAGTGGGAGATGTTTTGGCTGCGACATGGCCCACGTTCAGATTCCGGAAAACTTCCGGAATGGTAAAGCTGCAAAAACAACTCCCACTGGATCGTACCCTTTTTTATTCTGGGAGAAAGCAAGAGATCGACAATGTCGACTGCCCACCTTTCAGCCCGACCAACCATCACGACAGTTTCCGCGTTTGAGGAGCATATTGGACCTGCTACCCCCTCCTCCCGCCCCTCCCAGTTTACCTCGTTATACACATCGACACACCAGACTCCAATTCGCCCCTCCTCAAGCCAGCAGCTGCTTGGAAACGGCAGTTTAGGTAGCCCAGTAGCTTTCTTTGGGACTTTTTCTCCAGTTCATCTTACTAATAAATTTCATCCTCTGTCTGACACTAACCCATCTTCTGACCCAGTTCCTTCTGAAAAGACAAAAGGTTTGAGAGTAATTTCCCCATGCAGAGTTTCATCCCCCTTGCAATCTGAGTCAAAAAGTAAATCTTCTTTAGGTTATTTTCCCAACCCATTTTCGTCAACTAATAAATTTGAAGCTTTATAAGATCTCACCGAACCGCCTGATTTGACGCTAGGAGAAGGGCTAGCAAATTGTTTAAGTTCTTCTGGACCACGTGCTCAACCGAAAGTGAAAAAAAATCAAAATTGTTGAGAAAGAAGTCCCCCAGAGTCGGTTTAATTTTCCTCATCTGCTTTCTTTGAATGCTGAAAGTCTGAATGCTGATAAGATGTGTGAACTGGAAGGATACGTCAAAGTTACTGAAGCTGACATAATTGCGGTTACAGAAGTTCACAAACAAAATATAGACCATCTAAAAATCAAAGGTTACAAACGGTTTATTAAATTGAGGAATGATGACCATCCTTTGGGTAAAAAGGGAGGCGGAGTTGCGTGTTTTGTTCGAGAGGAGCTACAGATGCGACCCCTGCAAATCCCCCATTTTGAAACCCATGATGAAATAATGTGGTTTTTGGTCCAGCCTAAAAAGCTTCCAAGGTCAGGAAATGGAATAGCTCTCGGTGTATTTTACTGTTCGCCCAGCCTTACGAGTTCCGAGAAAAAACGATTTGCGGATAAGCTCGAGTTATGTGCTGATTTTATAACTTGCAAATATCCAAATGTTGGAATCTGTTTGACCGGGGACAAGAACGATTTAAAAATTGATTATTTTCTAAAAAATCACGGGTTAAAACAGGTTGTTAAGTTTGCGACAACAAAGGGCAATACTAATCTTGATGTGATTTGCACAAATTTGTCTGAGTATTATGATGAGCCACAAGATCTTCCCCGACTTGGCGGAAGTTACCATTACATGTTAAAGTGGTCCCCTCTACCGTCATATAAAATAAAATATGCAATTGAAAATGTGACTTATCGACCTCTCTCAGACAGTGGTCTTCTTGGTTTTGGAAATTGGATATCATCGGAGTCTTGGACTGAATCAATGAACGCCATTTCAAGTGATGAAAAAGCAAGTATCCTGCAGGAGAAATTCCGACAAAAATATGAAGAATTTTTTCCCGAAAAAACGTTTAAACGTTGCAACACTGACCGTCCCTTTATCACGCAAGAAATCAAAGATCTAATCCGTTACAAGATACAACTTTTGAGAAATGGTAAAAGAGAACAAGCTAATAAACTCCGAAACAAAATCCGAAAGATGACTAGAAGGGCTGCCACTGATTATTATAATGAAAAAATCCATAACTTATTTGAGTCAAAAAGTAGCAAATGGTACAAAGAAATCAAGCGAATGTGCGGGAAAACACCCTCTGTTGTTGATTTTAATCTAGATTCTGATGATGTAACCGTCGCAAATCAGCTAGATTCCCATCTTGCCAAAATTGTCCTATCACTACCTCCGCTGGATGGAAATGAAACTGCAGAATTTTCGACTGAAGGAAATAATGTCAAACTTATCAGCGAAGATCAAGTTTATTCTAAATTGAAAAAGCTGAAAAGAACAAGCATAACACCCATTGACATTCCTATTCAGTTAATTAAAGCGTTTCCCGATAAAATTGTAAAACCCTTGACAAATATATTCAATTGTATTTCTAGTAGTTTAGAATACCCACAGGTTTGGAAAACAGGGTACGTCACACCAATACCAAAGAAAGATACTGAGTTGGATTTTGATGGCGTAAGGCCAATTACGCTGACTCCATTATTCAGCAAAATATATGAAAGTTTTGTTGCTGATTGGCTCAAAAAAGAAATAGAACCTTTGCTTGATCATCGACAGTATGGAAACCGAAAATGTACGTCAGCTTCCCATTATTTAATCAGTCTACTCCATTTTATTTTTAAGCATGTTGATGAGCCCGGTAAATGGTTGAACCTGATAGCAATTGATTTTAAAAAAGGTTTCGATCTCATTGACCACAAAATTTTAATTTCTAAGCTTTATCATATTTTTAACGTTAATACCAGAGTAATAAAAATAATTCAAAGTTTTTTAACAAATAGATCTCAGATTTTAAAGTATCGTAATGTTTATTCTGAACCAGAAGCGGTACTTTGTGGCGTGCCCCAGGGTACCATTCTAGGTCCAATTTTGTTTTTAGTTATGATGAATGATATAGCAGATGATTTTGAGAATCGTTGGAAGTATGTGGATGATCTTACACTGGTTGAAGTTTGTCACAGAGAGGATTCGAGTCAGGTTCAAGATATCGTGACTAAAGTAAAAATTCAAGCTTTTAAATCTAATATGACTGTAAATGACAGTAAATCGTGCACTATGACAATTTCATTTTTTAAGTCTTTCATCCCTACTTTTTCACCTGAAATTTCGGATTCTTTGAAAGTGGAAAAATTTAAACTCCTAGGGATAACCCTAACTAATGATTTAAAATGGGAAGCGCAGACGACTAGCATGATAAAGCGAGGGAATGCCGGACTTCAAATGCTAAAGCTCATGTCTAGGCATGGGGCACCCACTACACACTTGTTCCGAATATATGTTTCCTTTATCCGACCAAACCTAGAATATGGAGCACCTGTTTGGCATTTTGGCCTTACGGTCGAACAGACCGCTAGACTTAGATTCAAAAAAGAGCCCTGACCATAGCGTCAAAGGTGGCCGAGAGGTCTTATGAAGAGTTGCTGCGTGAATTTAAATCACTTCTCTACACGATCGAAGACTGAAACTCTGCATGGAGTTTGGTGTAAAATCCCTGAACCACCCAATCCATAAAAATATTTTTCCTTCTAAAAAGCTGGCGAGAAGGCTCCCTCGCAAGGTACCTACTGCGGTTGAAAAATTGCAGCCAACTAAATGTAACCTCCAGAGGTTCGAAAAGAGTTTTGTTCCGTCTTTTGTGAAGTTGTTTAACGAGGTAAATTGAGATGTTATTCATTTTTAATGTTATTTATGACTGTTGAAGTACGCTTACATATTAACTGACTATACCAAACAAATTTGGCGTTAGCCACGATAAGTTTTTGGCGAATAAAAAGATTTATCTATCTATCTATCTATCTATGTAGTTCGCCCGGAATCCGGCCAAAAGCGGAAAACTGTTGGAAGTTAAAGTTTTATTTCTAGTTGTTTAGATAAGCGATTTAGGGGTAAGAAGAGTTGCTGAGTCCCTGTATGACAATCATATTTTACCCGGACATATAGTTCGACCGGAATCCGGCTGGAATTGGAAAATTTGTTACAAGCTAAATTTTTATTTGAAGTTGATTAGATTTTCATTACTGGGGAAAGAAGATACCCTGATTTCGTCTTTGAGCTTTCTTTTTTCGCCGGACAAGTAGTTCTGGAGTTCGGCCGGAACCGGGAAATTGGCAGAAGTGGCAGGAAGTTTTCGTCAAAACAGATATGACTTGTAGGGGTAACACACACATGCTGAATCCATATCTGAACTTGGTTTTCACAGGTGATTAGCTATTTGTCCTTAATCTGTTTCTGAATTTTAATTGTAAAAATGTTCAAGGAGTCTGGCAATGACTTGATCTGGCTAAGACAAGAAGACCCAGTTGTCTGGATCAGATATTGAATTTTTGGGATCCCATCGAAACCTTTGGTCTTGTTTCACTTCGGCATTTCAAGCACTGCCGCCCTAACCACCCAATGCCTCATGTGTTGGTATAGGGCATTTTCTGTCGGCTGGGCAGTGGGCAAAAACTTCAAGCTGGTACCCAAGGACCAAGGTATGAGCTCCGTTTGATTGGTTTGGTTTGATCACCAGTATATTCAGTACTAGTAGAAGAGGTATGCCTATTTGATTGTCCCTAGTGAAGTCACTGACGAAAAACATAAGTAAATTGCCATTGTTTTCCGTTTTATATTTTAGGGGTTCAGACTAGTTAAGTCGTTCCCACATCAAACAGATCAAGAGCGTGTCCCATCCAATAGTAACTATTAGCTACTAATTCCGTTCCGACCTAACACAAGAATTACTACGCCAACCGTTCCAACCTTCTCGAAATAGTAACTGATAGTAACTATTTGCTTACTATGCTCGGGAACGTAGTAACTACTAATTTCTTTAACGTGAGTGTCCAGATTATGCCGTAGAGCTGCCGTGGAGTGGTATTCTACCAAAAATTCAAAAATACTTTCCAGCCTAGACGCCAAGAAGCCAAAGTTCGTGAAGTTCTGCGTAGTAACTACTGTAAGTAGGGCGGAACACGCTCGAATCTAGAATTATCCGTTTGGGAAGCAATAATTATTTAGATTTTGGAAGCAACCCACAGATTTAGTAGTGCTGTTTGCAGCTACCTTTTACTCAGTGGTATCAACCAATTTTGTATAGGCAAGTTCAGTTATTTTTATTTTGTACCTGAATTTGTCTGAATCTAGCCTACATGTAATATAATTATAATATATAATAGCTAGGTTATTTTACTGCTTAAAGAGATAGGCCTAATTAAATCAGTTTGAATGGAGTGGTATCCTTTTCTTTTGACAGAAATAACTGAAAAATAGATACGAAATATTTGCTTTGATTCACGGAAAGCCAGCAAATTCATGCCACTGTCCACATTACTTTTTGTGACTACCCTATCAACACCTATCTCTTTAAAAATCAATCACTTTAGCCACTTATTAGTGCTGAACATAATCTTTATTGGAATATTTTCTTCCACTATAGATAACATTCAAATCAACACATTTCTTTTATCCGAACATCTTTACCTCTCTGTAAGATCTTTCAAATCAGCAAATGGTAGAAGGAGAAGTCTTAAAATTATAAGAAATTTTGTAAAAACAACTTTCCCAGTTGGTTTTTGTTACATTTCTGTATGAATGACTGAGTTATAAGCAAAAAAAAGCCCGGTTATGGAGAATTTGAGAGGGGAATTCAAAGGAGCAACCACTGGTTGAAACAGATTTTTATTGGGCTACTGTTGTACTGTGCCCAATGCTCCAGGCAATGCTCCAATCTTGGAGACACTGTGCCAAAAATTTAGGATTTCTGTTTGCCTTTGGGAATCAGTACCATTTGCGGTGCCATCACATGCTCTGTTAACCAAAAGCCAGAAGAAGAAGACAGTTCCTCTTAGGCAAAGACCCAGTTGGGCTGTTGGTGTTTCATTTTCACATACCTATTAGACTCCCTACTCCCTCCTAGCGAAACACTGTCCGTCAGGCATGAACATTAGCCCAATAGGCCAAGGAAAAGGTCCCATGATCGATCTGGGGTGGGGTACTAATGAATAACTGTTTTTGGAATAAAACGAGTAGGCTAGAAATTGTTCGAGTCTGCATGTTAGGATACCAGACAAGTAACTAATCAGAGAGAATACAAACCTTGTTGTTTTTTCAGGCTGGAAGTCACATCGCAACCTGCTTATCAACCACTGTTCACTGTGATGATAAATTCAGGTCGGTCCGAGGTAAATATTCATATTCAGTTTGTTAATTGTTATGTTGGATTGCAGTATGTCTACCGAGATTGTTTACTGGTTTATTGGTTAGGGGTCTATTTTTATTTATTTTTTTAGGAAGAAAATTAGCTTTTGCATGCGCTGTGTGGACTCGTACTCAAATTTTGCAGAACTTTCAAATGGAATTCTAAAGTGTTGTATTTAACGCTAATTTTGCAACACGTTAAACGCCTATATTTCACTAAATTTTCATGACAGAAAGAATTTAACTGATCCATTGTATCTTACACCGGATCTATTCATGTTGGCAGGGAATGTGTTTCGTTGCCTTGAAGTGAACGGCCAGTCCGTACAAATTAGACCCTCAAAGGGAAAAAGGCTAGTGACGCCCCTACACATGGCGTGATCTCTGAACTAATTAGGCTTGGAAGTGTACTGGGTTTCAGGAAAGGTTTCAAATCAGAAAACGGGCCTTCAGACCATTTGTCTCCATATATGGATGTTTTACTTGCACGTCCGGGTCCGGACCGTACTTGATCCTAAGCTGAAATGCAATCACCTGCCTACCCTTACATGTGCCATACAAGCTATCAGCTCTTGTTGAACTACATTTTGCGACAGAGAAGTAGCTCGCCCGGAATTTTCAAAACTATAAATTCTGTAGACGTAAAATTTTGTTACGAAGACAAATAGAGATTCAATATTGGGATATGAGTACGTGCTACATCTGTAACTGGGCTAGGCCGATTATCAACCTTAAGACGATTGTGACCGAAACGTGAACTGAAAGTAGTCAGTAAATTTTTTGGGATCCCAAAACGTAAGTGGAGGGATACCTATGATATCGCAAAAGTTGTCGGTCTGTTAGGACGATAACTTTCGAAGGGAATGAGATATTTTGGTGCAACTTGGTGTGAGGATTCTTTGGGTCAAGGGTAAGGTCAAGTTCGTAGATGGGCTCTCCCTACATTTAGGTGTGGGGGTTCAAATGAAGGGACAAAGCTAAGGTGATAGTCGATTATGGGGTAAGAAGACGTGTAAGAAGACATGCTGAGCACGATGGTGAAACCATTTTCTCACCGGACAAGTAGTTCGTCCGGAATCCGACAAAAACTGGAAAGCTGGTTAAAAGTAAAAGTTTCGTTTCAAGTTGATAAAATGCACGATTTAGAGACAAGAAGACATGCTAAACACTTATGTGAAAAGTATTTTCTACCCGGACAACTAGTTCGCCCAGAAACCGGCCAAACCGGAAAATTTGTTCAAAGCAAAACTTTTATTTGAAGTTGATTAGATGACAGATCTAAGGGTATGAAGAGATGCTGAGTCTATACAGGACAATAATTTGTTGCCCGGACATATAATTCGTCCGGAATACGGTTGTAAACGGAATTTTGTTTAACAGTTAAAAATTTATTTAAGTTGATTAGATGTTCTTAATAGGGATCAGGAGATTCACTGAATTCGATTCTGAATTTTCCGTTTTTGCTGGACAAGTAGTTCGCTCGGAATTCGGCAGAAACCGGAAATTTGGCAGAAGTAGCAAAGCAGGAAGTTTCGGTCAGTATCGTCAAAATAGATGTGGCTTGTAGAGGTGTATCTGAACTTGGTCTTCTCTGATGATTAGCCTGGCAAAGACTTGATCTGGCGAAGAGAAGACCCTATTGAAAGGATCAAATATTAGATTTTTGGGATCCTATCGAAGCCTTTGGTCTTGTTAACATATGTTTCGCTGACAGATGAGCTTACCTATCTTTCACAGGAGGCAAGAGGCGGTACGCGAGAAGAAGAACGGAAGAAGAATTTATAACTTAGAATGGAAGAAGGATTTATAATTTTATGTGCAGTTTCGTGGGTTTGATTACAAAAATTGGTATCGTTCGTGGCCCTTGGAATTGGAATTCCTATACGAAGAACAGTAAAGAAACAAGTCGAGACGAGAGGAATTTGACGTTTAAGTAGATACATCCTGAGATGCGTACTGGTTCAAGTTTAATTGATACAAGATACTGAGAGCTAGTCAATAATTTTAACCTCTTCTGATTCGATTTTTTCAGTACTGTTCAAGTTCTATTATCATTTAGTAATGTTTTTAATGGATACAGTCAACAGTAGGAAAGTACTACACTGTCTACACTGTAAGAAGAAACCAAGCAAAAGGAAACGGAACTTCTACTTCATGGTCAACTCGCCATTTGTGCTCCTTTTTCCGCGAGTAAGCTCCAGAATTTGATCAAAAGGCACGCAAATACATGCTTTACACGGGTCCTGCTCCTTTTTTTCACAAGAGCAAGGTCAAAAATCAAAAGAAGGGACGGGGTATTAACGAGAGGATAAACTATAAATTTATAAGATGCCAAACCTTGACAGAATGTTAACTTCGTATTTATCTGTAAAGGTGTTAGCTGCCGACCACTGAAAGATTCCGTGACTCGGGTATGCCCTGCCTTTTTTTAGTATCTGCACCTCTAGTACTCGAATTGTGACGATGACGATGATGGAAGAACTGGCAACTATGAGTATATTAGACCCCTGATGGGACACTATATTGTTTACTTACAACTCAGGAGCCTAGAAGAACTGCACATTGTAGAATCCCCTTTTTAACGCAAAGAAGCTCGAGTACTAAAAAGAAGCACTGCCAGAAAACGGGTCCTAAAAAGACACGCCAGAAAAGGGTCTTAAAAGGCACGTTATAGAATCACCTTTATCGCCTAAAGAAGTCGAGTACTAAAAAAAGGCAAGCCAGAAAAGGGTCCTAAAAAGGCACGGCAGAAAAGGGTCCTAAAAGGTACGTTATAGAATTACCTTTTATAACCCAAAGAAGTGAAGTACTAAAAAATGGCACACCAGAAAAGGGTCCTAAAAAGGCACGCCAGAAAATGGTCTTAAAAAGGCACATTATAGAATCACTGTTTACAACCCAAAGAAGTCAAGCACTAAAAAAAAGGCACACCAGAAAAGGGTCCTAAAAAGGCACGCCAGAAAAGGGTCCCAAAAAGGCACCTTATAGAATCACCGTTTACAAGTACGCAGAAAACGGTCCGAAAAAGGCACGCCAGAAAACGGTCCGAAAAAGGCACGTAATAGAATCACCGTTTATAACCCATAGAAGTCGAATACTAAAAAAGGCACGCCAAAAAAGGGTCCTAAAAAAGCACGCCAGAAAAACCTAAAAAAGGGTTCCAAAAAAGGCACGCCAGAAAAGGGTCCTAAAAAGGCACGCCAGAAAATATTCCTAAAAAGGCACGCCAGAAAATGGTCCTAAAAAGGCACCTTTTATAGCCCATAGAAGTCGAGTACCAAAAAAAGGCACGCCAGAAAATGGTCCCAAAAAAGGCACGCCAGAAAATATTCCTAAAAAGGTACGCCAGAAAATGGTCCTATAAAGGCATGCCAGAAAATGGTCCTAAAAAGTCACGCCAAAAAAGTGTCGGAAAAAGGCACGTTCTAGAATCACCTTTTATAGCCCATAGAAGTCGAGTACCAGAAAAAGGCAAGCCAGAAAAGGGTCCCAAAAAAGGCACGCCAGAAAAGGGTCCCAAAAAAGGCACGCCAGAAAAGGGTCCTAAAAAGGCACGCCAGAAAATATTTCTAAAAAGGCACGCCAGAAAATGGTCCTAAAAAGGCACGCCAGAAAATAGTCGTGAAAAGGCACGCCAAAAAAGTGTCGTAAAAAGGCACGTTATAGAATCACCTTTTATAGCCCATAGAAGTCGAGTACCAAAAAAAGGCACGCCAGAAAAGGGTCCCAAAAAAGGCACGCCAGAAAAGGGTCCTGAAAGGCACGCCAGAAAAGGTTCTTAGTTTACAACCAAAAGAAGTAAAGTACTAAAAAAGGAACGCCAAAAAAAAACAAAAAAGGCACGCCAGAAAAGGGTCCCAAAAAAGGCACGCCAGAAAAGGGTCCTAAAAAGGCACGCCAGAAAATATTTCTAAAAAGGCACGCCAGAAAATGGTCCTAAAAAGGCACGCCAGAAAATAGTCCTGAAAAGGCACGCCAAAAAAGTGTCGTAAAAAGGCACGTTATAGAATCCTTTTATAGCCCATAGAAGTCGAGTACCAAAAAAAGACACGCCAGAAAACGGTCCCAAAAAAGGCACGCCAGAAAAGGTGTTGTGTCGGTCTCTATGTCAAGTGCTTAACTAACTATATGTACATACCGAAGTGAACATAATCCTTTGGTACTTCGTAGAATCCAACTGCACAAATGAAGACTCAGAACTAAACAACATCCTGTTAAACTGAAGTCCACGTCAGTTGGATATTGCTAAATTCCATACTACGTCGACATCAGATAGTTTCCGGTCAGGAAGCTAAATTGTATGTTACGTCAGGACCTTCACTTGTGCAGTTAGGAGTATATAAGCTCTTTCCAGTCTTAGCGCTGGGTCTTTCGTCTTTCGTCATTCATATTTTGTAAGTCACACATGACTTAGTCTATTATCGTTATCGATCGTGATATTATTTACCCGGATTGGGATTGCCTTTATAAAGAGTAAGTCAGAAATAAAACCACTATATGTTAACGTAAACCTTGTCTACTACCGCCCTTACTTACCCGCCGCCTTACACGCTACGGTTACGCTACCTCAAGCCGTAGGCTACTACCACCCGTAGTTACCCTACGCTCCACCATTTCAGTTACAACAAAGGGTACTAAAAGGCACGTCAGAAATTATTCCTAAAAAGGCACGTCAGAAAATGGTCCTAAAAAGGCACGTTATAGAATCACCCTTTTATAGCACATAGAAGTCGAGTACCAAAAAAAGGCACGCCAGAAAAGGGTCCCAAAAAAGGCACGCCAGAAAAAGGCACGCCAGAAAAGGATCCCAAAAAAAGGCACAGACGGTGCATGCCTCCTGGTGCAAGCGTGCCTTCTTTTAGTATGCCGTGCCTCTTTTTAGTACGTGTGCCTCTTTTTAGTAGGCGTGCCTCCTGCACCATGCCGTGCCGTGCCGTGCCTCTTTTTAGTCGATCCCCAGTGAGTAGGGCTCTGAAAAAGCAAATAAATTTATTTTTTTGTTTTCTGTGTTGTTTAATAGAATTCTGCTACTCTGCCAACTACAACAGGTAAAGTGAAGCCTGGGCTTTCAAACGATATATGATTCACTATTACTGGATTACCAAGTGTCACATTGGGTTGCTTTGAAAAAATTGTTTTGGCAAACAAATGTAATTTCTAGTCTGTCTATGCGATTTCTTGGAATTTTCTAACTTTGCGACCAGTTTTGGTAGATTTAAGCATGAGTTTTCCACAGATCCATGTATCTCTGATACTGGCTTAGTCAGTTTGTTGCTGGGTCTCCTATGGTAAACTCATTAGCTTTTTTTTTTAACTGCCCTGCTTGATACTGTTGAATGTTTTGTCGCCTCACTGTTCAGTTCATCTGACTGACTGGTCCGGTATTAGTTTGTTCCATTCTTTTTCCATGGATTTTCCATGCTTAAAATACTATTCTGAGGCTGTCTCTACACAACTACAGTAAGCGGTCAAGTATCGCTCAGTGGAACCTATTATCACTCACCAGAGCTGCGTTTGATTTGCATTGACTGATAGCGTTCGATTTATCCAGTCGACTAAGATTTTGGACTAAAATTTGACTTTTGACGAATAAAAATTAAGCTACAGTAAGCGTAACGCTCAATGTACCTATCATCGCTCACCAGAGCTGGGTTCGATCCGCATTTCCAGTCGACTTAAATCATCATTTCGCCGTTTCATTTGCTATTCTCAGTTGACTGATAGCGTTCAATTTATCCAGTCGACTGACATTGTCGACTAAAGGTGACTTTTGACAACAGAGAACAAACGGTCATTTGTTCCATGGATAACCGGTTAAAGTAAGCGGTCAAGTATCGCTCAATGGAACATTTTATCTCTCACTAGAGCTGCATTTGATTTGCATTTCCAGTTAACTTAAATCGTCATTTTGCAGTTTTATTTCCTATTCTCAGTTGATTGATAGGTTCTAATTATCCAGTTGACTGTCATTGTCCACTAAAAGTTGACTGTGGACGACCGACAACAAATGGTCATTCGTTCCATGGATAACCGGTTAACCAACAGTAAATGGTCAAGTATCGCTCTATGGAACATTTTATCGCTCACCAGAGCTGCGTTGGATTTGCTTATCCAGTTGACTGAAATAATCTTTTTGCTGTTTTATTTGCTATTCTCAGTTAGCATTCAGTTTATCCAGTCGACTCAGATTGTCTTTCTTGGGATTTTCTAACTTTACAACCAGTTTTGGTAGATTTAAGCATGAAGTTTCCAAAGATACGTGTATCTCCGATATTTGCTTAGTCAGTTTCTTGCTGGTGTTCTTTGATAAACTCATTCGCTGTGATTTTTTTAACTGACCTGCTAGACCCTGTTGAATCTTTTGTTGTCTCACTATTCAGTTCACCTGACTGCCTGGTCCGGTACTAGTTCGTTTCTTGCATTATCCATGCTTAAAATACTATTTTGGGGCTGTCTCTACACAACATCAGTAAGCGGTCAAGTAACACTCAATGGAACCTATTATCGCTCACCAGAGCTGCGTTTGATTCGCATTTCCAGTTGACTTAAGTTATTATTTTGCCGTTTTATTTGCTATTCTCAGTTGACTGATAGCGTTCAATTTATCCAATCTATTGAGATTGTCCACTAAAATTTGACTTTGGACGACCGACAACAAATGGTCATTCGTTCCATGGATCACCGGTTTACCAACAGTAAGCGGTCAAGTATTGCTCAATAGAACATTTTATCGCTCACCAGAGCTGCGTTTGATTTGCATTTCCGCAGTTGACTGAAATAATCTTTTTGCTGTTTTATTTGCTATTCTCAGTTAGCATTCAATTTATCCAGTCGACTCAGATTGTCGACAAAAAGTTGACTTTTGCAGATCGAGATAAAATGGTAATTCATTCCATGGTTAACCGGTTAACATACAGTAAGCAGTCAAGTATCGCTCAATGGAACCTATTATCACTCACCAGAGCTGCATTCTATTCGCATTTCCAGCTAACTTAAATCATCATTTAACTCTGTTATTTGCTGTTCTCAGTTGATTCATATTGTTGGATTTAGCTCTTGGCAAGGGTGTGGAAACTCAAGAAGGTAAGGGAACATCACTAAAACAATATGACAAAGCGACCTAATCATGTTCTATAACATTTAGACAATTACTAAAATTACCCTTTGCTTGTCTCCTTAATGATGCTGTATGTAGCAGCTTCAATTTGAGGGTCTCATGAAGAGACCTCTTACGTGCACCAATATATAGTACTTCAACATACAAACAATAGTATGTCTGTAACATACAATAGTATGTTCCTATAACAAGAGCAACATCTGCAGAGGAGATAGTACTTCAGCAATTAAAAAAAGAGTGAGAGGAACATTCATGGAGGACTAGTAAAGAACATATGGTATGTGAAAAAAGAATTACCAAAACCAACAAAACAAAAGTTACCAGAGTGGGTGCCTTTACGTTAGTTCATGTAGGTTAACTTGAACACTTTTAGCTAGGAGTTCCATAGCCAGTGTAAAACATTAAGGATAAGCTTATTTTTATTATTTTACCATCATTGGGTAAGTACCGTACTCTGAAGCACCAGATTTGTTAGAACATGAAAAAATGTCGGCCTCATGCCGCAATTTGAAATGACCAGTAAAAGGTGACCGGTTGGTTGGATTCCGCAATCTTTTCCTCAACCTACGCTTATATTCTCGGTTAACCTTGGAATGAATAACCATTTGTTCTCAGTTGTCAAAAGTCAACTTTTAGTCGACAATCTCAGTCAACTGGATAAATCGAACGCTGTCAGTCAACTGAGAATAGCAAATAAAACAGCAAAAAGATGATTTAAGTCAACTGGAAATGCAAATCGAACCCATCTCTGGTGAGCGATAATAAGTTCGTTTGATCGTTACTTGACCGCTTACTTCAGCTTAACCGGTTAACCATGGAATGACCATTCGTTCTTGGTTGTCAAAAGTGAGCTTTTAATCGACAATTGATGTCGACTGGATAAATCAAACGCTTTCGGTCAGCTGAGAATAGCAAATAAAACGGCAAAATGATAATTTAAGTCAAATGGAAAGTCGAATCGAACGCAGCTCTGGTGAGCAATAATAGGTTCCATTGAGTGTTACTTGACAGCTTACTGTAGGTTAACCGGTTAACCATGGAACAAATGACCATTTGTTCTCGTTTGTCAAAAGTCAACTTTCAGTCAATAATCTCAATAGATTGGATAAGCCAAGAGCTAAATCGAACAATATGAATCAACTGAGATCAGCAAATAAAACAGTAAAATGATGATTTAATTTAGCTGGAAATGCGAATAGAATGCTGCTCTGGTGAGTGATAATAGGTTCCATTGAGCGATACTTAACTGCTTACTGTAGGTTAAACGGTTAACCATGGAATGAATTGCCATTTTATCTCGATCCTCAAATGTCAACATTTAGTCGACAATCTGAGTCGACTGGATAAATTGAATGCTAACTGAGAATAGCAAATAAAACAGCAAAAAGATTATTTCAGTCAACTGCACTGTAAAAAGTTTTACAGTGCAATTTTACATTAATGCAAATCAAACGCAGCTCTGGTGAGCGATAAAATGTTCCATTGAGCGATACTTGACAGCTTACTGTTGGTTAACCGGTTATCCATAGAACGAATGACCATTTGTTGTCGGTCGTCCAAAGTCAACTTTTAGTGGACAATCTCAATAGATTGGATAAATTGAACGCTATCAGTCAACTTAGAATAGCAAATAAAACGGCAAAATAATATCCAAAGTCAACTGGAAATGCTAATCAAACGCAGCTCTGGTGAGCGATAATAGGTTCCATTGAGTGTTAGTTGACCGCTTATTGCAGTTGTGTAGGGACTGCCCCAAAATAGTATTTTAAGCATGGAAAATGCAAGGAACGAACTAGTACCGGACCAGGCAGTCATGTGAACTGAATAGTGAGACAACAAAAGATTCAACAGGGTCAAGCAGGTCAGTTAAAAAAAACACAGCTAATTAGTTTATCAATGGACACCAGCAAGAAACTGACTAAGCCTAAGGTGTGATCTGACAGTAGAGAAGGTGACCAGAGTGATAAAAAGTTAAAAGAACGGTAAATCACCCGGGAGTGATGGACTGAGTTACGAGTTATATAGACAGTTTTGGTCAGAGACAGGCGAAGTTTTCGTGGAAGTGCTTAATAAATCTCTTTCCCGAGGTTGGGTGAACGGGGAGGCTCTCATTTCGTTACTTAACAAAGGGGTTGAAAGGGCTGACCTACAAAACTGGAGAGCCATTGCACTGACAAGTTGTAATTGTAGAATAGCGTCGAAATTAATGGCTAAAAGGATCAAAAAAGTGCTCGGGAGACTACTTGGTGAATACCAGCATGGTGGACTGAAAGGAAAGAAAGCCCAACATATTCTGAGCATTGTCCGCGATCTTGTGCTAAGGAGAGATGAGCTATTGGCAAGAAATCAAATTCAATCAATCAATCAATCAAGTTTAATCCGAATAGCTAAAAGCTAGAAAAGGAATACAAATTTACAAAATACACAGACAAACAAGAAACAATTTAACTAATAAACTTACAAGAAATTACCAGAAATAAATGAAACTACATAAAAATTGAGTAGAAGAATTAGTGGGATATGGGGAAAACTTTTTGCCAGTTCTATGGGAAGTTATCGCCATTATTAGCTCAGATATGGTAAAGGCTTATGACTCGGTTGTGATATTACTACTTTGGTGGCTTATGGAAGACAAATTTTGTTTTCATGAAGAAGTAGTTCAGAAATTTCAGAATCTGTATGAGAATGCGAATATTGCCGTCCGGGTAAACGGCCAGAAAACCCGAAGAATAAAGATGGAGAAAGCGCTCAGACAGGGAGATCGCTCAGCACAATATCTAAGTAAGTAAGTAATTTATTTATAACCCGCCGTCTTCAGAAAGCGGAGTAAATGAAGAAAATAAATAAAATACATAAACATACACAAAAAGACACTTAATTTTAATCGTCGGCCAGGAAGCAGTGTAGAAGGTCGTGTGCTGGCTGGGTTCTGTTGTCAATGATTTCTTATAGCGACGAAGAAACATCCAAAAGGGTAACACTTGCATCTTGAATTTTGAACTTCTTCGTCAAAGTATGGTTATGGCATAATTTCGACAAGTGGAGCAGGTACTTTGCATATTTGAAATAACATGATCTCATCTTTTTTATCTCCTTCTTTCGCAGAACATGAGTGACACCAGAACGAAATAGTATAGAAGGAGCGCAGAAGTTAAAATTTGCGCTACAATTTTCCCAAAGCTTTACGATTATAGCGCCCCCGGTTATAATCGGATCTGTTCGAGCTGACATTGACCCGTTATGTAAGTAAGTAGAGCAGCTTATTACTGGGCTGATGACGGTTGATCAAAAGTTTCTGAAGTCGGCTGCATTTCTTGACGACGGTACATTTTTCACGGACAATAATCAAGACGTTCCGAAAATACTCCAAGGAGTTCAATGGTACGAGGAAAATTTCTACGTTAAGGTGCACAGAACGAAGAGTAATATTTTAGCACTAAAGAGTGATGCAGAACTAGACGAAATCGGTATCTCGGTATCTCAGTATCTCAGAGCTGGATACCGAGAGCTGAAGTTTCGAAGATACTAGGAGTTAGGTTCTGTGAGAAAGGCGAGTGGAAAAAGTATTGGGAAGAAAAAGTGTCAAAGATCGTAGGAATCCTCTCGAATATTCAGAACCAAAGTTTTCTCAAAACAGTTTTGTAGACGGTGACCTTTGTGAACACTTATTGCATGCCACTGTTGTTTTATACCGCGCCTATCTTTGAACTTGAAGAGGCAACAGCAAAAGAGATCGAAAGGAAAATATGGAGATTCGCTTGGCATGGGAAATTAGAGAAATTAAAGAGAAATAATGTATGCTGGCAAGGCGAGTGGGGGATTGAGTGTACTTGATTTCAGGTTAATTTGTCAATCACTATTCATTCGAAATGCGGCTGAACGGCTGGCGACGGAAACCGCGGGTGCAACTTTCTTAAGACATTGGCTTCTGCCTCTCATAAATGAAGAAAACGAAGAAGAAAGAAAGAAGGTCTTAATGGAAATACCAAGAGAATACTGTAGAATAGGGGAAGCCCTTTATGAGCTGAAAAAGCTGGATATTTAAATGAGAGGCGCCAACAGGAAGACATGAAGATATTTGTCAGAAGTCTTTCAGATAGAGTGAAGCACTAGACCTAAGTTGCCCGGGCAACGTGAAGTGTTGCGGCAACCTTTGTCCGGCTTCGCCGGCTAAAGTGTTGCGAGAGCAACACTTTGGTTTTGTTTCTTCGCTGTCGGTTAAATGCTGAAATTGTCAACTTATCGAAGCTTTTAAAACGGTATGTTCTAAAAAGAATAATCACATAATCAAAAGCTGTTCTTTAGCGTTGTAAAACCAACAACAAAACAATATCGGAAGAAGGCTATCCGTAACGTTTCAGGATTAAAATACCATAGATGACACTATTAATTATTACACAACTACCTTATTGTTTTACATTACCGTATCGTTTGTACCCGTTGCGTAAACAGTTAATCCTAGGTTATAGCGATAGACCATCGATACAAACTTTCTTACTGTCATATTTACAGAAATCGAATACAATGTGCACCAATTTTCAAAAATTTCTAGCCCCTCGTGAACCGATCCTACTTACAAGTCCGTCTCCCGTGATTAACATCAAATTCACCGGAAACAAATAATGGATACACCAGCTATCGAAAGTTGCAAACCCCTCATCGCTGAAGATGATTATAGCATAAAAGCCGATTATTACTTACAAGTCCCATGCATGTCTTACAATTAGGAACAAAATTGTTATTACCATCGAATACACCTGAGACAAATAACAGGTATACCAACTAGCAAAAGCTGCAAACTCCTCGTTGCCAAAGATGATTATAAGCTAACAGTCGACTGTTGCTTATAGTCGACTGTTGCTTACAAGTCCCTTACATGTCTCACAACTGGTATCGCCTATTTTTGGTTTCAGTGTGTACCTTACTCCTGAAGTTGTCAACCCCTTGAAACTTTCAAACTGGTTTTTCTCATGAAGGATTTTTGTTCAAAAAAATGGATGGCATATATTTTGATCAGCTCTTCACGGGCTATCGATTGCCCTAACCACAACAAAAGCATATCGGAAAAAGGGACTAAATTGACTTTGCAGTCAGTTGAACTTTATCCTTTTCAATCGTAGACATCGTGACGGATGAAAACTTGGAATAATATCCTATATAATCTAGTTGGTATTATAAAGCTATCTGTAACTTTTTAGGATTAAAATACCATAGATGACACTATTGATTATTACGAAACTACCTTGTTTTACATTACAGTATCGTTTGTACCCGTTGCGTTAACAGTAAATCCTAGGTTACAGCGATAGACCAACGATACAAACTTTCTTACCGTCAGATTTATATAAATCGAATACAATGTGCAAGAATTTGCACAAATTTCTATCCCCTCGTGCACCGATTCTACTGACAAGTCCCTTTCCCGTCATAGACATCAAGTTCACCGGATAAAAATAATGGTTACACCGACTAGCAAAAGTTGCAAGCCCCTCATCGCTGAAGATTTGTGTAGCATAACAGCCGATTATTACTTACATGTCCCTTGCATGTCTTACATTTTGGAACCAAATTGTTCATCAAATGACAGGTACGCCAACTAGCGAGAGCTGCAAACCCCTCATTGCCGAAGATGATTATGAGCTAACAGTCGCCTGTCGCGTACAAGTCCCCTAAATGTCTCACAACTGGTATCGCCTATTTTTGGTTTCAGTATGTACCTTACTACTGAAGTTGTCAACCCCTTGAAACTTTCAAACTGGTGTATCTCATAAAGGAATTTTTTTTACAAAAAAATGGATGTCATATACTTTGATCATCTCATCAGCGGCTATCGATTGCCGTCGAAGTTGAACTTTATCCTTTTCAATCGTAGATAACGTGACGGATGAAAACTTGGAACAATATCTCATATAATCTAGTTGATATTATAAAGCTATCCGTAACTTTTCAGGATTAAAATACCATAGATGACACTATTAATTATTATAAAATTACCTTATTGTTTTACATTACCGTATCGTTTGTACCCGTTGCGTAAACAGTTAATCCTAGGTTATAGCGATAGACCATCGATACAAACTTTCTTACTGTCAAATTTACAGAAATCGAATACAATGTGCACAAATTTTCAAAAATTTCTAGCCCCTCGTGAACCGATTCTTACTTACAAGTCCGTCTCCCGTGATTGACATCAAATTCACCGGAAACAAATAATGGATATACCAGCTATCAAAAGTTGCAAGCCCCTCATCGCTGAAGATGATTATAGCATAAGCTTTTTAAACGGGATGTTCTAAAAAAATGAATCATATGATCAAAAGGTATTCTTCAGCGTTGTAAAAACAACAACAAAATAATATAGGAAGAAGGGACTAAATTAACTTTGCAGTCAGTTGTACTTTATCCTTTTCAATCGTAGACATCGTGACGGATGAAAACTTGGAACAATATCTTATATAATCTAGTTGGTAATAGAAAGCTATCCGTAACTTTTCAGGATTAAAATACCATAGATGACACTATTAATTATTATGAAACTATACCTCATTGCTTTACATTTTCGTTTGTATCCGTTGTGTAAACAGTTAATCCTCGGTTACATTGATAGACCATCGACACAAACTTTCTTACCGTCAGATTTATAGAAATCGAATACAATATGCACCCATTTGCGAAAATTCCTAGCCCCTCGTGAACCGATTCCTACTTACAAGTCCCTCTCCCGTGATATACATTAAGTTAACCGGAAACAAATAATGGGTACACCAGCTAGCAAAAGCTGCAAACCCATCATCGCAGAAGATGATTGTAGCATAACAGCCGATTATTACTTACAAGTCCCTTGCAGATCTTACCATTGGGAACCAAATTGTTCTTACCATCGAATACACCAGAAACAAATAACAGGTATACCAACTAGCAAAAGCTGCAAACCCCTCATTACCGAAGATGATTATGGGCTAACAGTCGACTATTGCTTAAAAGTCCCCTATATGTATCATAACTGGTATCGCCTATTTTTGGTTTCAATGTACCTTACTATGAAGTTGTCAACCCCTTTGAAATTTTCAAACTGGTGTATCTCATGAAGGAATTTTTGTACCAAAAAATGGATGACATATACTTTGATCAGCTCATCAATGGCTATTGCCGTCGAAAAAAAAATTCTACCTGTCTTAGTTCAAAAGTTGACTTTTTTGCCGTAGGCCAACTTTCTAACGTCCCAACTTAGAAAGAAGCAAAGGATAAGCTCTAGTTTCTTTAGCATTGAGAGAACTTTTAAAGTTTAAGAGGCACATCTGATACCGTTACTCTACCACAAACCAAAGTGCAAAAAAAAAAATCATAAACTCAGCTGAAATCGTCACAAACATGGACAGAAACAATAGATGGCAGCACTTTCGGACCCGTGGGAAAAAGCCACTTTTTTGTCTCTGTAGATTTTTCTATTTATCACTCAAAGAAGATATGTTTGCTGTGGGGCCGGGTAACTGCCGCATATATTTAACACTTATAGATTTTAGTCCGTCTTCAATTTGAAACTGGTGCCTGCCTGCTTGCGTGCTAGAACGGAGCTTTCCACTCGAAAGCAGAAACATCTTTTGATGAAACGAAAGGTTCGCTACACAACTTCAGATAGTCCTCTCTGACATAGGCTATACAACTCCACTTCACTTCGCAAACCGTAGGCTCTGGCTCGAGGACAAGCAAAAACCATCCTTATTGGCCCCAGGCAAGAGTTCTACGGAGCTTTCCAAAATGTAATGTCATATTCATCAATCCGGCCTAAGGTTCACACTTTCCGTAAAAACCGCACAGGTTAGACCCTTCTCAGTTACCAGGAATAAAATGAAATCGGAGTCATAGGAAAAAAAAAAAAAAAAAAAAAAAACGAGGACAAAACCAAAGTGTTGCTCTCGCAACACAATTCACGTACGCAGGAAAAAGACGTGAACCTACCTTTCATATTGACCGTTGCTTTTCGCTGCTGCATGATCTGCCTATTCAGAACTGG
Source organism: Branchinecta lynchi (assembly GCA_023053575.1). Taxonomy (NCBI): domain Eukaryota; kingdom Metazoa; phylum Arthropoda; class Branchiopoda; order Anostraca; family Branchinectidae; genus Branchinecta; species Branchinecta lynchi. The sequence continues at coordinate 20,881,638 of JAKZAP010000015.1, forward strand.
GAAAAGGAACTTATGTTTCTGTTGATACAAGGAATGTTACCTTACAGAAACAGAATCAGCCGTTTCATACGAAATGAAAGCCCACAGTGCATTTTGTGTGGTTCTCTTGTTTTTGACGATTTGTTACACGAGTTTTTAGAATGTCGGTGGAACCAAGGTGTATTTGAAGAAATTCTTGAACTGTGTGCAGAGGAAGGCGTAAAGGTAGAAACAAGTGAAGAAAACAGCAAAATCCTGAGATTGTGTGTTGGGACAGAGCTCGAAAGGAAAAAAGAAATGTCCATGCTCTTTGGTGTAGTGAAGCTGTGTGTCCATGTCTGGAAGAAACGGAAAAAAGAGAAACGGTTACAGTATCAAAGTTTAAAAACGTCGTTGGATAAAATGGTGACTCTGAATTCAGACAGATTAGAGTGGGGAGGAAAATGGACCGTGAATTTTCAAGAATGTTTTTTGAAAAATAATAAATCTTAAAGAAATTGGTTTGAATATTTAAGTAAAAATAGAATGAAGTTATAATTTGTAAATATAAAATTATTGTTTGATGGTAAATTGTTTTTGTATTTTTTCTGTTTTTTTCCTTTGACCAGTCAAAATTGGGTTTTGTTGTGTTGTTTGGTTTTGTTTTTACAAAGGAAAAAGTTGTGATATTTAGAATGTTCTGCTTTACGTAAGTGTGTTCTGATGTAAAGTGCTATGAGTATAGGTTGTAAAAGCAGAGCTTTCTAACTTTTTATTTTTATTTAATTTTGGTAGGGAGGGGGGTTGTTTGGTTTAGTAAAGCAAAATATGTTTTTTTGTTTTGTTTTTTGTTGGTTTAAAGAGTTGTAATAGTGGCTGCGATGGAAGGGGTGCCCTATGCCAGAAGGGCACCCTGTGCTTTTTTTTTGTGATTTGCACTATTTTTGGTTATTAGACTATAGTTTGACTGCTCAAAAGGTAAACGAAATTAAAGTTAAATTTGAGTAAAGGAAAAAGAAAGTAAAGAATGGTATTGAGATGAGTGGAGGTGGGTTTAACATTAGTAGACAGGAATTATAAGTATTTCCTAAATCTGAAAATAAAATTTCAGTTTTAAAAGATAAAATTTAAAGGAAGGGATTTATTAAGGTTGTAAAGATGGGGTGGAAGTGTAAATATTAGAAAGAATGGAAGGAAAAAAATAAAAATACAAATTTAAGAAATTAAACGTAGAGATAGAGGAAAGTGTAGGTGACGGTAAATAGATAGGTCTGTCACGCGTCATCACGTTTTAAAATTTAAGATTGATAAGACCGTTGGCATCACCGAGGGTAAGTGGAAGCGTAGTGACGTGACCAGTTCATATTGGACTGGAAGAACAGAAAAGATACTACGCGGCATTAAAAAATTAAAAAAGACTGCAAAATTTAGTCGGACGAAGACCGAAATTTAATCTTTGTCGGTTAAGCGGGTTTTGGTTTTACACATTGGAAACCAAATTCTACAGACTAGTGTTTTGTCGACGAATCGGGATCTTTCTTATATATAAGAAGTCAACTCAGATTCTGTGAACTTCTGTTGGGTGAAGTCCACAAGTTTAAGTCTCGTCGTTAAACCGTTTATTTGTTGGTGTTGTTTTTTTATTGCACCATCAAACAATCTTTCGTTTCATTCTCTTCCTTATCGTCAAAATTTGGCAAACCTGTTCACCTCGTCTCGTCGTTAAACCTTTTTTTTGTTGTTGTTTTCTTAATGCACCATCAAACAATCTTTCGTTTCATTCTCTTCCTTATCGTCAAAATTCGGCAAAACTGTTCGCCTTGTTTTGCAGCTCTTTTGCCTCTTGCCCTCCCTTTTTGGTTGATTTGGCTGCATACCGATAATCGAAAAAAGGCTTATCGTAAGACAGGGATACTTATTTCTTATTATGGTTGATTGTCACAATTACGAAGAGTAAATGATGGGACGCAGCGCAATGGCGATCGCAGTACTCCGTATTAAGCAAGTCTTTTATCATGAAAACTACTTCTTTTGCTGTAAATTTAGAACTAGGGGACGTGAGATTTGATGGACGTTGTGGCAGCTTGAGGATAATGAGCATACTCCAATCAGGGTCAATTAGGGTTCCTGTAACTTAATTATACAGGCTGTTCTGCTCTAATTGATCTCCTGGTCATACAGAAGCCTATACTATTTCAGTGTGTCTCTCTATTCCCGTGAGCACCCTACAGAATTAGTTTTCTGGCTTAGATGTGCCTTAGATGCACAACAACCTGTCTAAACTAGCTAAACCTGTTGAAAGATGTGTGTTTGAAGACATATTCACTGATAATCTTTCTTAATTCAGAAATTTTGGCACCGTTGTGGTGGAAATAAGTCGCTGCATCCTGCATCTTTACATTACAAGAGTCGACGTGAATGCTAATCAAGAAAGACAAAGATCTTCTCTATTTACAACACTAAATATTTTCTTATATTGAATTCATGTTTATTTCTAACATATATGCCATTGGAAGCTGTTTTCCTGCTCAGATCTGAAAGAAATTCGTAAATCTTTTTACAAATATGTAAAGTATCTTCTGAGGGTTCCACCTTGGACGAGCAATAGCAGATTGTCTTCAAAGTATGGAGTAGCAAGTCCTATATCTGTTATTCCGGAAAGGCGAGAGCGCTTTAAGCGCAGCCTTCATGTAGCTCAGCAGATGCTTTACTTAGTGTAAATACTGTCAGAGTGTGTGGTTTTTCTTTTTCAGTTTCTCTTGTTCTTTCTTTTATTTCTGTTGACAGTAATGTTCTTTTCTTTCATTTCTTTCTTGTTCTTTAACTTCTCCTTCATTTAATTACTCTGTCTTTTATTTACGTTTGTGCATTATGATGGGCAATACATCGATTATTATTACTATTATTATTAAATTATGGGATCCCATCGAAACCTTCGGTATTGTTTCAAGTGTCACTAAGCAACTACTTACGATCGTTTTCAGTCATTTTCGATCGTTTGAAGAAATCGAAAAGTTGTAAAAGACGTGGAAATGCTTGAAGTTGAGAGGTGTTATCCGTTTTCTGATCTTTTCACTTTTCTTTGAAGCGCAAAGTTTTTCAAAAGCTGCTTCCGCGAAGCCCCCTGTATACTACTAAGGCGTCTTCGAGTATTTTTTTAGATTGATGCCGATTAATCGATAATTTTGAAAACAATATTTGCCTTTATATTATGAGAATATAATGTTTAAAGCGGGTATTAGACGGGATGAGTTAAAAATCATTATTGAATTGTTGGCAGATTGTCTGCCAATTGGGGGTAGAAGACGTTATATTGGTAAGTGTAAGCAGAAGTTCGGTCTTTATTTTTGTCCGATGTGTGGGTTCGTGGATGAGAGTGTGATTCACATGCTTTGCGAATGTATGGAGCTGAGTGAATGGAGAAAAGAAGAGTAAGGTGTGCGTGTATTTGACGAAGAGTGGGTAGAACGAATTTTGAAGGATGAGTGTTTTGCTGGTATAAAGAAAATGGGGCGATTTTTGAGGCTAGCGATGGAACTCAGAAGTAGGTTTTTGGAATAAGTAAAACAAATTAAAAGGAAAAGACTGTTATTATATACTAGTATTTTTGCTGTTTTTTTTCGTATGTCAAATTTTTGCCATGGCCCTCGGGCTGCTTATAGCAATAAACTATCAATCTACCTATATCTATCTATAGCAAGAACGCAAATATGTTTTACTGCATTAAATCACAGAAAATTCGCATTACTTGAAGTTGGAGAGAAATCGAAGCCGTTCCACTTATCGACAAGCTGCTAGTGTTGGCAGTGTTGATACTGGTCGCAGAATTCTGCGATTTGTTACAGGTTTTCGAGTTCTCTCCAGTCCCCAGATTCACAGCTGTGACAATATTTTTCACAGGAGATCACACTTTTGTAAAAAAAAAAATGTCGCAGAATTCTGCGACAAAGCGAGTCAGAATTACGCGATTTGCGAGACGAGCAGCATTGTACTTTATATTTCGCCACTTCTGTGTTATATGGCACTTGACATTTGGCCATATAAGATAAGAAGATGAAACAAGAACCCGACAAAGAGCTAGACGAAACTTTCCCTCTCGGACTCAACCATCGGCGGTGGTGGAGGAACGGGTAATCAAGAACCTTTTGGTATGCGTAAGCTGTGGTCGGGTGATCCGATTGGAGTAAAACTTGATGAGTAGTCAGAAAAGATTCCCTAAATGATCTGTTCGTCTGTCCGAACCGGATTCAGTCCCTGTATTGGAATTGGTGCAGGACACCTAGGGCTCCAATGTGTTGAGCGATTCGACTGAGACTCGGAAAACAGAAAAGTTCCCTATATGATCCATTTTATCCGGTGTACAAAAATTTCCCTGAAAAGTGCTCAGATTTGAATGAAACTTGATGGTTGATTGGTAGGTAGGTTGAGCGATTCGACTGAGACTCGGAAAACAGAAAAGTTCTCTATATGATCCATTTTATCCGGTGTACAAAAATTTCCCTGAAAAGTGCTCAGATTTGAATGAAACTTGATGGTTGATTGGTAGGTAGGTTTAGGTAGGCTCTTTTTTATTTTTGACCAAAACGTCGGAAACAAAATAAATCATATTGCAGCAAAAAGAAAGTACTAAGGAGTTGTGCTGCAATTTACCGATACTACTTGAATTTAATAAATAAATAACTAAAAACAACAACCTACAGCCCTTAATATTTACTCCTTACCAGTTTCAGCCCCCCCCCCCCCTCACCCTGAACAACTGTGAAAAAAGTTTTTTTTTGCCACTGTAAGAGAGATTCTCTAAGGACGGTAGAGCATCTTGAAACAGGTAGTGCGTGATTTTAAAAATTTTGTTTTTTGGTGGTTGTTTATTCCTGATCGAACCTATAAGATTTGACTGCTTGATTCGAAGTGGAAAAAATTGTACATATTTTGGGTTTTTGCCAGGTTTTAAAAATATGAGTAGATTAATAGTAAAGAAGAAAATATATTTAATGGTTTTAAAATATGGTAGATAAAATTCAATATTGTTAGAAAAAAGGAAAAAAGGGTAGATTTAGGTTGTAGGTTTAGATTTTATGGAGAAAGGGTCTTTGAATGAGAGAGTGAGTTTTGATGAGAATATTTAATATAAAAATTAAAATTTTGAAAGGAGAAGTTAAATTTAGAGTTGATAAATTACAAAGATAATAGGTTTAAGATGAAAGTGTAGGTGACGTTAAAGTAGGGTAAACTTTTACGTAAATTTTGTAGTAACGTCACTGAGTTGGAGGTGGAGACGTAGCCAATTGTTTTGTTTCAATCCAAAGCAAGAACAAATAAAAAAAAAAAAGACCACGCACCCTTGAACTCGTATTACTTAAGCGGAAAGTTTTCAATTTCTTTTTAAACCCGTATAAAGTGCCAGACTCACTGATGCTAGCCGGCAGATTATTCCAAACAGAAGGCCACAGATTATGAATCATATAAGAGGACCTAACTGTTTTTCTTGTTTCATTAATTAAAAGCTGTGCATTCCTAGTGTCGTAATTATGGGGCTCCTGATTGTGAGGATACGTTTAGGATAAACAAATATCTTGATCAAAACTTATTAAACAAGCTCTATCCTCAACCCTCTCTATTTCCTACTAGCTATAACACCCACGCTCTTCTCCGGGCTAAAAGAGATTATTACCTTTTCCCCATTCAAGGAAAAAAGGACCTAAACAAACTTACCCTTTTGGTCACCAGCCCTTACACACTGGATACAGATTTGCTAGGACGTTGGACAGGCAACCCTATTGGTTGAACCCTCATGGACTGGATAAAGATTTGCTAAGACGTTGGACAGTCATCCCTATTGGTTGAGGCACCTTATGAACATTTGAAAACGGGATAAGAGGAAGGACTGTCCAGTTGGGAAGTCAGTTCGACTCGAGACACTGTTCGAGCTGGGCACAGTCCCGACATAGTTGACGTAGTGACAAGTGCTATTGACCTAACTCCAAAGTAAGTAAATACGAAATATATGTGCTTTAGGTATTGACCTACGAACTGAGTATCGCCTTCGAAAAGACTCAATGCACTAATATCCTCAAACCAGTAGCCAACAATATCATGCTCGCCCGCCACACGCCGCTACCTTAACTAACCCCTTCACACACGAGACACTATTTTTATTATCATATAATAATTTATGAAAGCCAACAAAGGGCCATACAACAGTATTCATTATCGCACTTAACTGACAAAATTGACCTTGAAAATTACATACAACAAGATCACTTCTTTTTACTCGTGGAAGAAGTCGTGCAATATGAAATGGGCTACGTTTGATCCTGGAGTATGGGCTAATAATACAGCTGATTCTGCTCTTTTGACCCATGATTATTTAGCTTTACTGACTGATGAGAAGGCTGAGAATATTGTGTATCCCCGTGCGTTATTATTGGAGATTCCTGATTTTGCGCACGGTATGATCAATACTTCTTATAAAGTTGAAGTACGCTATTCTCTCTATCATCGTATGCAATGCAAAGGTGTTGATTCGTTTACTTCATTAGGCCGATCTGAAGACCCTACTACAGAGCTTACCGACGCCCTTATATCCGAAGATCAAGCCGCTACCAACGCCGGTATTATTAACTTGAAGTCTGGCAAGAAGGATGGAAAAGCAAGCCGAACAACTGCAGATTCTGTCGAACCTGCTGCTAACCAGACACCAGCCGCAGAAGGAATGAAGTGACGGGGAGCTGACGACATTGGATTATCAGACGGCTCTCAAGACAGTGTATTCTCTGATGATTTTTCTGAGTGATTCTAATTGTTGCACAATTTCTTGTTACACTTGTCTTATCAATTATTTGAACAATTGGAGGATTATGTACTATCTATCTTTTTTGCATAAGAAGTTAGCTCTTATCTTTGGGAAATAAACGTGTTTTCGCCAAATTACCTCCGAACTAAACTTCCAGTATACACTTGAAATATTTACATACCGACCGAATTACCTGACGATTCGTCGACTTCATAATACCAGGAAATAGTATGGGCACCCCACCAAAAAACTATCTCTGATTTCCTTCACCCCCGGACAATCTGTCAGCAGATGGCATGAACTAGGAGGATTAAACAAGCCTTACCAGAGGTGAAGTTTGATCCTTGTTATCCCGAACAAGGAGAGCACTGGCGAAGTGAGAGTTCAGCTGAGATCCGCGTCCGGCCTACGAGCGGGTAGCATGCTAGGCTGATCAGTTGTGTTCAACCTTCGGGTGGTGTAGCGTGTTTTTAGAATGGAGGAAGAATCCCTATCTATGGATTACGATAAGGAGCTGGAAGAGCTGACGAAGAGGAACAAGGACAAGACATTCTAGGAAACGAATCGCAAAAGAAAAAACCGCGACTTGACGATGAAGAAGAAGTAGAGGAGGAGATCGAAGAGGGCTCTGACTTCCTACTAGATGCGGTAAACAGACTGCAGGACAAACAGAAAAAGAAAAAAGTAAGTCCCATACTTGCTAGGTCGGTTAACGCTCTGTTCAGTGACCCACCGACGGCCGAGATTACCGAATCTGTTCTTACAAAGAATGAAATTGCGTCGAATTTAGACAAGGTGGTTGTGGCAACGATTAACCCTGAACTGTGGAGAACATTTGAAAAGAAAGTCCAGACGGCAGATATACGGGCGGCTCAACCACAGAAAAAGGTCGTCGGGGCTGTTGGGATCTTAACGAGCATTACCGAAAAAGCACTTGGTATGGTAGACTCTCCTTTAAAAAAGGAAATGATCGATGGGCTAATGGAGGCTATTGGCTTGTTAGGTACAGCCAACCATGAATTAAACATGGCCCGCTGTTACGCATTGAAACCTTACTTGAACCCAAAAGTATCAGTGGGTCTTTGCGCACCTGAGAACAAGATCACGAAATATTTGTTCGGAGACGACCTTTCTGAGGCAGGTGAGAAAGCAAGAAAGTTAAATGACTTGCGCCAACTGGCTTTATATAAGCCAAAAAACGGGAAAGTTGGCAGCACTTACGCTGCCAAGAACTCCCAGTGGCCGAAGAAAGACAGAGCCGAAACGCCCGGGACCAGCAGAAGCGACCGGACGTATTACAACTCCAAACGACCCCAGAACAACCGGTTCAGAAACAGGTCGTTCCAGAAAGAGAAAAGCCCTTCCAAGGACGCTCGCAAGGACTAGAGGTAAGTGAGTCATTCACTCAGTTTGTAGAAAATGTTCTTGTGGAGAGTACACTTCAAGTAGAAGATTTCCAAGCTGGACAAATCCGAAAATTCTCTTCGTACTGGGAAACATTAACAACCGACAGTTCAATACTCGAAGTCGTTAAAAATGGTTTCCGTATTGAATTCCTTCAAGACCCTGCACATCTGAAACAACGGAATACTGTTACATACAGCTTTCCGAATGATACGAAGAAGATTATCTCGAAGGAAATCCACGAGATGCTTAGAAAGCAAATTATCATGGAAGTTCCGTTTTCCCAGGATTTGGTTATTTCACCAATTTTTGTCTTGCCAAAGCGTGATAAAGAAAAATGGAGATTTATAATTAATCTCAGTCAGTTAAATGAAAATGTTGAGTACCACCATTTTAAGATGGAATCACTGAAGACCGCTATCATGTTAATGACACGTCTGATTTCCTTCACCCCCGGACAATCTGTCAGCAGATGGCATAAACTCTCTTCTACCACACCACAAAATCGGCAAGCACACTCAGCCACTGGCAAAGACCTATTCTTTTCAAAAACCTTTTTCCTACTTCGTAATGGGAGATTCATATGATTCATAGAAAGATAATCATGGAAATAATCAAAGATTATATAGGAAATACCCATAATAAAGAATAATACCCTAAGTGATAGTAATACCCTATGCGACGGACCGAAAAGGATTCGAGAAGGGTTAGAGTTCGAGCAGTCAGATGGGGGATTCCGGAACATTCGTGGGATGTTCAGGGATGAAACGAGTATAGTGATTCAGATGAAACATTGAGGGTGCAAAATTCACTTGCGCTAGATCGAGCTTGGCTTAGTGACCGGATTTAGCCTCGGTGGGAAGAGTTTGACGGGGTACTGAAAATGCTTTAACTCGGGTGAATTTAATGGGTTGTACTAGCGGCTAACACTCAAAAAGCCCACGACTCAAAATGCCCACGATTCAAAATGCCCAGGGTTCTTAATGCCCACGAATGGATTATTGGAGGTGTTCAATCCGTAGTAAACTTGTGGGTGAGTGAGTGGCGGGAGGAATAGACCGAGTATCAGAATGACGATGATCGTATGTTGCAAGGTATAATCTCCTTTATAATATAATACTGGTAAAATATGTACAAGAAACATGGGCATTGTCTCAGGGTTAGATGCCGCAAAAGCGCTGTGCTATCTTGAGGAAGCCTCAGACTGATCAGGGACCCCTTGGAACTTTTCTTTAAGTACTTTAACTTGCTGGTCTTTTCGGATCTTTCTTCAAGAAACAATAAAATAATTCGTTTCAAAACCTTTTCCATTGTTAATCCTATCCCTTATAGTCTCGCAGTTCGTTGTTCCAGGATGATTTTGGCCTCCCCTGTGGACATTTTTAGCCGTCGGCACTTTGCACCAAGACGATGTTAGCCTCTCCCATGACCATTTTGAACCGTCGGCATTTGGAAAATTGTCGGAATTTTGAGCCAAAAACATTTAGGACGATTTCAATTTTGGGTGTTCCACTTCTGAATTGTGGGTATTCTGAGTTGTGGGAATTTTTAAACGTGAACCTTTTGATCCTTGGAATTCTGAGCTTGGGAATTCTGATCGTGATGATGCCTAGTATTTCATTTCTAGGTCTATTTCAAGGTCAGGGGAGTTTGAAGAGGTTCGTTCACTTACTTGTCCCACCTATTCGTAACAGTGCCATATGAGCTAAGGGCCATATAAGCTCGTAGCTTTTGTTTTTGAGACTTACCGGTGTACAGAAGTCCCAAACTTTGAAGAAAAAAAAGTATTGTGAAGATTTCTTGTTAATAATATCAAGAACAAATAATGATAAGAACAACGGTCTCTCGTCCATCCACCGACTAAGAATGTTCCGACAAATATGAGCGGAGGTGGAGCCATTTCTTGGTCGCCCGTGTATACTCGTTGGTCTCCGCCGTTACACAGTTGATTCATTTACGAAGAAAACAACGTAGCCACTAGCGAGGCGGATGTTCTGGACTGTTCACACGGGAAGGAAAGAGCGTTAATTTTGTCTGAGTAGAAGCTGGCGTCTGATTAGTGAATATTAGTGATGCGAAAAATAAAAACGAAATTGACGATGGTCATTCATAATCGCTTTTGTTATACCATGACCATCAATATCAAGATTGAAATCCCTTGTGACATTCCTTTTTATGTCTCTGGGGAGAACCATACAGTGCAAACCGGGATTTGAAGCACACTCACTGAAGTCATGACCCATTGAGTTTCAACATCTGTAGTATTAACTTTGTCAGCCGAGTGTAAACTAAGAGTAACATAATTAAGGCTTTCGAGGATTACTGAAATTACCGAAATGGTAGAATAGCATGGAATAGTCAAAATAATAAAAGTAAGTGAGTGTATATTTTGTGTTTTTTTCGATTAAGTAGTTAATCGAAAGACGAAAGTTCACCTCAACCTGGTCTATCTCGTTTGTCTTTTAGTTCAGTACTTACAAATAATTCGATGTCCACGGTGTATTTTCCCATCAAATAAAGTCTTTGATTTTCGTACTGAGGCCTTGCTACATAGGTTCTAGTTTGTCTAGGACCCCCATAGAAGTCCTAGTTTTTTTTTTAATTTAATTCTAAATTGTTTCTGGTTAGTTTGTCAGAGTAGAAGCCTATTCCATTTGCGTAATATTTGTTCATTTCCACCGAGCCTATTAAACCTGAAACACGGCCTTTTTTTTAATAATCTGCCTGTTTTCATCTGATATTCTCAGATGAGAGCAAATACCTGGAATGATATTTATCTCTTCTTGTTCTGGATATTGACACCACTTAATTGAATTGACGGCGAAAAGATACAATTTACGTTACCAAATATCTTACGTTACCTGTATACGGCCTTTGGGTTTTTCAATGCAGATATACATACAGTTTGTCGTACTTTTAAAGTTTAACTGAACAGGCAACTTATTTTTACATCTTAGATTCAAATACGTTGAATTATTACAACACCTATTGGGGATTTTCATTCTGTCCACAGTAGTCTTCAGTAGGGACGTTGGGAATGTGGACGCTTTCCCATGGTGAATCCGTCCACAATTCGCCCGCGAAAATCACTAAACTATCACTACACAAGACACATCACTAGCTAGCACTAGTTTTTGGCACTGCAGACTGCAGACACTTCTTTGTTTATTTGATACAAAATTTATTTACTCGTTTGCTGCTGGTGTTGTTGCCAAATGTTCCAGGCACCACAGAGATATCACAAAAACGGGAAGAGCGGCAAGCACAGTGGGATAATCGATTATTTGGAAATATCAGAAAAACAAATTAACGCTTTTTCATTGCGTTTTCAAGATTATTTAAGCGAACAAGTGATGGGTAACTAGACTGTGGTATCCTAGCCCTTTTCGGTTAAACTTTAACTAAATTTGACGCATTTGTAAAATCTGCTTTGCATCAAATGGCAGTTTCTGTATATTTGATATATTCTTAATGCTTCGGAATTTTTCTTCTCAACCCCCAAAAGCTTGTCTGAATAAATGAGCCGGCAACCGCTGTTTCAGCGCCCGCCCAGCCCAGTATTTAACAGGCTTATCACTGCTGCCTCCATTCGATTTTTCTTCCTCAGCGGTTTACTGCGTTACACCTTCTCTGTAGAGGTAACGACTTTTGATGTCCCGGGTAAGATCTACCTCCGCTCGTTTGCGTCGGGATTCGACTCGAATCAGCTTGGATGTGTGACAGAGATAGGGAGACAGCACTTCTTGCTCTTATTTGTTCTTGATAATATCAAGAACAAATAAGAGCAAGAACTACTGTCTCCCTATATCTGTCACACAACCAAGCTGAGACGAGTCGACTCCCGACGCAAACGAGCGGAGGTGGATCTTACCCGGGACATCAAAAGTCGTTACCTCTACAGAGAGGGTGTAACGCAGTAAACCACTGAGGAAGACAAATCGAATGGAGGCAGCAGTGATAAGCCTGTTCACACTGGGCTGGGCGGGCGCTGAAACAACGGTTGCCAGCTCATTGATTCAGACAAGCTTTCGGGGGTTGACAAGAAAATTCCTCAGAATATCAAAATATACAGAAACTGCCATTTGATGCAAAGCAGATTTTACAAATTCGTCAAATTTAGTTAAAAGTACGACAAACTGTATATTTATCTTATTGAAAAACCCAAAGGCAAGTATACAGGTAACGTAAGATATATGGTAACGAATTGTATCTTTTCGGGGCCAATTCAATTAAGGGGTGTCAATATCCAGAACAAGAAGAGATAAATTTCATTCCAGGTATTTGCTCTCATATGAGAATATCAGATGAAAACAGGCAGATTCTTTAAAAAAAAGGCCGCGTTTCAGGTTTAATAGGACAAATATTCAGTGGAAATGAACAAATATTACGCAGATGGAATAGGCTTCTACTCTGACAAACTAACCAGAAACAATTTTGAATTGAATTTAAAAAAAAAACTAGGAATTCTATGTGGGTCCTAGACAAACTAGAACCCATGTGGCAAGGCCTCAGTACGAAAACCAAAGACTTTCTTTAATGGGAAAATACACCGTTGACATCGAATTATTTGTAAGTAGTGAACTAAAAGACAAACGAGATAGACCAAGTTGAGGTGAACTTTCGTCTTTCAATTAACTACAGAATTGAAATCTAACTCAATAAATCGAAATGTATACAATTATACATTTCGGAAAAAAAGAAGAAAAAACACAAAATATACACTCACCTACTGGTATTAGTTTGACTATTCCATGCTTTTCTACCATTTCGGTAATTTCAGTAATCCTCGAAAGCCTTAATTACGTTACTCTTAGTTTACACTCGTCTAGATGTTGAAACTCAATGGGTCATGACTTCAGTGAGTGTGCTTTAAATCCCGGTTTGCATTGTATGGTTCTCCCATGAGACATAAAAAGGAATGTCACAAGGGGGATTTCAATCTTCATACGTATGGTCATGATGTAACAAAAGCGATTATGAATGACCATCGTCAAGTTCGCGTTTTCTTTTTCGCATCACTAATATTCACTAATCCGACTCCAGCGTCTACTCAAACAAAATCAACGCTGTTTCCTTCCCGTGTGAACAGGCCAGAACATCCGCCTCGCTAGTGGCTACGTTGTTTTCTTCGTAAATGACTTCAATTGTGTAACGGCGGAGAGTCGGAGACCAACGAGTATACACTGGCGACCAAGAAATGGGTCCACCTCCGCTCATTGTTGTCGGAACATTTAGAGCCGGTGGGTGGACGAGAGACCATTGTTCTTACTCGTGATTTGTTCTTGATAATATGCATTTTTAGTGGGCTACTGTCATGAAATAAAATAGTATGCTGGAATTTTGTTGACTGATCTGAAATCCGAAAAGTTGTAAGGTGCAATAACCACCCCCTCAGGGACTAATAGTCCTCAACCATGTAATTGGTTAAGTAGGTGGAGTATATATGCACGGCAATGGCAGCTATTAGTATTCCATCTAAAAAGAAGGATAGATGGGTCGAGTATTTGATGTTACAGGAGCTGTTCGTACTCGACCTAACATTACTAATAAGAGGTCAAGTATTCAGGGTACTGACGGCTAAAAATACTCTTCAAGGAGAATTGTTCAAGGAGAATTGTTAGGTCGAGTACTTGACGCCCTAGCAGCTGTTCGTATTCGACCTAATATTACCAATAAGAGGTTAAATATTCAGGGTGCTGTTGGCTAAATATACTCTACCTGTTAAAGGAGGATTGACCCCCCCCCCCTACCCCAGGCAATGCCGCATGTTGTCCGGACACGTGTTTCAGATCTAGCTCATTAGTTCTTATCACGCATAAAGTTTCAATCGAATCGGACCAACCGTTCGCAAACTACGCAATTCAGTAATTTCCGGATTCCTCTTTCCTTAACTCCCCCAAAATGGCTGGATCCAGGAACGGAAATTTTCCTAGGGCATTGTGTCAGGTCTTTAGGTCAATTTGGTCTGGTCGCTAATATGTCTGCCTAGTTTCATCGTCCTTAGCACATCTAGAAGTACCCTAGATTTCAATGACCGGAATTCCCGGAAACCCCTTCTGACTCCCCCTGAACAGCCTGGATTCGATCTGGTTCTGTCAAGAATGTATTTATGGCTTAAGCTTGTTCCAGTACCGATAAGTCATTCAATGAGTGAACTTGTTTGATTATTTATACTGATGGTAGCCCAGTCAAAAGCCCCCCCCCCCCCTTGCCAGTAAGTCTGCATTTGCTGATGTATTTTATGGAAGCATAAATTTCATCTGAGAGCGAACTTTAAAGCAAAACAAATATGTCGTCAATGGAATGAAGGCACTGGGAAAGAAGCTAGATCTTATAGTTAGCCAGCAATAAGAGTCTTATTACACTGTCGTGGATTTCGGACTAGGTTCGGATTTTGAAAAATGAATCGAAGTCTCGTGATTCGAAGATTGCCAATCTAGAAAACGAGCTTGAACAGCAAAAGTCAAGATCCGATACAATCGAGAAGAAACTACTCGAAATCGAAGTTAGATACCGGAAACTCAGTTTAATCATCCACGGATTACCGAAGGAAAAACAGCAACAGACAGTTCTCGCGAATGCGTCAACATTGTTTTCATCGAAAATAGAAATCACAGTTCAAACATCGCAGTGCTACCGGATGCCCCAGAAGTTCAATGTGTATACCCGTAAACGGACCGCCCCTCCAGTTTTCCGTTCAGTAGGTCTGTGATGTCTGACATCTCGACACGGCATGTGAAAACCAAAACAAAATAGGAAAGTAAAACTACTTACTACTGTCTCTAACTGGCCAACTATCTCCATGAAATTCCCCCATCAGCACCATCTGTTGCTCTTTCATGAAGTTTTCTTTAGAGATTTTATAGACGAACGGATTAACTATCAAATCGTCATCAACTTTCATAAGATAAGTGTTCGATTTACAATGGTCTCGCATCCACACATACATCATGGCATGTTTCATCGTGATACGTCTATATTTGTCCATAATCTGTACAAGAATAACATCTCGGAAGCTATTAGCTTCTTCACGGATAGCCTCTGAAACCTTATTATCCATTGTCTCAGCAACGGTAAAGTATACTTTCACTTTATGCGACTTTTCAAACTCCTCCTTCCATGTCTTTCTTATTGCTTGGCGTTTAGCGATATTTTTGGGTGACGAGTTTACTAATATCAAAAACTCGACATCTTCACAAGGTTCAGGTGTGATTGAGAACTTGATTTGCTCAAGTTTATTCCATTCGAGTTGGTCAGGCAGGAACAAATCTTGATTCTCTGCCACTGTGACGTATCTACAAGCCAATCGCAGGTTCCTATTAGTTGCAACAGCAATACCATGGCATAAGTCATGCTTGTAGATATTCACTGTTTGTGCAAGATTTGTGTCACTTTGCGTCATTTCATTCCTGCTAGGAAAGAAATGATCTCTAGCCAGGATGTTAATTACTAGTAAGACTGGGAGTATGCAAGGTAGTATCCTGAAAGAAGAGATGATGGTATCCCGCATCTTGATGTATTTAACTGGATGGGTCGCTTCTAGAAAACCTTATTTCTAAGAAGATGTTCCCAAAATTGTTTGAAGCCTTAAAGGATTGGTCTTACTTGTTCTGCCATTTTGATTATCCGCAGTTCACCGATGGAATCGTAAGCTTCAGAAATACTCGGCCTTCGTAGTTTGTTTGACATTTAAAACTAGTTGTTCCTTCTTTCGATGATCCGTAGTTCACCCATCGAACTTCGAGTTTCGGAATTCCCGGCCCTTCGCAATGGTTTTGTTTGGCACTAACTTTCGTCTTAACAGAGTTTGTCAGTAACAGAGCAAAAACTTCGCCGAAAGCTGGAATGTCGGCAACAAATCTTCTAAGAATAAGTAAATAAGACGCTGCAAAGACTTTATAACGAATGTTAATAAAGGTTAACTTCAGACATCGAGGTTGATATTGGAAAATAACAACGAGACGACAATTGGAAATAACATGTCCGAGCCGAAGGCGAGGCAGGTTCTGAAAAATATGAGCCGAGCGCAGCGAGGTTGATATTTTTAAATGGCCATAGAGGTTGTCATAAAGATTTGAACCGAGATGGAGGTATGTTAACTGTTATACTTTTTCCGAACAGAATATTTTTGTTGGCAGGTCTCTTCTTTGCTAATGAGATAGGGAATTTTATTTTAGTAAAGTAACAACCCAAGCCTACTTCAGACCTACTAAAATGACTACTGTTGGAACCCAAGCACTTTAGTTTCTACCAATGCAGTCTTTTACTTATTCGGCCATTCAGATGCCATCTAGCGGTAGAGAAAACGTATTGTAGATCTATTAAAATAACTATTCTAGGAGTCGCGGGAGTAAAAAGTAAACAATAAGAAACCCCACGTCTTGATGATTCCAGAAAAAAGACAGTGATCAATGCTGAATAACTGGCCTTTGGAAAGAAAGGGGTAGTAGAATGTTGTTTCCAGTTGACAAGCTGTGTTTTCAGTAGAAATCTGATTGTATTTAGGTATGACCTAGGGAATAGGCTGGTTGTCTATGAGAGTAAGATGTTCTGTATTTTTTCCAATGCTGAATAACTAGTTTTTGGAAAGCAAGGGATAGTCGGATCTTGTTCAGCAGTTCAGTTGACAAGCTGCATTTTGAGTGGTAATCTGAGTATGACAAGCTATGACCTATTCCATATACTGGTTGTCTGATAGAGTAAACTGTTCTGTTATTATTCAACATTTATTGTATTTCTTATTTTTCGTTTTTTATAGTATTTTCTAGGTAATTTTTAAAGTATTCTACTTCACTCGAGGCGTTTCCTCCCCTATCGGTTCATGTGAGATACGATGTTGTGTTACCAAGCGATTGGGTAGTATTCTGGGAAAACCAGTTCAGTCGATGTTTTGTTTGTGACCAGAGCGGTCGGGGTTGTATTGTATACTTTAGAAATGAGTGATTTTTACGAAGGTCTGCGGCTGAAGAGAAAACGTAAGAGAATTATTGAAAGTTCGGAAGATGAAGGTGAGCCTGAAATTCTATATGACGGGGTATCAGAAATTGGGTCAGAATGCTCGAGTGAGGCGTCTGACGACGCAGAGACGGTCACACCTTTTTTTTTACTACTGCCAAGAAGGCAAAACCAACCAAGAAGGTAAATACAGCACGAAAACAAGGTAGTCAGGCCAAGAAGGCACAGCCAAATAGATCTGAAGAATCTTCAGAGGAAGAAAACAATGTGCTCATAGATGAGTACATTGAGTCTGTGAGTGAAGAAAAATACGGCAAGAAGCTGTCTGGTAATCTAGCCAAGCTGCTAGAAAATGCTTTTACTTCACCTCCGGAGAATGAAAAGATTGCAAAGATAAGAGAATTGTACCCTGCTCCCGTAAATGCGAGGGCTATTGTTGTTCCAAAAGTAAACCCTGAGATATGGACGAATTTGTCCGCAAATGCTCGTCGAAAAGATCTAAGCCTAGTCCATGTCGGTCAAGATATTATGCACGCAGCTGCTGCGGTTTCAGTAGCCCTGCAGTCGGTTGTTGCTGGGGCCCCAACAGATACAAAAGAATTTGTGAACACTATGGGGCATGCTATAACTTTGATGGGTCATGCCAGCCGTGAAATAGGATTTAGGCGGCGCATGGCCTTGAAACCCAGTTTAGACCCTTCGCTGGCAGACCACCTCATTTCCAAGGAAGTGGAAATATCGGGACTCCTTTTCGGCTCAGATCTGAAGGCCGCAACAGAAAAGGCTAAGACATTTCGGGATCTATCAAGAGCTGTGCCAAAAAACGTGTACCGGGGGGGTCGAAATCAGTTTCAGACTCCCCGGGGCTTTTATCAAGGAAACAACAGCAACCAAGGCTTTCAAAGAGAGTTATATCAAGATCGCTACAGCCAGAGTCCAAAGGATCGCTACAACCAGAAAATGAGAGGCTTTCAGTCAAATCGACGGGGGCGACGTGGGAGGTTCTGAGGAACCCAGAGGTAAGCAAATGTTTTGACTATACTGAGAAATGTGACAGACAATCTTTACTCCCAAGAAGGGAAACTGTTATAGCTGGTGCGACCCAAGCTTGTTTTCAATATTGGGCAGAAATCACAAGTGATGATTATATTCTTAAGACTATCAGAGAAGGTTACAGATTAGAATTCAGTAGCACACCCACGGTAGTACAAAATAAGTGCATTCGTTCGAATCTCTCTTCTAAAGAATGTGAATTTGTAAGAGTTGAAATTCAGAGTTTACTTAACAAGAAGGTCCTTGTCAAAGATTCAGGAAAACGGGTTTGGTTGTCGCCGATTTTTACTGTTCCGAAAAAAGAAGGCTCGCGGCGATTCATTCTGAATTTAAAGGACCTTAATCAGTATTTACAATATCACCATTTTAAGATGGAGACAGTGTTTTCATTTATTAGATTACTGCGACCAGGATGTTTCCTTGGAAGTGTCGACTTAGTCGACGCTTATTATAGTTTCGCGGTAGATGAAGCCGACTGGCATTGGCTTTCGTTTGAATTCGAAGGTCATACTTATTCATACACGTGTCTGCCTAATGGGCTTGCTAGTGCCCCGAGAGTCTTTTCCAAGTTGATAAAGGTCCCTTTTACGGAATTACGAAAGCAAGGTCACCTATCTGCGGTTTACCTTGACGATTCAGGACTAGTTGGTTACACACGTCATGACTGTAAGACTAATATTGATAGCACCGTTAGCTTGCTCAGCAAATTGGGGTTTTCAGTTCACGCTTCAAAATCAGTCTTGGAGCCCACAACCCGCTTAGAATTCCTTGGGTTCGTATTTGACACGATAGAAATGACTATTTCTTTGTTAAAGAGAAAGATTGAAGCCATTCTTACCTCAGTTGTGTCATTGTTGAGGGTAAAGAACTGTACGATACGGTCTGTTTCGGAAGTGCTTGGGAAATTAGTCGCCGCCTTCCCTGCGGTGGAGCTCGGGAAGTTGTTTTACCGCCAAATAGAGCGAGAAAATATTTTAGCGCTAAAACTTGCCAAAGGAGATTATGATTGTTTGGTGGAGCTGTCAGAACAGGCAAGAACGCAGCTCCAGTGGTGGTTAGCACTCAGGAAAAATAGTTGGAAATACATTGAAGTGTCGGAGCCTGAGATTTCGTTTGATAGTGACGCATCGATGTTGGGCTGGGGGTTTTGTTCCACAACTGAACCTAGAACGGTCATTACCGGTGGGGAGTGGACCCAGGAAGAGAAAGGTTTTCACATAAATGTATTAGAAATGAAAGCTGTTTTGTTCGGGTTGTTGAGTTTCCGAGAAATAGTACAAAGAAAACACATACGGATTAGAATTGATAATACTACTGCAAGGGCTTACATCAATGGAATGGGCGGAAGCAAGTCGTCTGAATGTGATCGCGTTGCGCGAGAAATTTGGAGTTTTATTTTGAAAGAGGGTTCATGGATATCAGCTGAATATTTACCAGGCTCTAAGAACGTTCACGCTGATCTAGCATCGCGAAAGTTTGAGCGGGAAGCAGAATGGATGATGGATCCGGAGATATTTTCTTCTATCTCAGAGATATTCGGGCCGTTTGATGTAGACCTATTTGCGTCGCGCTTAAACAGACAATTTTTGCCTTATGTTTCGTGGAAACCAGATCCGGATGCTCTTGCAATTGACGCGTTTTCCCTTTCATGGACCGAAAAGTATGTCTACTGTTTCCCCCCCTTTAGTGTCATTACGTTGGTCCTTAGTAAGATTCTGAGAGATAGGGCAGAGGCCGTGATCGTTGTACCAAATTGGCCCAGCCAAGTTTGGTACCCCATGATACTCGACATTTTAGTGGCTCCTCCTATCTTCCTTCCCAGGGAGCGGACACTGAGAATGCCCCAGCATCCCAGACTCAGACATCCGATAGAAGACCGGCTGCACCTGATGGTCTGCAGGTGTTCAGGGACTCAATCAGGCAACAGGGAATTACAGATCAGGAATGCATCAAGATCATTACGGATAGCTGGAGACAAGGAACGAAGAAACAATATGCTAGTTACATTAACAAATGGACCGATTATTGCAACAAAGTGGATGGAAATCCCTACGTTCCGGATGTTCAGACGTTGATCATGTTTCTAAAGACTTTGTTTGATGGTGGGCTTCAGTACAGTGGACTAAATACAGCGCGGTCGGCTGTCTCAGCAATCTCAGGTAATTCGATCGGGTCTCATGTGTTAGTGACGCGGTTTATGAAGGGCGTTTTCAATACCAGACCCGCCCTTCCTCGATATAAATCAACCTGGGATGTTAATGTAGTAGTGGAATTTCTTAAAAAATGGAAACTAGAAGAGTGTAACAGAAGGGAGTTAACACTGAAGTTGTGTATGTTGTTAGCATTGTCCTCAAGTCAGAGGGTACAGACTCTAGCAGCCTTGAGGGCTGATACGGTGGTATTCACAGAGGATACTGTGACATTTCCGATCACAGATCTTTTAAAGACATCGAAGTCTGGTAGTCACATCAGTAGCCTAGAAATCAAGTCGTTCTCAGAAAAGAACTTGTGCCCAGTTGCCCATATCAAGCGATATCTGCAAGTTACAAATTTTGGAAACAGATCTAATCAATTGTTGCTGACAATCTCAAAACCGTATCGAGCAGCTTCAAGAGATACTATTGGGAAGTATTTAAAGTTAGTGATGTCTCTTGCAGGTATTGACACGACGGTATATAAGGCGCACAGTACAAGATCAGCGTCGGTGTCAGATAAATTTAATCGAGGGCTACCAGTCCATGTCATTCTGCAACAAGGAGGGTGGAGACGAGAATCCACTTTTTCGCGTTTTTACAAGCGTTAAATTCGGTGCATTCATTTGTTATTTCAGTAGATATGAATCTTTGTAATTGAACTGTGTATAAGTATTGTATTTCACGGAAGAATTGGGAAGTATATGTATGAAACTTTGTAAGTGAACCGTATTTAAGGATTACAGAAGTATATTTGATTGTCGAATTTCATCTGTTGGCTGAGGACATGGCAAATCTATGTTACAGACCTAGACTTTCAAATCTCACATGAACCGATAGGGGAGGAAACGCCTCGAGTGAAGTAGAATTGAAGGATTAAACGAGACTCACCTGTGAGTCGCTGTTTGATCCGAATTCTACGAAGAGAAGAGGCGTTTCCGACCCTTGAGAGTTCATGTGCCCATTAAGAACCCGCCCTCCCCCATGAACTCGGTAGGTCTTTCACATAGATTTTAGGCCATTGATTAAACAGGTTGCAAGTCTCTCAAAACTGAACTGGTTTTCCCAGAATACACCCCAATCGCTTGGTAACACAACATCGTATCTCACATGAACTCTCAAGGGTCGGAAACGCCTCTTCTCTTCGTAGAATTCGGATCAAACAGCGACTCACAGGTGAGTCTCGTTTAATCCTTCAATTATCTTGTGTTTTTTTACTGAAAGTTTTTTTTCTTAATTTATTTTTTGGAGGTCAGCTTCTACTTCTCAATATGTGAGGAAAAGTGCTCGATGAATTCAGTATTTGAGGAAAAGTGCTCGATGAACATCTGCAGAGGCTGTTATCTTCCTATCAACCTCTCTGGAGGATGATACGATGTTGTAACAGCCTCTACAAAAGTAATTGTCATAAAATAACTTCCTGTGGGACATAGCATGGCATAGACGTTCGAGAAAAGTTGACTTGATTTTAGTTTTATATCTTGAATTTAGTGAGTTGTGAACCGATCTGCAAGTCACATTTCCCTCTGCAATGGCACCTAAATATGCACACACTGAAGGTATGCGTCACACAAGAGTGCTCACGTAGGTGTCGAATGGCTAAATCTGTACTCAATCAAGGTTCACATAGGTGTGGGATTGCTAAATGTGTACACAGTTATGGGAAGCATGACCGCAATTAAGGAAAAGTATATAAGTCAGGAGTTAGGACTCTCAGAGTCAGTTTTTGTCAGAGTTGTGCGCAGTCATTGGAAGAGTTCAGTATTTGGGAGTATATTCAGTGATTGGAGCTAAGGATGTAAATAATGTATACCAAGTTCACCAAATAAATGTAAGTTAAATGTTTACCGGATTTAGAACATAGAAAAACCGGCGAAACTTCCCCCTCCACAGCCAAGAGCCTTACCATTTGAAGAATACCGATAACAGTATCTTCTAGATAGCAGAGATAGGTTTAGCAGAGACCGTATCAGAAACGCATTTCACACATATTTTTTTCATTTTTAGACGAATTGGTAGGCCGACAAGTCTCCGGTGTTATGTCTTTCCGTATATTACTTTTTCCCCTTTTTGTATTTACACTCCATATTTGTCGTTGTTAGTGTATGATGGGTCATAAATACATTATCACTATTATTATTATTAAAATGTCTGAACGAGTTTATCGTGAAAAGATCATTTCTGATAAGAGTTGTAATTTAAGGGCTTGGAAGCAAATTTGAGAACTTACAAGTGTCTCGAGAATATAACGACAGTATCGTCCAGAGGAACAATATGGAAAGTAAATGGGAATATTACAGTTCAAGCCACGTCCGGAATATTTAGTTTTCCAATTAAAAAAATAATAAACCGATGGTGAACAGCTGACACATTGAAAGACTTCAGTATATATATCCGTAAAAATACTTGAACTATGAAACATAGTTTGAATATTTTGTTTTATATTTTACTGCAAGTTAAACACAGCGGTCAATATTCTTTATTTAACAAAATCTATTCTTGACTTTTTTGCGTTTCCAGAAAAGAAATTCAGGCAATGGAATTAGGCATTTCTTATCTACTTTCATTCGTCGTCGGCTAGTTTGTTTTCTGGATAAAAGAAAACACACTTTTTCATTTTAGAAACGTTAGCATAGGTTTTATTCCAATGCAATCGAGTGACAATGGTAACCGATACAAAAACTGGGGAAAATGCTGCCTAAAATGAAGCTCAATGCTTTGGTCATACCGGACTTTTTGTACCTTTCTCCATTCTGGAATTTGCTACACATTTCTGAGAAAAGGCAAATTCGGACAAAATATTACAATCTGGCAAAATAAGTTTGTCCCGACAACAGATAACAACAGATCTGTTGCTTGTTGTCTGTTGAAACCGCGTTTCCTTGTGTTGTCTCTTATGAAACTTCTGACAGTGTAGTCATAAAACTGCAAATACATTCACTTCCTTTCGGTTGTGACATGCACACCCCCATTGCTCAGCACCCGTCACTCTCTTCTCTCAAATCTGTGACGCCAGATTTCCAAGATTGAAAGAATAACCATAAATGGATGAGTCACTTATAACAATAATAGTAATAATTTATCGAGGCCCAAAATACAACAAATGAAAGAGCGGAGTAATAGAAAGAAAGAAAATTGAATTACACACAAAGAAGTTCCATGGAGGTCAGGGCATAGGCACCTACTCCCAAAGTCCTATCTCAGCTTATGCAGTCTCTATTGGTAAAATGTAAAATGTTACTTACAACACATAGTATAATATCCTCATTTAAAAGTCGCCTGGAAAGAATTTTGTCGGTGCAGAGATGCTTTGACAAAATTTGTAGACTGAACAAGGAAAATTATTGCTAAGTGTGGAACAGCTGTCAAGCATAAGTCTTGGGATAAAAGCTTTTATTGGCAATCTTATCCATTCATCTTTTTATGGATCCATAAATCGATGCTGCAAGAAGCTTTTTATAGGCAGCCTAAGAATGCTGGTGTTACTAGAAACCAAAGCTATTATATAACTGGCTAAGATACTTTAGCAGCAATATTTTTTTGCAGCTTTTAGTTATAGTAGAGTAGGGTAAAACAAAGCTAAATGCACATGAAAAAACTAAACAAGAGACACTAAATAAACAGGGCTTCGTTCTTTAGGTGCACTTTCAAAATCAACCAAATACACATAGAATTTTATATATTGACACGTACGCCAAACGGCTTCAGGATTATAACAAAATTAGCTAACACCGTCGTAGGCTGTTGGGGCAGGATGTTGGGTTAGTGTGAGCAAATTGAATATGCACGAAAAAGTATATTGGTACTGTCCTGGGCACTGGAATTGAGGCCAATTTACGATTGCGGAAGTGTTTTGAGAGATATTGAGATATTTGCAATGCTTTAAGAAGCAGCTGCACAGACTTTTCCTTTGTGTTTTGTGGTGATTGGATCTTGCTTTACATGCACTCTTTTTCTTCCATGAGAATATCAACCAGAGCTAGGAGCTCATATGACACTTTTTATGAGTGGGTGGTGCAAAGAATTAGATGATAACATCAAAGAATACCCCTTTGAACTCCCCTAGGATCGGACTTAGAAATAGGATATCTACTTTGACTCGTGTCTGAGCATCTCCGGCATCGCCTCGGACCATCTAGGGCCAATGACTACCTTCCAAACTTACATCCACTAGTCTGATCTTTAGTCGTGCCACACAATTTTCGATAACCTCCTTCAACACATAAATGGATTAAATAAGGCATCTTTTCCGTCCTCGCATCAAGTTTCTGTCGAATCTAAGGTTTAAGGTTTAATGGAGAAATGGCCAGAATAGCAAAAGCTAAATAATAGGCAACGAAGAGAAAATAAATAAACACAAATTAATAGCTAACGACATCTAAGAGTATTTTGAGGGAAATTCCGCCCCCCCAACCCCCACCTCCGCCCATCGTGGTCAGATTCAGTCCAAAATCCTAAAATAGGTAATCTAGGGCACATGATGTCTCTAATTTTCATATTTCATTCAAATCACTCCAGTCGTTTAACCCCTATGCCAGCTAACAAACTTACTGGACCCCCCTTCTCCTCCCCACTGTGGCCAAATCTGTATCCGACAAATAAAATTCGCAACTCTGACATCTCCTCTCCCCACCTATTAAGTTTGACTCGTTGTCGGAGCATATCTTCAAATTTTCGGTTCTCCCTTCATCCTCCTCCTACTGGATACTGCTCTCTCTTTTTGGTCATTCTTACTGGACTTGATAAGGTTATTCGAATATTTGTTGTTGTTTGTTACCGAAAGGTTTCTCAAGTATGACGTCTGACGAGTCATTGAGAGTGAACTGCTCTGTTTTGAGCTGTCTCGAATTGACAGTGGCACTAAAAGAGATATACTGATACAACTGTGTTTTGACTTTTACGAGCCAAATGAGATCATTACGGCTAAATCTGAGCTGATCAGTCACCTCCCCGCAACTGTGATTGAGAAACTTACAAAATACTTTCACGATTTCATTAAAACTTGTTCGGGAAAAACTACTAAAAGTCCTATCTTAAATGAACTTAATGCTATTCTGGTCAAAACTGACCGCGATTATTTGCCAACATTGTCGCCGTTGATTTGAAACGTATTCCTGCATTGAACATTACCCACTTCGATTTCGTAGTAAGAATTACTTCGTATATTCTCTGAGATCCGAAATAGATGCGTTGAAATCGCTTGTTCAGAATCTGATGCATCCTGGAGCTTGTTTGCAAACCGTTGCACCTGCGACGCTACCTAGCGTTCACAGTAGCCTGAGCAGCGCTCTAACTGCTGAACCGTCTCATATGCCAGATGCTGCTGGAAACAGTGCACGTGCAATGCCACCTTGTGATCCCAGTAACGTTGGCGCTGCCCAAACTGCTAGACTTTCTCAATGACCAGATGCCGCTAACACAAGTGCGGGCAATCGTCAATCTTCTGCTAGTATGGTGAACAGACCTCCCAGGTCAAATGGTGCCAATAGTCGTCTTCAACAAGAAGCTCGCAATCCAAGAAATAAGAATAAGACTCCGAGCCCTAACCAAAATGTTGGGAGTTCGTTTGATCGCAGTGAAGGCCTGAAATCTGTTACAGCAAATCGTTAATCGAAAATTTTTGTTTCGACGTTTCACTCCCAGTACGACCGTTGATGAACTCTCGAAGCATGTCTGTCGAAAACTACATTGTTCAGTTAATTGTGAGGAAATTCCTGCTCGCTTTGACATTTACATGTCTTTCAAGCTAGAAATGCCGCCCGCATTCTTCAGCCTAGCTTCTGGACTGCTGGAATTTTGTTTCGGAAATTCTACGACCCCCATCTTCGTCTGCTCCATCCCAGCAAGGGACTAGTGGCTCTCAAAGAGAGAGCAGCGAGAGCTCATAATAGGCATTCAAATAGCCTCTTACAACTGTTGCTCTGTTCGCCTGCGTGTTGAGCAAGTCGCAGCACCGTGCAAAAAGTATGACATAATTTTTTTCAAGTTATTATGCTCATACAGAGTGATTTATCTTTTATGGATAATATCTGTGTAGATTTCCTTGCCAGATCAAAATCTCTTGTCATCACTGACATAAGTCTTGTCCACGATAGGCCCTATGGGGGCCTCTGTGTCTTGGTGAAGAAATCCCTTGCAACTGCAGTGAAAGTTATTGATATCCCAAAGGATCGCATTCAAGCCGTGCAGTTAAGCTTTGTATCAGGTACATACTTACTGTTTAATGTGTACATGCCAGTATGGCTGCAAGAAAATGTTACAGTTTTTGTTTCGTGCCTTGCTGAAACTGTTGCTTTGGCTAAACTGTATTCACATGTTGACGGAATTGCTGGCCCTAAGTTTGTTTTGCGTTAGACGATAATTCCAAAATATCAACCGTAACAGGGCAAAGTGACACCAACTCGCAAAACTGCGCCAATAGCTTTTGACAACACTTTTGTAACGACCGCGGGTTGGGTACTCTTCGTGGCGATAATATAAGCAGTGTACGAGGCGGTGTGCCAGCCGGCCGCTGCACCAGTGTTGCCACTATTCTCGTTATTATCAAGTCAATGTGTTCGTCGTCTGAGACACTAGGTCTTTCCAAATATCAAGATTCATGAAGGTCGGGTCACCCGTTCACAACTATACATACCTCAACTTTCCGGATTCTGCCTCCCTCCAGTCCTCTCCAGACGGTTGGATCGGAGAAGTGACTATTCCCAAGTTAATCTTATCGGATCCCTGCTATGCCTGCCAAGCTTCCTCGTCCTAGCTTGTGTGGAAGTTTCCGAACTAGCAGAGCCCAGACTGGCCGAGTGACAGATAGACAGATCGATGGACGGACAGAAGCTGTGAAGGGCAATTCTATAAGGATAGCTGCACAAACGTTCACTTCTTCCCGGTCCTTGACAGGCCGAAGGTCACTCTTTTTGTGACTTGGATTTTGTGAGTCTCAACATCTGTCGGTGACTTCTCACCAAAATCTGGCTCCCGACCAAGAAAATGGGATCTCGGAGGAGTAAGTGGGAATCTGAGCAGATCAGAATATTGAATACTTGGAAACTCCATAACCGGATATTTGGTTTTCTTTGGTTTTCCGCACAAGAATTATTCAATGGCTAGGCTGTATAGATCAAAGATTGTCTACAGCACAAATGACCTGCGTTATTAAGAAAAACATAAATTAGTCCTAATTTTCTTTTATGGAACTTTTAATGAAATTGTCACCATAGCTGGTCAAGAAACGATGACGCGGAAAATCATAATGCCAAAACTAAGAAATGCTTAGCACCACCATATTCTAGTTTATTGTAATTGGTTGACAAAACATTGTGACTATAATCCTCTAGGTTTGACCAAAGCTTTGAAGCCCGCTTGCAGCAAGGCATTAGCTGCGTTCGTTTTCGTCTTTCGGTTCGCCGTTCCATCCGCCGTTCTACTACAAGTGTTTTCTTTACAACGCCGTTCGTGAACGGCGCTGAACTGCCGATAATAAGGAGTTTTCCTTGTTCGGTTGAACTGCCATTTCATTTGTCGTTCTTAAAACGACGAACTGAGCCGGAAAGTCAGTTTCAGCATCTCCATTCAGTAATTAGGCGCACATTTTCAAACTTCTCGACAAAATAAATTAAAGCTGTAAACCAAGATAGCTGCTGTTGCAAATATTAAGTTAGTTCGACTATCAACGCTAATATGAAAAATATTTAAGCGACGTTCTTCGTCCCGACAACGACGAACGACGAAAACGAACGCGGCTATTGATGAGGATCTTGGAGATAGTTCTTCGAAGATAAAAGCATCCGTTCTTCCTGCTGTGAGATGCCCTCACCGTTGGCCTGAGGTGGATACGGAATTTCTTAATGAAGCAGGGGATAAACAGGTAGGGATAAAGTTGGTTTGTTTTGGAAGGAGGCGCCCAAAGAACTAGGCGATTCGTGGGGTAGACTTATTTTACCTATTTCGCGCAGGAGACCGAGGATGATTGTCGTTTTCTTTATTCAGTAGAATCTAAACAAACATTGAAGTCAAAGTATCTAAGAAAAGGGGAAACGAGAATCAGACGCTGAGTATCATATGTCAGTTCCAACATCTTTCTTTAATTATATTGGGACTCCTTCAGCAGATATTCCCAATGATATTCAATTGCCCATGCTTCACCAGCAACCCATGACCAAGCACTGGGAAAGTAGCCCCATTCGGGTTGCAGCGGTCCGTGAAATCTGAAAATCCAAAAAGTAAATTTAAAATCAGGAATTTATTCGTTGACTCTTATAGCCTTATAATCTCTACATCTAGAGAGTACCAAGTAACATCTTCTTTGTGGTTTGTAATATGACGCAGACGAAAGGTGTGATGTTCGTGTGAGTTGTGAAAGGTGAGGTTCGCAAAGTTTAGAAAAGTTGTTTTGTAAACGTGGTTTAAAACCTCTACAGCAGTAGGGAAAATGTTTAACGTCAAGTACTGTAAGGAGTTCACGAGGACCTCACCTCCCTAATCCTCTGAACATAGAACTTTCTTCTCATTTCCAACTACCTTAAATCTCCCAACCCATACCCAAAACCCTGAGGTTATGGAGATTCATTTCAACCGTCGCACATGCACTGACTGAATACCGGGTTCTCGGAAACATATCCAATGACAAATTGTGGATTACTCTAGATCCAGTAACTAAATGTTACATTTCCTTTGCAGTAAAAAAAAAAGCGAAATAAATGACAGTAGAAAATTGATGATTAAATCCCACAATCCATAGGACGCAGGCCGTTTCCTTGGAGGTCCGGGTCCGAATACCACCGCTGCCACCAACTGTTGTAGCGTAATTCCGAGCGGTGTAACTCTTTCCAAGTTTACTCAGATACTAACTCACAATAGGAAATAAATGAAATTCTTTCCTAATCAGTGCATCCCTCGAGCGTCACTACTAGCCGAGGGGTTTGAGAATCCAACACCGGTGACGATTTACTTCATTCGTTATTTACTTCTGCGTTCATTAATTGTCAGATCCGTATCTCGTTTATAAAAACTGAGATGACAACCGAGATGAAAGTGTCGTTAATATAGATGAAAGTGTTGTTAACTCCACACCATTCTGGTAAATAGATTAGAAAATTGCCGGAAGTCTCATAAGCAGCCAGAAATAGGCGAGGTAACTCGACGGAGAAGAAAACCCAAAAGTAAGAGTTGAAAATTTACGACAATTAAGCAAAAAAAAGTTGGGCCGTACTGGAATAATTGAAGGAGCTTTCGTGTTTTCGTTTTGTGTATTTGTATGGCACTTGCCTTCAGGCCAAGTGCCATATACCGATCACTTTTCCGTCGGTCTGTCTGTCGGTCGGTCGGTCGGTCGGTTAGTCCGGTGTTTGTGACTTAGGGTACTTCCAGATAAGCTAGGACGATGAAACTTGGCAGGCATATGAGGGACCCGACCAAACTAAGTTGGAAATAGTCGCTTGCCCGATCCGACCATCGTGGGGGGAGGGAGGGTAGCCGGAGTCCGGAATTTAGTGGCATGCTTAACTTTCGAACGGGTTACCGGATCTTAATGAAATTTGATATTTGGAAAGATGTCATGTCTCAGATGACCCATTTCAAGTCCAGACCGAATCCGATGAATGTGGGGGGGGGGAGGCGGAGGGGGGAACCGGAAATCATGTGACACGCTTAGAGTGGAAGGATCGGGATGAAACTTGGTGAGAGGAACAAACACTAGCCCAGGTACATCATTGACAGAACCGGACGGGATTCGTGCACTGTGGGGGGAGTTGGATGGGGGGTCCGGTATTCCGGCGATACGGAGATAAGTTACTTTTAGGTGGTTTAGGACAGTGAAACTTGGCAAGCATACCGGGGACCCAACCAAAGTAACTTGGAATTAGTCACTTCCCCGATCGGACCACCGTGGGGGGGAGGGAGGGAAGGGGAATAAAAAATCTAGAGGTACGTATAACTTTGGAACGGGTTTTCGGATCTTAATGAAACTTGATATTTGGAAAGACCTCGTGTTTCAGATATATAATGTAAAGTCTCCACCGGATCCGATTATTTTGTTTTGGGAGGAGTCAGGGGGGAGCCGTAGATCTTGTGACGCGCATAGAGTGGAGCGATTGGGATAAAACTTGGTGGGAAGAACAAGCAAAAGCCCTAGATTTGTCAGTGACAGAACTGGATCGGATTCGAGAACTGTGGGGGGAGTTAGATAGGGGGAGGGGGGGGAATTCCGGTGATCACGGGTTAAGATACTTCCAGATGTGCTAGGACCATGAAACTTGGCTTGAACATTAGAGACTTAACATGATTAGATCATTTTTAGCCTCAAGGGGTTTGCTTACAACTGAATTTCTTAAAGTACAAATGATACTTTAGAGCAAAATATACATTTCATTATCCCGATGAGCTCATCATCATTTTTGCTTCAAGAGTTTTTATTACACACGAATTTCTAGCGCCTCTAAAGCGCACATCATCACAGCCAAATGCATTACCAAATGATACGTTCTTGTGATGTCCAAGGACCCATTATCTTAAGGGTTATGCTTACAAATAATCACAACAAACCCTCGAACTGAAGAATTCCTACTTTCATCCTCTGACCCAGCCTTACAGGTGCCATATGAGCTTCCAGCTCTTGTTTAACTCTCACTCGTTGGTATTACTTTCGCAAGTAGATTGCACCTAAAAAAAATTCTATAGCAGCAGGAAGCTTCCATGAAAAAGCTAATTTCTTTGGTAAGACAATAGTTAGTCCTCTGTACTCAATGAATGAATTTATTACGCACTTCGCCAGGGCGTAGTGCACTACATCAGTAAAAGAAATTTAATTACAAATAAAAAGTTGGCTAATAGGGTAATGAACAGGTAAACGACCAATCAGAGGAGATAATTTCGAGGACAGATTTTTCATTGTCAGTAGTGTTAGTGGGTCCTAAATCGACAAATGTCGGATCAAAGATCAATTTTGCGTGCGAAGGGACATATACAGCAGTAAATCTAGGTATTTGAAATACGTGGAACGTATGCGACGTATGAATTTTTTCCTGAGTATGCCGTGTAGCCCAGCCAGAAAGTTCATTCGGGCCTGGACATGGTTCCGGGCATTTCTTTTCCTATGGCAATCCCTGGACATGGCACTGCGTCTAAAACCCACTCCCTCACCTCTAAATATAGGGCTGCAGGATAGTCTACGAACTTAACTTGTACTTCGATCCAGTGGATCCTCAGCCCGAGTTGGAAAAAAGGACCACACGTGCACTAGACTCAAACTATTCCAGAAGCCATTGAAGTAAAGAAAAACCAAGCAGGCATAAACCGAGATACAGACAAGTACTCCCTACCAGAAACGTGGAACGGGGTTGTGGAAGAAAATCTAAACCTCAGTTAAGAACAAAACAGAAGTTGATCAAAATGCGGAAAAAAAAAACATACACGTCC
The DNA here is from genome assembly GCA_023053575.1 of Branchinecta lynchi. Lineage (NCBI taxonomy): Eukaryota > Metazoa > Arthropoda > Branchiopoda > Anostraca > Branchinectidae > Branchinecta > Branchinecta lynchi. The sequence goes on from JAKZAP010000015.1 coordinate 20,913,402, forward strand.
TGCTATCGCCCAAATTCCACCATCTTTAGTGGAGTTGAGGGAAGGGGAATGCAGAAACTACTGACTTCCATAGGCTGCGAACTGGTGGTCCCATTCGAGTGAAATTTTATGGGTAATAAGAACTGATGATCTAGACATGCACAACATATGTGCGAATCACATGCGTCCATGGTTTGAGGAGTTAATGGGGGGGAGCGGTCGGAAACTTTGCGACATACACAAAAAAGAAACGAATGGGCTGAAAGGGATGCAGGTCGTTCAGTACCGAGTCATTGCAGCCTAGAGTTTTATTTGGCGTCTGGACCAGATCCGGCCACGGTAGGAGGAGGATGAAACGAGAACCGGAAATTTGCAGCTATGCTCCGATTTGAGTCAAACTTGATGAACGATGAAGAGGAGATGTCAGAGATGTTAAGTTTATGTGTCCGAGTCGTATTCGGCCACAACTGGGAGAGTTTTGTGAGGAGTTGGTGGGTGAGTTCCGGATATTTTGTGGCTTGTATAGGAGTCAAAGGAGTAGAGCGATTTGATTGAAAATTGGAAAGTTAAGAGAGATCATATGCCCTAGATGACATATTATATGCTCAGATTCGAAAGAACTTCGCAGCGGTAAGAGAAGATGCTTTATATTATCTATTTGTGTGTCCGGAGATGAGGGGGGGGTATACTGGAAATAATGAGGCACTTCTAGATATTAAAAGACTGGATCCAAACTTGGAAGGTAGAAAAGTCCTTTACCCTAGATGATCTGAGGCAATGCAAGAAATGATCAGACTCGAGTGGAACTAGATAACCTATCTTATTTCTAGGTCCGAGCCTAGGGGGGTTGAAGGGGGTATATAGCTACTTTCTCATCTACTTTCTTTCACCACCTACTCGTAACATGTGTCTAATGACCGCGTAGCTCTTGTTCTTTCTGAGATCCCAAAACGCAAGTGATGGAATGAATATGACTTCATACAGTTAAGATATAATTATCATAATTATCATAACTCTCGAAGGGAATGAGATAGGAGATTGTAAAGAGTTGTTTCCAATTGCTTCCAGTCGTTCGCGATTGTAAACAACTGTTTCCATATGGTAAAAAAAAAACAATTGTTTACGACCGTTTCCAATTGTTTTCAATTGTTCACGCTTGGAAAAATGTCTTATGATCGAATGACTTGAATTATTTCCTTACTGGTTGGGTCAAATGACAGGTCAATTTCTTATTTGGGCTCCGTAGCCCTATGTTTTGGCGTGGATGTTAAAATTAAGGGTCGAACTAAATATTTTTAAAACTAATGAAAAGGTCGATTGAGGGGTTAAGAGAGATGCTGAATCCGTATAGGAAAATTACTTTCTCGTCGGGCAAATAGTTCGCTCGGAATCCGGCCAAAACCAGAAAATTTGTTAAAAGAGCTCATAAGAGAACAAAATCCGGTCGCCTAAATCCATTTCTGAACATTATTTACTTGTCAGACAAGTAATTTTGTTAAAATTCACCAAACCCGGAAGAAGACTCGAGAAGTTGAATTTGAAATCGAATTCTAAGTTTAAACGAAACACAGAGTAGGTCCAGAGGTTCTCGGTTCGGCTTTCGGTGCCACTAGCTCTTTTGGTCTGCATACATTCTGCGAAGATTGTTTTAGCTACGTCGATTTAAAGATTCGACATAGTAGTAAAAACAGTGGACCCATACCTGATTTTTGTTCTGCTGGACAAAGAGTTTACTCGGAATCTGGATGGAACCTGAAATTTAGTATAACTTAAATCCTTTCTGAAGTTGGTCAGAGGGTCGATATAAGGACACAGAGACATGTTGAATCGGTTTTTGAACTTTATTTTCTTTTCGGAGAAATAGTTCACCCGAAATACAGATAAGAAACGAATTTTGTTGAAGTAAAAGACTGTTCTAAAGTCGATTAGAGAGAGATATATAGGAGGTAAACTTACATGCTGATTCCAGATTTCAACTTGATTTTCTCAGCCGATATGTCGTTTGGCCGTAATTTGTCAGTGAACACCACTACTGTATCAATTTTGCGTATATTGTCAAGAGATTGGTTATAGGGATAAATAGTATTATATTTAAGGCGCCACGGACTACTGAACAAGCAATCCTTGCCTTAACGCAACTTACTAATGATGCTTTGGATAAAGTTGAGCAACCCGAAAAACGACAAATACATTTTCAGGAACAAATATATCTGGTAAACTTGACGAATAATCTATCGGTCGCGGCGTTTTCTCAGCATCACGGCCTTGTAAGTTTGTTTGAATGAGACCCTCGATTGTTTTTTTCATAAAACTATTCTGCTACTATAGACGTGGAATCTGTTCAAAGTGTAAAGTTGTATCCTAATTTAAATTGTGTTCTTTCTTTTCTCTCTGAACTCCACTATTTCTATTTTATAGAAGTGGGTAAATAAAAAGATTCATTCATTCGAAAACTACCAATCCTACCTGAAATACCCAACAGTTTTGGACCCAGACAGAGCAGCAGCATTCCCGGCAAAGAGCTGATCCTCAATTCCGGGCATAAAGGGAACCACCGGCAGAATGTCTAGAAACTTCAGCACGGCATGTCTTGAAAGAAGGATCCCAGGACCGTTTAGGTAATCAGGAAAGTGCTTAAGTGGGTAGAAACTGGTCGGTATGCTCCATTGGGGAAATAGGTTGACATCTGCAAGAAGATATTAAGGTTTAACTGAAAAGTCAATTTATTTTTGTATTATTTAACTCATCGCACTGCATTATATTTGACTTGTGTTAAGGAACTTTCTTATTTTTCTCTATTTGCTCTAGTATGATGTTCAGAATATCTACGGCCATCGTCGGAACACAAAATTCTATTATGACCCAAAATATTCGAATTTCACTATACAAGTGGCATTTAAGTCGCCATTGATCAGCTCATGGAAGGCAACTAGCTGCATGAATACTTATTTTTCGTCTAACGTTTTGGTCAAGCATACACAGGTACAAGCACATAAAGACACCACAAGTCCAACAGGGAATTACAATATATGAAAATCGATTATTTTTCAATTGAGGAAAAAAGAATAACTCATATTCATCGAGTCTTCGAGCCTCTTCAAGTGACGAAAAAAAACCTATAAACTGAAAACTATGGTAGGAATTTGTTGGAATTCCATCCGCAACAGCAATTAGCCCTGCAGCTTCTTTACCACTCCTACCACCTCTCCACTATTTATCTTTCCTACTAAGCCCTCCTCGTACTCTCCAAGCGGGAAAAATGCTTCTTCCTTAATACCCCTAAACTTAGTATCCATCCACTCTGCTAAACTCAGATTCTCCGTTCTATCCACCATGAAATATGCTACTCAACTATCTGGCTCTGGGGTCTTAGTATGATCAGAATTATTTACTGGCCCCCTAACCATCCTCCAAAATGTCTTCATATCACAATCTACACAAGCTCTATTCGTTTTCCAAACTTTCCTTTTCTTCTACTTTCCTCTTTTTGTTCTTCATTATCCTTTTAAATACTCTTCTTTTCTCCATATAAATCTCTAGCATTTCGCCATTATTACTAAACATGTCTAAACTAATACTTCTTTTGCTTGGGCGCGATCCTCGTCAAACTATTTCTTATGTCATCGTTGTTTTCCTGTCTGAAGTGGCTCCAATGCCTGGTACAATATACTTGTACCTTGCTCTACCATGTCATTCAACGATTCTAAATTTGTTAATTCAATTATTTGTTCATCTACCTTACAATCTGATAATGCTGCCGATATCTTAACTATGTCATCCTTCTTCTATTTGCATTTAAACGAATCACCAAGCTTTGGTGTTTTTTTTATCTTCGTCCCTGCATTCTTACAACCATTCTTATTCTCCGTTATTAATTTGAGCTCTAAACCTAAATGGTCCAACCCTCTCAGGTGAGCCACTTTCACTCCTAGGTTTTGCCTGCGATAATAATCCCCCTTATTTTCATCCTTCCCAAATCTTCCTTACTGATTACAACCCCAACCTCTGCACACAGGTCCAGGAGCCACCTACCCCAAACAGTTACTCTTATAATCTCGTCTTGGCTTTTCCTTGGTTTGTATAACGGTAAAGGAACCAAACCATCCTGACTCAACCGGAACATCTCCCAACTCAAAACCAACTCCAGTATAAACCTTAAAATCCCCATGCAGCACTAGTCTATCCTTACTATAACAAGATCGAAATTTGCAAGCTTCCTCAGGTAATATTTCGCACACTTCTTCACCTTTGTACGAGCTATTCTGGGGTGGAATATAAATCGACCCTACCAATAGCCAATTGCCATCTCGGCACTTCAAACGGGTCAAATAATGTTTTCTGACCTACTTTCTAGGCAGGAAACTTCTTCAAATGAACTCAATTTCACAAGAACGATCGATCCCCCTTGAGTTCATTGCTGGTTGCCAGCTTGCACCCTCAGCTCGGAAACCATTGATTTTTGGAGTTCACTGAATGCAGGTTTCTACCAGTGATATCGCAATCGTATTGCCTCAGCTCTTTCAATACACATTCTAACTTGCATTTTCTTCCTTGGATATTCCCAGGCACTGCTCGAATACACTTGAGCATGGCCACTGTCCTAGTAGTTTTTTGTGTCAAAATCCACATTATCGTTTGATAGTGTGTAAAAAGCCTTGGACGTTCTTGAAACTGTGGGCTTCCGTAATTGTCAGGACCGCTGCTACTTTCTTGAATTGGTCTTGCCCCTGGCCCTCTTTTTGTTCCTACGTCTTATCTTTTAGACGTGTTCCTTCCACTGTTTCCGTCTAGGGACTTACTTCGTTCCTTTTTCTGGTTCTTTGACTTCTGTCAGACAAAATCACCGTGCTACTGGGTGTCCGGTCAATTCATCACAGGACAATTCGTCACAGACAATTCATCACAGGACAATTTGTCACAAGGACATTTCGTCACAAGGACAATTCGTCAAAAGGACAATTCGTTATACGGATAGTTCGTCATTATGTTCGTCATACGGACATTTCATCACAGAGAGCCTTATTTCAAGTTTGGATGTCAATTTTAAGCTGTATGTTAAGAAATACTCGGTTACATTAAAATAGTATGGCTGTATACTACATTAAAATATGTATTTATGAGCAATTTCCCGCATATATTCGAGTACGTCAGTCTGACTAGACGAATATATGGTTTTCAGTCGCAGGTTAGTCTTCGTACTTCCACTTTTTGGGTGGGTTCGGGCACCCAGCAACATATCCCCCAATACTCGTTTTTGTTTTGCCCTGCTCCGGTTGAAGACAAAATATTTGCCTCTACATGCCACAATACAAATATTGTTCAAGTTCAAGTTTCAAGTTCAAGTTTTTTATTTTCAACATTCACAAATCAATAAATAAAAAACAACACTATTACACCTGGACCCAGATGTTTCATTGAAAATGAGGACCGGGTACCGTGACGTAAATCCACTACTATATCATAACTATGCTTTGTTCCATAATTATGCAGGTAATATATAACACTAAGACTGATGATTAAATATCGGAGATAAGAGCCAGGATTAAAAGTAATGATTCAAATATTGATAAAAACGGCCTCTTGTGAAGGGGTAGCTCTTTATATTTTATCCAAAGTACTATTGTAATAGCAAATTTTCTAAAATATGACGAACTGTCCTTGTGACAAATTGTCCTAGTGACGAATTGTCCCTGTGACTAACTTTCCGTGTGACGAATTGTCTGTGACGGATTGTCCTGGGAGGAAAGCGTTCCAACATCTGAGTCATAGTTACTGTCTTATCGCGAATGCCACGGTTTGGTACTAGTAGAAGGTTTGGCAATGGGAACTACAGGTCGAAGACTTCTTGCGGGCTGGGTGTTTTCCTTCGCGGTTTCCCCTTTCCCCACATGAAAAGCTTTCCGTCCACGAATAGCTTGTCCCCACGGAATCTCACACGCTTGTTGGCCTGGATGGCTTCCCTTAGAAGTGGCCGGAGGTTTTTTCTTGCCTCCCTCTGGGATTCTGTGTAGTCCGGAGTGACACTTACTCCTCCTTTCTTAAAAGCTCGGCTATTCCTGAAGATGATGTTGCGAAGCTCTATTGCGTTTAGCTTCAGAAGCACTGGTCCTGGTCTTAGACGGTACGCCTCCTTAATGTCATTTTGCGAGATATTCAGGCTGGGAAGACACCAGTAAAGGAGTTTGAGTAATTATCGTCCCAATGAATTTTATGGGGAAATTTTACAGAACTAAATTTGACTTCCTTAGCTCCAATTCCATCGCATCTGCTGTTTTTTCTGCAATGAGAAGGCTATCTGCCATCGCCAAAAACCTCGAATTCCAATTTTCGTTTAACACTGTCATATAAACTTGACAGACTAACACTACTTTATTTTTACTATTCGCTACATGTTCTGAATAGTAACTAAAATCTAAATCACAAGTTACAATAAAACGCAGGCACTTATTTACATTTTACATATTTAACTTATTCCCAAAACTACTTAATATTTACATTGACCCTGACTGAAGTTGAACTTTCAACCCTCATTAAATTCGAAGATACTGACAACCTTATTTACAAACTGAATATTTACAACTAATTATTTTAATACAAGATAGCCCCCTTCAAAATAAAATAGCGCGACCTCGCGCAAATATTACAAAAATACAAATGTAAGAAACAAAATATAAAATTATGACTAATCTCGCAGGGATATGTCATAAGTAAAATTTGAAGAATGAGATAAATTCTTAAAACTTGAAATTAACTTTAAATCGTAAGTGAGAATTATTTTCGTGCTTAGTGTAACAAAATACACTCTAGAAAAGTTGATTTCCGAAAAATTCTGTTTGTTTTCTTGTCCTTGAGGATTTTCGTGCTTGAGGATGATCGCCTGCACCTCTTTCTTCTATGGCTATTGATGATTGTGGCTGCGTCTGCTGTTGTTCTTCTGATTACATTTGCCGTTGTTGGTCTGGCTGTGGTTGATGATGCTTATATGACTGACGTTGCTGCTGCAGATAACTCTCTGTCTCTGGTGGATCATGGAATGACTCGAAACAGTCATCCTCCGGAAAGGGGCCTGCTTCTGTAGGCGGAACTGACAGAGGTCGTATCTCTCGAACATGAATTGACACTGCCGAAGTGCATGTGGTTAGCCAGTTAGCGAAAGAAAATGAAGGAGTGCTTTCTTCGCTGCACGATTCGTCAGTGATGGCGGCTATCGAAGACGATGGGAACATGTTGAAATGTGAAGTCTGAGACACGAGGACTTTCCAAATATCAAGTTTCATCAAGATCCGATTCCCCGTTCAAAAGCTATCAATACGTCAAATTTCCGGATTCCCCTTACCTCTACTACCCCACGGTGGTCGGACCGTGGAAGTGACTATTTCCAAGTTAGTTTGGTCGGGTCTCTAATACGCCAGCCAAGTTTCATTGTCCTAGCACATGTGTAAGCATCTTAAGGCGGGATCACCGGAATTCCGGGAACCCTCAAACCAACTCCCCCCCCCCTACCGTGCTTGGACCCGGTCCGGTCTTTTTAACTATGTATCTAGGGCTTGTGCCTGTTCTTCTCAGCAAGTTTCATCACGATCCGTCCACTCTGAATATGTCCCACGATTTCCGGTTCCCCCCTTAAACTCCCCCCAAAGTCACCGGAACCCTTCCCGACTTGAGGTGTGACATCTGAGACCCGAGGTCTTTCCAAATATCAAGTTTCATTAAGATCCGGTTCACCATTCAAAAGCTATATATATGTCAATATTTCAAGTTCCCCCTCTCTCCACTCCCCCCACGGTGGTCGGATCCGGTAAATGACTATTTCCAAGCTTTAATGGTCGGGTCCCCAAATTCCTGCCAGGATTCATCGTCCTAGATGAGGATAAGTCGGGATCGCCGGAATTCCGGAACCCTACCTCCAACTACCCCCCCCCCCCTCAAAGTGCTCGGATCCGGTCCGGTCTTGTAAACTATGTATCTAGGGCTTGTGCTTGTTCTTCACACCAAGTTTCATCCTGATCCGTCCTCTCTGAACAGGTCAAACGATTTCCGGTTCCCCCCTCCAACTCCCCTTAGGTCACCGGATTCATTCCAAACTTTACGGGTGACATCTGAGACACGAGGTCTTCCATATTTCAATTCTCATTAAGATCGGATTGCTCGTTCAAAAGTTATAAACACATCAATATTCCGGATTCCCCTTCCCTCCACTCCCCCACGGTGATTGGATCGGGAAAGTGAAAATTTCCAAGTTAGTTTGGTCGGGTCTCTGAAATGCCTGCCAAGTTTCATTATCCCAGCACTGATGGGAGTAGCCTAACTCGAGAACAGTGGCCTTACCGACCGACAGACAGACGGACAGACCGAAAAGTGATTGGCATATGGCACTTGAGCTGAGCTGCAAGTGCCATGAAAAGGTTTCGGTGGCTCAAAAACATATTTTCTTGCTTTGCGATTGAGATATGCACCTCAGGGAATTAATTTGGAAGCAAGTACTTTGGGATTAAGAAGCAAACTTTAAGGTTTGTTAAAGTTCGTCAGTATCGGATTATTCGGTCCAGAGTTATGCATGCCAACCCCACCCCCCATCCAACTCACCTCACAGCACCCGGATCCAGTCCGTTTCAGTCCTTGACGTTTGTAGAGCAGTTGCGTCTGCTTACAACCAAATTCCATTCCGATCCCTCCAGTCTAACTGTTTAACGGGATGTCTTGTGCCCTCCCTCCTTCAACTCCATGAACAGTTTTCTGATGATCAAGTCCAGACTTACATCGGAGCATACGAGGCCGATGCTCTCGTCAATTATCCCCCCCCCTCTCCGTATGGCCGAATCAGAGAAGAGGCTATTTTCAAGTCAATTTGGTCGCTTGCCAAGTACAAGCGACCCTAGCTAATCTGAAAGTACCTTAACTCGTGATGACAAGAATTTTGAGTCCCACACTCATACTCCCCAACAGTGCCCATATCCGGTCAGGTTTTATATTTCACGCATTTAGGGTTTAAACTTCCCATCAAATTTCATCTCGATCCCTCGATCCCGCTTTAAACATATCATGATATTTGCGGTACCCCTACTCCAACACCTCTCTCACCACGGAATTATAAAATTGGTTTACGTGCGATTTGCGGTAACTGAAGGGTATTCTTGATTGATCTATAAATATTAACTGTTTAAATTTGAAGTCTAGAAAAGTTAGTTTTTTGGTTTCTTTAGATTTTAAATATAGAAATTTTGAATTGATTAATGCTTTTCAAGATCAGAGAGATGTCTCTGCAGTAGTAGCAGCAGTCTGACGTTTGGGCAGCAGTTCATCTGAGAGATGACTGCCGGCTTTTTCTGAATGCCTCTGACGGCAGAGCAGGAACTAAGATCAGAGGTAAAATCTATCGAGGATCATTTCGTGATATTTTAAAGATTAATAGGGTAAAATATTTATTCAATTGAAAATAGTAATTTGATGCAATTCAGTAAACTATTTTTAAGGCTTTTAGGCTAGAGGAGATGATATTCGTAAAACAATGTCTGGGATATAGTTGGGATTTAATCTCACAGATGGGGGAGAACATGTATCATCAATCTTGTGACAAATCTAGTCGTCAACTGTGGAAAAACTGATACGCGGGTATAAAACAAACTAAATAAAAGAAAAGTATGGGCAAGGAAAGGCCTTCTTACCTCGGAGTGGCCGGGATTCTCCATGATGTACTCCGTAGATATCCTGGTTCTGCTGACTCATTAACTCAGACTTTATTTTTTCATAAATAAATGGGTTGATGACCGTATCATCATCTGCTTTCATGAAATGTGTGTTGGTCTTGCAGTAGTCTCTCATCCATCTGTACATTTGTAATGTCTTCAAGCTGATTCTGGCATAGGACTCTATTTGTTGAAGAAGAATGATATCATTGTTGGCCAGAGATTCGTCATGTACTTCTTTGGATGTCGTGCCGTCCATCGTTTCTCCCACGACGAAGTAGACAAGTACTTTGGAACCCTTTTCAAATTCCTTTTTCCATGTCTTCCTAATAGCTGTTCTTTTCATGTAATTTGTATTGCCAGACAAAACAAGTATAAGAAGTTCAACATCGTCACATGGAGGTGGGTTTGAGGTGTATTTTACAGACTCGAGTCCATTCCATTCTAACTGGTCTGGGAGGTAGTGCGTCCTGTTCTGTGAAAGGGATAAGTATCTACAGGCCAGCCTGATTTCTTTGTCTTTCACTATTAAGTCGTTGTTCATACATATTGCGGGCAAGGAAGAGCTGGGATTACCGTCACTTGATGTTGATACTCTGTAGTCTTGCCAACACACACTTTTAGAAAACGGTTTTACCCATGACTTGTTTAATAATACTTAGCCTACATCAGAAGTATACAACACAATGATGTCAAATAGTGTCAGTATCTTTTTCTTTTTATTTTATTTATATTACTTTTTGGACTACGACTCCGTACACGGGGACGTAGCCTAAATACCCCTTTTAGCCCAAGGTGACTGGAAAGCATAGATTAAACAATGGTAAAATCAGTTACAGGATACCTTACTATTTACGCCACCCATATATTTGCGTCACAACTAATAAACTTGTTCACAGTGTGGATTCTCATATGAGCCACCTCTTGATTTGACTGAGAAAATCTTTTCTCACGAAAGTTACAAGATAAAGGTCTCTCTCCCGTGTGCAAACTTCTGTGAATCACCTTGCTGTTTGAGTGAGCAAACCTTTCTTCTCTGAAATCACAGAAATACGGCTTCTCTCGAGTTTGGGTCCTCATATGAGTGACATTGTGCTCAGAATGAAAAAATCTTTTGTCGCAGAAATCACAGAAATAAGGTTTCTCTTCAGTGTGGGTTCTCATATGTTGGGTAGTTGTCAAACCCCTCGATACGTGTAAAATTATATACTGTAACGATTTTTTTTTGGTGTTTGGTGTTTATCGTAGTTGTTAAACCCTCGAAGCTTGTAAAATTGTATATCATACGGATTCTGAATGATTTTTTTGAATGTAGGCGGGTCACAAATAAATAGATAAAATATGACAAAATCACAAGGCTCCCGTGTAGAAAGTCAAATGTCATCCTCTTACTTAACTACTATTTCTTCTTTGAAAAAGTGACTTGCGCAAAATAAAGTTGAAAAGGCGCAAATGCATGCGACAGAAAAATACTGGAGCCAATGTTCTCCCAATATTACCCAATGTTACCTTAACTGCTGTCCGATTTGCGGATGTGAGAATTAGAGTTTGGTTCACGTAGTTTGCGAGTGCCTGGAGCTGAGTGAATGGAGGAAAGAAAAGTACGGTGTGAGTGAGTTTGGTGAAGATTGGTTAGTCAGAGCTGTTAGGAATGAGTGTTTTGCTACGATTAAGAGAATAGGGCGATTCCTGAGGACAGCGATGGAACATAGGAGTAGATTTTGGAATAGGGAAATAACAAACACTGTGTCATTAGAGAGGAGAAAGATTATGGAGGAATTTTTTTCTTTCTTTCATTTTGTTGTTTTCTTTGTTTTGTGCGTTTTTTCTGGTGTGTGATATTTTTTTGTGATTATTTGTTGCCTTGGCCCTCACGCTGCTGAGCAATCAATAAATCTATCTATCTAGTCATGCTGAAGCTATTAGGGTTCACCTGGTAGTGCAAGTAAGTCCGCGAAAGGCGCAAAAGAAAATTTGTTAAGAAGCATTCAAATAATTAGATTTGCCTGGGTCACACCTGATTATACGTTGGCACAGCAAGAGGCCCGCCGGGGCTGAAGGTCGTTTAAAGCCAAGGCCATTGAAGAGAGAAGTCAAGTTCGTCTTAGGGGTGATTAAGAGCGTGTTCCATCCTACTTACCGTAGTTACTACGCATGACGTCATGAATTCTGGCTTTTTGCCGTCAAGGCTGAAACGATTTTTCTATTTTCCAGCTGGATCTCACGCCAGGGGCGAATCCGACCAATCACGTTCCAGAGATAGGGGCGAATCCGACCAATCATGTTCCAGAGATGCGTAGTTACTACGCTTACCACGCTCCCGAGCATGGTAAGCAAATAGTAACTATTAGTTACTATTGTGACGAGGTTGGAACGGTCAGCGTAGTAACTTTTCGTGAGGATGGAGCGGAAATAGTAACTAATAGTAACTATTGTTACAAGGGTGGAACACGCTCTAACATTTTATCGATAACAGGGTGTTCGTCTTTAACCACACAGTGTGGCAAGAAAAGGAGACGACATCGAATGTTATACGGCCCCAGAATTCTCAGAACAATCCGAAGATTTCCCACACGTTTAATGCTAGAAGATACATGATGGCGAATTAGCAAATTTTTCAAGAGAGTACGAGACCCCCGAGCGAATAACCAGTTGGTATGGATCAGGATAAATCGGACGAGGATAGCGTATCGGCGGTGGTGGAAGAGGGGGCTGTGAGAGAAGCAGATTCAATTTTAGAAATTTCTCAAGGATCGGGGGCAGTACAGGAGATGGATGCAGCAGAGATGAACAAGAGAGCTAGGAAACTGGATGAGATCATATATCCTCAGGAAAAAATAGAGCGATCTCACGAAATGTTCTCCAAAGAAGAAACGAAAGTCCTGGATTTGTGCGAGGTAGTCAGGAGGAGCATCCGCTATAGGACAATGTCGCAATCAGAGTGTGGATAAAGACTTCTATAGGCGAGCGTTCCCAGCAAATGAGATTCACCCACGTTAGGAATGCAGGGCCTTGGTTATGGCCATGTTGTGCAGAAGAAGTTGAAAGTGTGTACTAGGAATATACAAGGATTTACAAAAGAAAAGTTGGAGGGTGTATTATCTGTTGACGAGCGGAATAGTCTAGGGATAGTTGAAACGTGGACAAAGGCAGGGATATTATTGTTATTGCATGTCTAGACAAAAGGCTAAAAATGGTAGAACTTACAGAGAGAATACAACGCTTGTGCGCCTTATTGTTTTTAAATCGGTTTCGTGGTTAAAGAGTGAATCTGAGAACATTGTATAGACTAAATTCTTAGTAGGAATGTTGAGGATTGTTCTTCGTTGTGTGTACATACCTCCCGAAGCGAGCTCCTATTCTAAGGAGCAGACGTGGATTGTTTTAACAAGTGAAAAGATGCGTTATTATAAATCATAGTAGTATCCTAACTATGATTTCATTATTGCAGGAGATTTTAATACTTATACGGGTAGTAGGAGTGAAAAATGTGAGAAGGGGATTACTCCGTGGACTGGTTGGAAGGAATTTGTCGAGCGTGATGAAGGTCAAGGGATGTTGGAGGTGGGCGAGCACAAAAAGGACCAACATCGTTGAAAGAATCGGTGGGGTGATAATCTATCGGATTTTAGTAATATCAAAAATTTGGTAATTGTGAATGGTAGATCGGGGGACGATAAAGGGAAGGGAGATTTCAAGCATTTTTCTGGGAGGAGAGGGGGCTTCCTGTATGGAAATAACTCAAGTCGTAAACGATCGTTTCTTTTTTCAACTGTAGTATGGGAACTTCCCTACTACCGTTGTTAAAATCAGGTCTTGTTACAGGACTTGAAAACCAAACCAATTGTTTCCGATCTAAATAACTGAAAACAACTAAAAATGATCGTAAACAGTTGTTTAATTACACTGGGAAGATTGGGATTTCAGATTGACCGTTTCAGTTAAACTATTTTGATCGTTTACAACTCATAAAAGTTCGACTTCCCCCCTACCGTTGTTAAAAATCAGGTCTTGTTTCAGAACTTGATAACCAAACCAACTGTTTCCGATCGATAACAACTGAAAACGATCGACTGAAAACGATTGTAAACAGTTTTTTAATGACACTTGATTGCCAAATCTTCCCAGTGCAATAACAGTAAATGGTGTTGTACTCAAGCAGGTTGAAAAAGTGCGGTACCTAGGATTCATTTTTGATCAGAACCTGAGCTGGAGAAGACACGGTGATGTGGTTACATGTAAGGTAGCGCCTGGCCTTGGGATTTTGAGACGTTTTCAACATTTTTTACCCTATCATGTTTTAATTCTCTTATATCATTCTTTGATTGCGTCGTATATAAATTATGGATGCATGATTTGGGCTAGTAATTTTACGTGCAATTTCAAACGAGTGCTGATTCAGTAAAATAAAGCAGTGAGATTAATTGGTAAGTATGATACGGGAGTTTCAAGTACTGAGTCAATTTTTAGGAAACTTAAGATTTTGAAGGTAGGTCAAATGAGAGATTTCCAAATTGGTATTTTTGTGTTTCAGAGTCTGAATGGTTTCGTACCTGATGTTCTTAGTAATTTTTTTCGTTTTAACTAATTTTATTATGGACATGCTACGAGGCATGCTGGAGACCTGGTAAGTGAGCCAAGAAGTAAGGTTCGTTCTAGCCATGTGGCAAGGCATTCAGGTACCGTGGTCTGGAATACATTTCCAGCCTCGATTCGAGAAGCTGAAAGTGTACCGCAATTTAAAAGTTAAAGAAACATCTCCTTGAGTGTAGTTGGTGAGTGGAGGGTTTGGAAGACGAGAGAGGACAAGTTGATAAATTAATTAATAAATTCTTAACATATTTTAGTGAAGGTTTGATTAGAATATGATAGTACATGTGTACTGGTGGCATTTTTCAAGCACGTATGTGCTTTGTGTGTAACAGGTCGTCAAGCCGCAATGAATTTTTTTTTAATAAAGTTGTTGAATCCTGAATCCTGAAAGAAACAATCGTAAACAGTTGTAAAATTACGATTGGGATTTCAAATTCGCCGTTTCAGCAAAACTATTTTGATCGTTTGCAACTCAAAATAAATTCAACCTCCCCACTACCGTTGTTAAAAATCAGGTCTTGTTTCAGGAATTGAAAACCAAACCAACTCTTTCCCATCGAAATAAACTGAAAACTATCGGAAAAAACTGAAAGAAATCGTAAACAGTTGTAAAATTACGATTGGAATTTCAGATTCACCGTTTCAGTGAAATTAATTTTTTTTATTTTCGTGCCATTGCCCAACGGGCTTTCTTGGAAATAAATTGATTCATTCATTCATTAGACTCTGGGCAGAGTTACTTTTTCACACGCCCTTTTAGTATTAACTTACTTAAACCATTAGATACATACAACAAAATTATTTGAATTCAAGCACTTAATATCCATTCCTTTTTTCACTCAATTCTAAAGTCTATGCCGGTTGAGTCACGGGTTAGTACAATACGAGTTACACGAGTTATTCCAACCCATAAGTGAATTATTACAATTAAAAATAAATTTGCCAGACACAAAAAGAAGATTAAGTCTTCGTCCGACCGTTGAAGCGAACGGTCGCAATCTGGCATCAACTTTAAGTTCAACCGGAATCCTGAACGGGCAAAACGACGGTTGACCTTTGACCTTTGACTTCGTGCCAAACACAACGGAATCCAAGCCTAGCATCTAGGAATGCCAACCGATTGGAGCGTTGAGCTCTGCTACTCTCCTGTGCTCAACTTCTTACAGCAGAGTTTTATTAGCGGACTGCAAACTGACGATATTGTGAAGTATGCTACTGAGTTCTTCAGTCCTCAAGCGATTGGAGAAGCAAGGAAACTGTTGTGGCAGAAGATTTACCCTGATGTTCTTGCACCTCGCCGCACTGGACCCAATGCACCCACAAATAGCTTGATCGATCTGCTGTCTGCCTTTGAGGATTGTGACGATACGAGCTCGACGCTCCCACAGTTCGTCATCAAGTCACCGGCTGAGGTCCCAAGCGTTCCGGCTAATTCTTTTTCTATCCTGTCTGCTAACATGACGTCTTGTCTGAATGAAATCAAGTTCATCAAAGAAGCTATCAATACCAGCTACAACCAAGATCGGTCCACGGTATGTAATGGCTGTCCTGGGAGATCAGAAAGCCATACTTTTACCCAAAACAAGAGAACTTACGCCCAAGTTGTTAAGGTTGTAGTGGACAATTTGCCAGCTCATCTTTCAGACCCATTGGCAAGGAAAGGTCATCTCGATGCAATGGAAGGGAACGAGGAAATAACTGAATTACGAACAGCTAATCAAAATAGCCGTTGGATTGTCCAAACAAGGGATCCGTCATCTGCTTCTCGCTTAGCCAAAGCACTCGCCGAAACGATGCCTGAAGCCGAGACTCGAATCGTTGAACCGAAGTTCGTTGGCATCATTCGCATCCTACCGGACAATGTGTCCGCAACCGACATTGCAAGTCTTGTTCCGAACGTAGTGGAAACTTCCCGAATAGGGAGTTCCCAAGCCTACAAGATATACTTTGCCGACAAGTCTTCTCTCGACAAAGCCATTGCTGCTGGTGTCCGCATAGGGTATGAAGTCGTTAGAATTTCCGAGTTCGTCAGACCAAGAACAAATAAGAGCAAGAACTGCTGTCTCCCTATATCTGTCACACAACCAAGCTGAGACGAGTCGACTCCCGACGCAAACGAGCGGAGGTGGATCTTACCCGGGACATCAAAAGTCGTTACCTCTACAGAGAAGGTGTAACTCAGTAAACCACTGAGGAAGAAAAATCGAACGGAGGCAGCAGTGATAAGCCTGTTCACACTGGGCTGGGCGGGCGCTGAAACAGCGGTTGCCGGCTCATTGATTCAGACAAGCTTTCGGGGGTTGACAAGAACATTCCTAAGAATATCAAAATATACAGAAACTGCCATGATGCAAAGCAGATTTTACAAATGCGTCAAATTTAGTTAAAAGTACGATAAACTGTATATATATCTTATTGAAAAACCCAAAGGCCGTATACAGGTAACGTAAGATATATGGTAACGTAAATTGTATCTTTTCGGGGTCAATTCAATTAAGTAGTGTCAATATCCAGAACAAGAAGAGATAAATTTCATTCCAGGTATTTGCTCTCATATGAGAATATCAGATGAAAACAGGCAGATTCTTTAAAAAAGGTTTAATAGGCTAAGTGGAAATGAACAAATATTACGCAGATGGAATAGGCTTCTACTCTGACAAACTAACCAGAAACGTACTAGGACTTCTATGTGGGTCCTAGACAAACTAGAACCCATGTGGCAAGGCCTCAGTACGAAAACCAAAGACTTTCTTTGATGGGAAAATACACCGTTGACATCGAATTATTTGTAATTAGTGAACTAAAAGACAAACGAGATAGACCAAGTTGAGGTGAACTTTTGTCTTTCGATTAACTACTGAATCGAAATCTAACTCACTAAATTGAAATGTATACAATTATACATTTTGGAAAAAAAGAATAAAAAACACAAAATATACACTCACCTACTGGTATTATTTTGACTATTCCATGCTATTCTACCATTTCGGTAATTTCAGTAACCCTCGAAAGCCTTAATTATGTTACTCTTAGTTTACACTCGTCTGACAAAGTTAATACTACAGATGTTGAAACTCAATGGGTTATGACTTCAGGGAGTGTGCTTCAAATCCCGGTTTGCATTGTATGGTTCTCCCGAGAGACATAAAAAGGGAATGTCACAAGGGATTAAATCTTAATACGTATGGTCATGGTGTAACAAAAGCGACTATGAATGACCATCGTCAAGTTCGCTTTTTGTTTTTCGCATCACTAATATTCACTAATCAGACGCCAGCGTCTACTCAAACAAAATCAACGCTGTTTCCTTCCCGTGTGAACAGGCCAGAACATCCGCCTCGCTAGTGGCTACGTTGTTTTCTTCGTAAATGACTTAACGAGTATACACGGGCGACCCAGAAATGGGTCCACCTCCGCTCATTGTTGTCGGAACATTTATAGTCGGTGGATGGACGAGAGACCATTGTTCTTACTCGTTATTTGTTCTTGGTCAGACTACCAAGACGTTGCAGCAAATGTCAGTCGCCCAAACATCTCAAACAGAGCTGCCCCCTTCCCAACGGAACACAGAGGTGTGCTCGATGTTCAGAAGACCATGAGAATTCACGAGCTAATCCTTGTTCGAAACCCCCCAAATGTGCCAACTGTGGTGCGAGCCATGTCTCTTTTAGCATGCGTTGTCCCGAGCTCAGAAAAGCCGCCGATAATGCCAGAAAATGATGGATTCTGAGAAAAAACTCAAACTTGGAAGTCTTAACATAAATGGAACGAAGGATAAAGACCTGTTGATTGAAGACCTTCTTACCAATAATGATGTCGTTTTTCTACAAGAGCATTTATTGACTGAGGCTTCGTCCAGCTCCCTTCGCCGCTCCCAAGATCATTCTATCTTTATCCAGGCAGCAAAGAAGACAAATGGAAGACCCTCAGGTGGTCTTGCTACCTTCGTTTGTACCTCTGTTGGCTCTCTCCCGGTTTGCACTTATTCAGATCAGAATATCCTAGCTACCCAGATCAATGGCACTGTTCTTGAAATGTCTACTTCCCCTGCGAAAGAAAGGACAAAAAATCGCTCGATGCATTTTCGAGCGCTTGCAACAAACTGAAAGCTGTCCTTCAAGATTGTACAAAGCAGAAGAAAACCTGGATTTTAGCTGGCGATTTGAACTGCAACTTGCTCATCGACAGTACTCGGAGCAGCCTATTCCTGTCAGCACTCCCGACTGGATATATGGTTGTGCCTAAAAACCTTGGGCACACCTATATCCATAATATAGGCGGCACCACGTCCAATCTGGACCACGTCATTGTCTCTGATCCTTCTCTGGTAACCGACATAGTGAATGTTGATGAAGAAAAGATCGACGACGATCATCTCATCTTGACATGCAATATCAACCTACAAGGGGCTTGGAAGACCATACAATCTAGTAGGACTTCAGATTGGTATACGCGACGCGACTGGAAGCATACTAACCATCTCCTTTTTTGCCAAACACTTACCTTTCTCCTGGCCTCGATCAAAATCCCTTTCCACCTACTTCAGACTTCAGTACCTTCCAGAACAACAGAAACTGATCTGAACTGTTACTGCGTAGAGCGGAAGATTTAGCCGTCCCGCTTGAGAAAATCCGTCGAGGTACACGGAAACCATTTTGGAACATCAACCCTGAGATAAAAAAGCTAAAAAATTCAGCAAAACTTTGGTTGAGAATTTGGATCGCCTGCGGCCGGCCTACATCCGGTACAGTTTCCAAGCTAAAAATAAAGACAAAAAGGGAATACAAATTTTGTCTGAGGAAGACTCGCCTGAACGCAGCCGATGCCCTACACAACAAGAAGGTCTGGGAGAACGTCATTCACAAATGTAATCCGGAGGTACCCTCCATCCTCTCTTGTTCGGACTGGATGTCTCACTATACAAGATTGTTTTCTGCCTGCAATGAAAAGGTATCTTCCTTCTTTTCAGTCTACACTGACCGTTACTTGTCACCAAGGTTAAAACAACATGAAATTTTCCCGATTACAATATCTGCCATCCAGAGTGCATTGAAAAACATGAAGAAAAAGAAGAATCCAGATAGAGATGGAATTTCCCACGAGCATTTAAAGTACGATTTACCAGCCCTTAATAACCACCTCAAGCTATTGTTCCAGATGATCCTGTCAACATCCACCTTACCGGAAAGTTTTCTTCTGGGTACGACTACCCCAGTCTTAAAAAGTGGAAAAGATGCAAATCATTGCAGCTCTTACAGGCCAATTACTGTTTCATGCATCCTCAGCAAAATTTTCGAATACACTTTGGCACCTGAAATTACTTCTAAATGTGACATCGGAAGCCTACAGTATGGTTTCAGAAAACGAATTGGATGCTCCCATGCCCATAAGTCACTGATCCAAATTCTAAAGCAAGCATCAGCAAAGAGAGAGACAGTTCATCTTTGTGCGATTGACATCGCTGGAGCTTTCGACAACGTTAACCACGTCCAGGCTCTACTGTCTTTGATGGAAAACGGCGTAAATAGGTCGATCATATTGGCCTTAAGATCGTGGTACTCGAAATGCAAGCTGGTAGTCAAATGGCAAGACAGGCTGAGTCACCCTATTACAGTGAAAAAGGGAGTCCTTCAGGGCAGGGTCCTATCGCCCCAGATTTTTAAAGGTGCAATTGCTCAGTGCCTAAGAAAACTTACGCCAACTTTTAACTTCCGTGGCATCGATGTTAGCTACCTGGCCTATGCTGACGACGTCCTCCTTATCAGCCGATCCAGGAAGGGCCTTGAAACAAACGTTGCTAGCCTGAACCAAACGCTTGGCGAGATTGGCCTATCCGTCAACGCTAG
The DNA here is from genome assembly GCA_023053575.1 of Branchinecta lynchi. Classification (NCBI taxonomy): domain Eukaryota; kingdom Metazoa; phylum Arthropoda; class Branchiopoda; order Anostraca; family Branchinectidae; genus Branchinecta; species Branchinecta lynchi. Next base: position 20,933,506 of record JAKZAP010000015.1, read on the forward strand.
TAAATGTCAGTACGTTTGTTTCAACGCTCCTGCTACTCTTCGGAAGCCCTCTCTGAATGTTGGAGGCAATGTTCTCATAACCGAGGAAAAAATTCGATGGCTTGGTATAACAATTGCGCAAACGATGCGAAAGATTTTTGAGGAAGCAGTTAAATCAGCCGCTAAAGGAATTAGATTTGGCTACTGCAAAATTGTGCCGAACCGTTCGAGGTATAGCAGACCTGGGCTTGGAAAGTTATATACTGCCTTTTGCGCACCGTATGTTAACTTCCTTGCTGGATTACATACTATACTCAGAAGAAAGGACCTTCGACGCATACGCTCGACATACTTCAGATATCTGAGATTTCTTCTCTACCTACCCCGGCGCACACGGAACCGCTACCTGATCCGCCGTTTGTTAATTTCCGACCCGTTGTTGACGCTTGAAGCCCTCTCCTCTAATTTGTGTTCTCCGATTGGAAAATTACCTGTCCATGATCCAATCAACGTGATTCTAAATTAGTGAACCTTTATGGAAAATATTTGTTGAGTTTTTTGCGATTATTTTATATTTCTTTATCTTTTTTACTGCACTTACGCCCTTGGGCAGTGCGTCATAAATTCATTCATTCATTCATTAAACAAATCTATCCTAGCACTATTATAACTATCAATGTATTTAAAATGCCAAATGTTAGCTGCACGTCTTCTTAAGACCACCGACTTTCTCCTTTACCAATAATTCTCATTAAACAAGAATACTCCATGACAATCTTTGCCCAAAGATTTGGAAATGTTACGGGAAGATGGGAAGAAAAATAAAAGAAATTGCACGAAGTGTTTTAATTTAGTGTTTCCTGTTCCTTAGTTTTTCTCTAAAAGCGAGTGTTTCTGTTACTGCTGGATACTTATTCAGCTGTCTATGCTGAAATGAAGAACTCATTTAATCATGGTATTGAAAACTCTCAGACAAGAGATTGCTAATTATTCAATGTTGTTTTTATCATTGACAATTCATTATAACATACGGAAGAAAATCAAGAATTCCTGCGTCACCAAACTGCATCCAGGTGAAGGAGAAAGAAGTAAGAGTAAAAGTAAGTGCTTTTTTTTCGTGCTTACGGCACTTTCGCGAATGGAAAAGATCTGCAGAAAAGAGAGGAGTTGGTTTTAGCCAGAAACAGCGTATCTTGACGGCCTCTGGTGTCATGATTTCAGAAACTGGATTAAATTAGTACTCGGGCATATATTTTCCTGTGTGTTGGCAATAAGTGGATGGCTGGGCCATTTGTGTCACCAATTTGAACTTCTGGGTCCAAAGCATATGGAAGAGAAGGAGAAACGCTGGAACGGCTTGTAGGATTCCAGTAACGAGTCTTCGAATCTGCATCATTTTTCTAAAAGAGAACTGTGGTAAGATTAATTCAATTCTCTTTATTTTTCCAAAATTCCTCGTAAAGACAAATAGCATCGGAAATATCAATAGAAACAGAATCAAGTAGCAACCGGCGTATTTTCGTAAAAGTCTTAGGGCTGTTTTTGGGATCCCAAAACGTAAGTGTAGGGTCTCCGATGACTTCGTAAAGGTTGTCTGTCTGTCAGTAACTCTCGAAGGCAATGAAATTTTTTTTATGAAAATTGGTGTGAGGATTCTTTGGGTCATGGGATAGGTGAAGTTCAAAGATGGGCTCTGTAGCCCTTAATTTAGGGATGGTTGTTCAAAGTAAGGAGCGAATAAAATGTTCTTAAAAGTTAATGAGACAGTAGATTTAGGGGTAAGAAGACATGCTGAATACGTATATGAAACCTATTTTCTCGCCGTATCGGAAAATTTTTCGAAAGTAAAGATTTTATTTAGAGTTGATTTGAGGTTTGATTAAGGGGTAAGAAGGCATTCTGAACAAATATGTGAAAATTATTCTTTCGCCGGACAAGTACTTCGCCGGAAATCCGGCCATTAAGTTAAAAAAAATTAAAGTAAAAGGTTAATTTGAAGTTGATTCGAAGTTCAGTTTAGGGTTAAGAATAGATTAGATGTCTTGTGGCGGGATGTCCTGACACGTCAGTAGACAAGTTGTCGACCATGAGACACAGCAAGTCCCTAGCCCTCGATGACCTATAGTTTCTGCTCCAGTTGCAACTTTGAAAATCTTCAATTCCAGGCAGAGAATCAAATACTGACATCCATTCATTTCGGAGACAGGCTCGTATAGTAAGTGATCGGGGTCAATCTGATGCTATTTCAGCAATGCACAGTGTGAAAGTGCCATCTAGCATGACACAATTTTTCAATGCCGGCGCTAACAAGTTCTCAGTCTCAGAGATTGGAGATGGCGATACAAGCAAGTCTTCAAGGCCCTTTCATGTCCTTTTAAGTTTATAAGTTGTGTTAAATCTGTATTCCTGCCCTGAACCCATAAGAAAGGTTTAAACTAAGATGTATCGTAATTCCATAAAAGCATGATGTCACACCCATTTAACCTATTTTACCACAGAAAACGAAAAATTGTAGCTTATTCCTAGCGGTAAATACATATTTTAATATGTATACAGAGCCGAGTGGCCAGCGAGGCGCCGGTTACTTCACAAAGTAAGTCACGACTGTATGGAACTCCAATAAAATTTAGTCGACACCAGAATAAAGAAGATCTTACCAGAAAATTAATTTTATTGTCGGTATTCAGATTTCGTTGGATCCAGCGCATAGGTTGAAGGCTTTTAGTGTCATGAGTTGTATTATCAGTAGTGATCTGATAGACAAAAATGCTCCTCAGCCGGAATTTGAACCGAGGCCTCCTATTTACAAGACAGTCTTGTAAACAGGAGGCCTGGGTTCAAATCCCGGCTGAGGAGCATTTTTGTCTATCAGTTCACTACTTATAAAATGTTTCCATCTCAATGGCGTTTTTCCCCATAAAAATTATATATTTGGTTTTCATCACGAGACCCCGTCTTGTGGGTCCTGGTTTGTCTATGTGGCTCTGACAAGGGAGTCCTAGACTTCTAAATTATATTCGAAAAATTCTTTATGGTATTGGTCACGTTACAAGTCCCTTGTGTAAAGTGCCATCTATATAATGTGTTGTATGTTGTGTCGTAATAATCAATGGTATTTGTCCAGGATTTCCAAACGTCAGAATCACGGTAGCCCATAGCCTTTTCTCGTGAAAAGTTTGGAAACAAACGGGGAAAAAAACAATAATATTACTTTTGGAAAAATTATAAAGATGGTTTATTTTTCAATTTTAGGTAGGATTTATAAAGAAATTATCGATATTGATACTGCAGGTGACGTTAATGTTTTTCAGTGTAATGGATGGTGTTTAGGTCTTTCGATTTCTGTTTTTTTTTCTTTTAACACGTTACGTCACCGAGGAAGGAATGAGAAAGAGAGGAAAAGATCGCTCGGCTAAAAAGAAACGACAGCCACGTCATTAAATACACCGGTGTTCTAATAATAATACAAAACAACAGAAAAGGCTTGCGCCTCTCAATAACTCTGAAAAATTATGAGTAGTAAACATCCCATCAAAAATACAGTCTCTTGATCGAATTCAGCGTTAATCGCATCGTCGGTAAGGCTGTTCCGAACAACTCTGTCACCAAAGCCCCACTTCTAAACGTCCGTGCAGAATCTCGATTTCTCAAGCTTATATGCGTGCCCCCGATCAAGAAGATTAAGGCTGACTCTCATTAAATCATCACTTTAATGTTGTAATAATTTCCATTGATTAATGTCTTACTCGGGTCATACTACTTGCATGGCAACGTCACAATACCAGAAAGGCCACTTGGAATCAAAGTTGCGCTTGAACTACTCTATAATAATATTTCTTTTCTGCTGATACGAAAATCAAATGATACTTACAAACAATGATAGGATATCCTTCTTATTTAAAGGCTTTTATACTTTCAGTATACTTGTCTGTGGATCGTGGAAAATTATAAAGGCGAAGGTGGAACAGATGTCCCTGTAAATGTATGCTTGGGATAAAAACGTTTAATTGCAAAGTTATAGCTATTTTGATCGTTACAGGTTGTTCTAAAACATCTTCGCTGACTAGGGTCGACGTTAGTACAGTCCTCTAACAAGGGTTATCAATCTCCTACTTTTTATATCACGATTACTTGAATTGAAACTGACAATAATTATTCTTTTTCACTTTCATCTGTGTCATTGCGGCATTATGGTAGAATGTATTAGTGGTGTATTGGATAAAGGGTACATACCGAAGTTAAATGGACTTTAACTTCTTCTAGGATATAACTTGAATGGTATGAATGGACACAAACAGTTGCGAAACTTTTATCTTCTGTTCAGTAACAGATGAATCGATCTTTGGTTGATGATGCTGATAGCCAAAAGGACACAGAGCCTGACACAAAGAGACAAATCCGCTTCGAGGTCTGAACAGGTTTAAGGCCAATTGGGTGTCGGTGGTGAGCCAAAAATTAACTATTTAATAATTGAATTAGGTTTCAATTTGTAATTTGTACTTTATTTAGTATGTAACCAAATTTGTCTGCACTTGTTCACAAGACCGCCGTTAAGAGGCACACTCAGTTTTTTTTCCTACTTTCTTAGAACAGTTTTGTATTACTTTCCTAATCCTCTAAAGTATCCCAGCAAGAGAAAAAAAAAATCAAAAGTAAATATTATATGAAATTAATCGAAACTGAATTCATTTCTTGAGCCAGAAGAATTGTGAAACCTTAACTGAAAAACCAACTTATTTTTATAAGTTTAATTTGAACACACTGAATTATTTTGACTTATATAAGGGATTTTTGTTTTTTTTTCCCCCTATTGAATTGTTCAAACAGGTGTAATAAGCAGCATAGCGCTATACGCGATATTTACTCTATTCGCACCGTGTCCTATTCGCTTACGCCTGTACGCATAGGAACTCAATAGATTCTTATCGGAGCAGCGTTCTGTGTTGCCATGCTGATACAATTTTTTGAGCTTCTAAAGATCAGAAAAAGTGATGAAGTACACTAGTACAATTTTACGGCCATTACCTTCTAAAAAACTACTAAATTAACGGATGGACAGGCTTTTGTCCTTGAACTAAGAATAAGCAGTCGTAACAGAACAAAAGGTTTGAAGAAAAGTTATTTCATCAGATTCCAACAAAGTAGAACTTTCGTGCTTCCCGTGGCAACCCTGACGACGCTGCCCAAGTCCTGGGCCTGTTGGCGGAACCAACCAAGTGGTCTGATTGGCTCTGGATAAGGGAAAATAGAACCTGGCTCTATTCTTCTTCTTCGCCTTATTATAGCGAGCCCCGAGGAATAGAGGAATCTGCAATAAGCGTTACACGCCGCAATACACCTTACAACACCTATTCGGACAATCATTCTACTGCTTACTTCGTAGAACTCTCCTCTCTCGTTAATTCCTGCTCTGACCCTCACGTTTCCGACCCAAATCCCCGAATGAGCTCTATCCGTTCACGCACCGGCAATGTTTAGGAAATTAACCCTCTGGCACTTCACAAGGCCTTAGGTGTATGGAATCACAAAGTATTTGCGCAAGCCGAACACGAATTATCTTTCTCGAAATATCTTTGCTAATGATTCGAAGTTTTTCGCAGCCTTGGAATTGACGTTTCTATTAGGTACATCGTAATAAGTTAACTATATAGAATAAGACTATAGTCAGGAAGTGGTCAGTCCAAATAACGAATTGAAACTTTGGACGATACATTTGTCACCTTTTCAAGACCACGACGAACGCTGGCACAAAGCTCTTTCTGTAACGCTAGATTCTTGCACTGACTGCGCTGAGAACCGGAGTTTTTGTGCTTTTGCTCAAGGTAATTAAAGGGGAACTCCAGAATTAGACCTAAAATTCGTCAGAGACCCACAATAGGTCAAGGGAATCCATTGCCGAAGTCCCGTGCTGGCGCATCAATTACTACCGGAGAAAACGGCGAAAAAAAAGTCTTGGTTGGCAACCCTGGTAGGTTCACTTGGCAGTCTTGCGGGAACGATTTCGGCAACAAATTTGAAGTTCGACAACGTGTGATGTTTGCTGATAATTAGAAGTCGTATTGGTATTCTCACTACCAAGGTAATCAAACAACCGGACTGAGTGAATTCCCAGATGAGCTCACACGAGACTCTGTGTTTATATTTATTTCACTGTAGTCACTCTCAACCTTGTGGTTAAGGCCCAACATTCAGCGCACCATACATACCCATTGCCTATCCTATTCAGCGACGTTGTTTGCCCTCAGCACCCAGGGGGTAGCTGCCGGTTGACAAGGGCGTCACTAGCCTTTTACCTTTGGGGGGGGGGGGACGTCCGGTTTGTACCGACGGACTAAAAAATGTGCCGACAAAACTCGCCGTTGCCGCGAGCGGCAACGGTGTACATTTCCCGCCAGCACAGAATAGAATCGGGGTAAAAATAACTGTATTGCATCAGTTGAGATTATTCCTTTGATGTAATTTTGTATTTTATGTTCACATATTTGGCTTTTCATTTTGTCCTTCGCTAAAAAGCGAAGCTTCCAACGACTGTACCAAGAACAAGTTAAACTAAGCGCCACATGCGAAATTTTTTAAATCTGCCTTTTTTCCGGAAAAATTTAGCTATACCTACCATACAAGTTCTAGCTTTTAACGTGTTTCAGCCAATTTCAATCCTAAAATACCAAGCTAAATGAAACACTGTTCTTCTAAATAAAGAATACTACAAAATGCGCCGAAGGCGAAATTTTGTGTGAACTAACTGTAACAACGCATCAATTGAGGTTATTCCTTTGGTATAATTTCGTATTTTAAAGTTCACATATTCGGCTTTTCATTTTAACTTTCGCTGGAAAGCGAAGCTTCCAACGACTGTACCAAGGCAAGTTAAAGCAAGCGCCGCAGGCTAAATTTTTTTAATCTGTTTTTTTTTGCGGAAAATCAAGCTATAGTACCATACAATTTTCGGCCTTTAACGTGTTTCAAACCCCAAGAATTTCTATCCTAAAAGGAAAACTAAATGATATACCATTCTTCCAAATAGGGAATACTACAAAATGCGCCGCAGGCGACATTTTGTGTAAAAACTTACTTTAATGCATCAGTTGACATTGTTCCTTTGATGTAAATACATATATTTAATTTCAAAGATTCGGCTTTTTGTTTCAACTTTAGCTAAGAAGCGAAGCTTCCAACGACTGTACCCAGAACAAGTTAAACTAAGCAACGCAGGCGAATTTTTTTTTAATGTGTATTTTTTCGGGAAAATTTGCGACCGACAAATATTTGCAGAATTTGATTTCTTACGTAGAAAAGACCCGGTGTGCGGACAAGAACACCGACGCCCGACAAAAGCATTCAGAATTCGATTTCTTCTGTGTTTTGCCCGACAAGATTGTAAAGAACTTTATTTTTTACGCGTATATAGAAGCCGATGTACCGACGAGACTTGAACTTTCGGCATGCGCCCTATAAAAAGTTACAGAATTTGATTGATTTTTTTTTGTAAAAAGAAACCGATGTGCCGACTAGAATACCGACGCCCGACAAAACCATCGAGCATTTGATTTGTTCTGTATTTTGCTCGACTAGACTGTACACAACTTGATTGATACGTGTAAATATAACCCCTTGTGCCAATGAAACTTAAACTTCCTGGGTGCGCCCGACAAAGTTTGCAAAATTTGATTTCTTACGTTTAAGTAGAACATGATATGCCGACGAGTCGACCGACGCCCGACAAAACACAAACAAATATTTCTTCTCGATTTCTTATGTATAAAAAGAACCTGATGTGCCGACGAACCGAGGCACGACAAAAGCCTGCAGAATTCGATTTCTCCAGTGCTTTGCCTGACAAATGTTTGCAGGATTTCATTTCTTGCGTATAAAAAGAACCCGATGTGCCGACGAGTCGACCGACGCCCGACAAAAACTTAATTTGTTTTTATTTCTTCTGGATTCCTTCTGTATAAAAAGAACCCGATGTGCCGACGAGAATCGAGGCACGACAAAAGCATGCAGAATTCGATTTCTTCAGTGTTTTGCCCGACAATTGTTTGCAGGATTTTGTTTCTTGCATATAAAAACACCCGATGTGCCCACAAATCGACCAATGCCTGATAAAAAGCAAACGAACAAATATTTTTTCTGTGTTTGCCGGCGAAGTTCGCCGGGCTTCGCCCGACGAAAGTACTTTCAAATGACTTTTAGGGGAGGAGTCCCCCCCTCCCACCCATAGTGACGCCCCTGCCGGTGGAAAAACATAAAGTATGCAAGAACCAAAGTGACTGGGCAAATTATGGTAAGCAGTTTTGGTCTCTCACCTACACTGTAAAAAGTTTCTCTGAATAAGGATCGAGTATTTGCTTCTTGGAATAATCTTATCTCTATTGGGATAAAATCAATCCGAATTTGGGATGATCTTATCTAAATAAAGGCAAGATTAATCCTAGTATCAAATACTGCAAGTATTTTTTTAAAGTGTACTCTCTCCAAACTTTGATCCTGTTAAGCAGCTGATGACCGGAAATGACACCGCTGCTCTCTAAAAAAGAAGTCCCTGATCACATTAAGAATTAATAAATTGATTCCTGAAAAGCCTGGAAGGAAAACAAAATAGATAACTCTCGAAAACACAATATAAAACACCAAAAGGAGAAAACTCTCTTTTCAAAAAAAAAAACACTCCCGATGCTACATAGCCTACCTGAAGGAACCTCCCATGCCTCCAAAGGACAGGCATGTTTTTTTTCCTCGAGAAACAAATCAGATCGTTTTTTCCCCTTGATTCTCACCAAAAGTTAGTGTTTTTAAAAAAAATTCAAATCTTTCAGCTTAAAATATCAACCCACTAAATGAAACACATCCTCCCCGTGTGAACCACACATATGCCGAAAGTGAGGACCAGAATGTAACTTAATTTTCTTGTTTCCCAACCTACTCCCAAACTTACCATCCGTTTCAGTTCCTCTGGTCTAAGCCCCACTTTACAAAAACAGTTCCCAACCAGAACGTAACTTAATTTTCTTATTTCCCAATCCACTCCCAAACTTACCATCCATTTACTCTGGTCTGAGCCCCACTTTGGAAAGACAGTCCCCCCCCGTGCCTTTTTAGCTAAGATGTAGCACTTCAAAGAAGATGAATTCAGGTCTGTACAGTTGAGTCTCATGATCTTTTACCATCTGGGGCAAATCATAGTGACCAGTAACCCTCTGAGAATGGGACCAAGTCTGTCTAGCTGTGTAGCAGAGATTTAGTAGTCTCTTTCTTCATCATTAGGAACTTTTAGTCCTCTGTAGCTACTAATACACTGTAGTCATCAAACATTCTGTTGTGCTTTGAACCTACCACATGGTGCCCATAGGAATGTTTTGGCACCTTTTGTTACAGGTTTGGGTGTAGAATTAGGGTTTTATTTACGTTGCTGGTCTCACTAAACACTGTGGACGATCAGCATTTGACAGAGCTTACCTCAACATTTGCAGACCATAGTGACCTAATACTTATAAGAGGAAAATCATTGCAAATAGTCGTTCTCTAAGAATACAGTCAGTAACGACAACAATGGACCCTATCGTGATGCCCTAAGAACTAGGTGACAGTTTATGAATGATGAACCCTTGGTAGTATTAGCATTGTGGCACCTTGCCTCACACCACAGGGTGGAATTGAGCTCCTACAAACATCACGAACTCATAAACTGTATTAGTCGACAAATTACATTTACTCAGAGAAGTAGGCTATCTGATTACGTTACACTGCTTTAGTAACACAGCAGCATACACTAAAGACCAGACTGACTGCTTACAAAGACATAAGATGGCAAGGAATATACTTTAATTTATAGCTTACAATGAAGCATTGGAAGGAAAACTGTATTATTCTTTAGCTTAATCAGTTTTGAACATTCTCAACCCATTATGCTCCACTAAATGTTGTTCATTCCGGTGCATACTTGACTGATGATGACCCAATCAGCTCTTTCATTGTAACTGGCGTCCAAGGGAATATGAGACACACTTCTAAGTCTGACAAGGTCAGGCGTTTGTAATCTTGCAATTTCAAACTTCAATTAGAACATAAATTAATGTCTGAATATAGTTGGTTGATGATGTTGTTTCCCATTAGCAAACCCATCCTCTATTTCAACTGCACAGCTCCTCAAGCTTTCTTTTCTCATTAAGCTGTGGATCATTGACGCACGAAAGATGTGACCGGTTTATTGCAAACTTTGTATCTGAACTGAGTCACATCCATATTTTCATCACAACAACAAATTTCGAGAAAAAAAAATGCATTTTCACTGTCTAAATATTTCACATTTTCAAACATGGTTAAACCAAGTGCAAGTCACAAACAGGGATGTGAGCACTCAACTCATAACGTCTACTGTACTTTTTTAGGCTACTTGTACTTCTGCATGAAACATTTCTCGTATGGGACCATTTTGTCACACTCACCATCCCTCCAGCTAAACTTCATATGAATCCATCCTTTGTTTCCATCCAATAATCTGTAGCTATGTTTGTTCTGTGTTTAGTGTAAAGTTTTGCTACGTGCATTGTCTTTTTTCTTGTTGTTGTTGTTAAATCTTTTCTTTTTTCTTGTACTCCGTCACTAGGGCTACATGCCCTTCATTGTTTTTCTTGACGGGTAATAAAAAGATTGATTGATTGTTCTAATCCATGGCCAAGGCAAGAAAAGATGTAGGTATTGAACATTTCCATCCTAAATAGCAACGACTTTCGAATAAGAAAGGTCATAAAAGTGACAGAAGGCATTCAAACAGTTTCTAAAGAGGAATCATTTTTAACTGATATCCGAAAAAAAAGAACTCGATCCAAAATAGCAACTGCTTCTGAGCAAGAACGGTAATCAAAATTTAAGAAGGCATTACAAATTTGTATGTGGATGAAGCGAACCTGGCCACATCAAAGCGACTCATATAAATCCATCTTCTGTTTTAATGAATGGCCAAGGCAAGAAAAGATTTCAATATTGAATATTTCCATCTTAAATAGCAATTACTTTCGAACAAGAAAGGTCATAAGATTTCAATATTGAATATTTCCATCTTAAATAACAACTACTTTCGAACAAGAAATGTCATACAAATGAAAGAAGACACTCATGTAAGGAGGACGAACTTTCTAACTGCTATCCGCAACAAATTAAATAGTTTCATCCAAAATAGCAAATGCCTCTGAGCAAGAAAGGTAATAAAAATTAAAGAAGGACTGAAAACTGTGTGGGCATCAGAGCAAAATAACGCTAGGGAGTAGCGCCAAGACCTATGCTTTGTACCAACTACACTGACGACATTTAAAGCGAGACAAACTTGCTGGTTAAGAAATTTCTAGTAAATAGATATTCCTTCAGCCCAAGCTGACTGTGAATCATATTTGACGGTGCAAAACGGATAAGTCGGCTACATTTTCTAGTAAGCAAAGGTGCGGTCTGCACACACCGAGGAAAAAGTTGACATAAATTTTTTGCAATGTAATAAGAACGAATTTTGTGACTGATGACCTTAAGAAATTAAATACTCTCATCCAAATAGCAACTGCCTCTGAGGAAGAAAGGTAGTAAAAATGAAACAAGTGACTGAAAGTTTGTGTGCGGATCAGAGCAAACTAAATAACACTAACACTATAACTACGTATGCTTTCCATGCTTTGCAAATGGTCCATACTTGTAGCGCCGCCCACTATGCTTGCACCACTTGAAGTGAGACAAACTTGTGGGTTAAGGAATTTCTAGTAAAGCAAAGGTGCAGTCTGCACACACCGAGGAAACAATTGAGGCTACATAATTGTTTTGTGATGTTCAGAATATGAAGTTATCAGAGCCAGCGTTAGTGAAAACTAAATAAGTTTCAGTAGGGACATTCTTTACCGTTAGGGGTGGTGGTATTGCTGCTATTCGAGTATCTTTCAATTTCGTCTTGCTACTCCCTAGTGTTATTTTCGTAGACGAGCCATAGTCGTTAGCGCCGCCCACTACACTTGCGGCATTTAAAGCGAGACAAACTTGCGGGTTAAGAAATTTATGCAAAGGTGGGTTCTGCAAACACCAAGGAAACAATGGAAGCTGTATCATTTTTGCAATGTTGCAAAAAGTTTTAGTAGGGACGTTCTCTACCACTAAGGCTGCTAGTATCGCTGCTATTTGAACGTGTGTCAATTTGGTCAAGTCTTCGTGGTACTTCCTAGTGCTATTTTGCTCTGGTGTGGATGAAAAAAAAATGTAAACATCAAAACAAATCAAATCTCTAGCTTATGCTTTTCGCAAAAGGATCCACTGTTCTGGTCAAGGATCAGGGCAAGAAAGATTTCAGGTACTGAATATTCCATCTTTAGTAGCAACTAGTATCGAGCAAGAAAGGCAATACGAATTAAAGCCATTCAAATGTTTGCAGGGAGGACGCATTTGTGAACTGATATCCAAAATGTTGAACATATTCCCATCCTAAACAGCAACTACTTTCAAGCGAGAAAGATAATATAAAAATTATACTCTTACCATTAACTACTGGCAAAATATTTACAACCACCAGTTACTTGGATGCGGTAAGGTTTCTTTTCATGTCGTAGGACCTTTGGATAGAAAACCATTGAAGCCCTTGTAAGTTACGTTTTAAGTTAAAAACAATCACCTAATGTGATTGTCTTCCAAGCCATGCTGATTCCTGTAACAGTTATGATGACAGAGCCTCTATAGATACAGAAAGTTCCATGGGTACATACGTCTGTGTCCTTTGCTTTATGGATGGTACTGACTATGGATTGATCTCGGCTGATGGTAAGAAAATGCTTTGGCTTAGAATAACACGACCAGTTACTATGGTCGGACCGTGGTATCTGGATATCTGATCTACTTTAACTGCCCAGATACCGTGATAACTGCAAAAACGACTTTAGACTGTGGTATCAGATATCATGGTATCTGCAAAAATGCAACAATTGTATTACACTTCAGGAATAAGTACATGGTGACTGAGCCTTTAAAACCCGGTTCCACCACAAAATTTGGAGTCAAAGTTTTTAATCAGCTGTTTTTTCTGGGTCTTCAACCGGCTCTGTTTGCTGGTTGGTTAACCAGCCCGAGGACTGAGGTGGGAGCTCCAGCTGACAGACCAACGTCCTTGGCGGGGCGCGAAAATCAAAATCATCATTGTAGAGATGCTGCTGGCAACAGAAAGATGCTAGATGCCTTTTTTTCTTATAAGTCATTTTTTAGAACTCAGTCAAACCTATCAATGAGATCAACAAACACTCAATAGCGACAAATAGGTCGGTTGACCGACTTACAGAGAAAAGAAAAAAAAATGCAGCTAGCGTAAGTTTCAAGTTTGTTAGTTGAAAGATACCACTTTTAAGGTAATTCAAAGATTATTGTTGGACAACTAGGCCTGTGACCCTAGTTCTCACAGCGATCCCTGAAGCAGTTCCTGGGGAAAATTTTTGGCAGACCTTGATAGCTCACATTTTCGGGACAAAAATTACCAGGAAAAACCGTTTGGCTTACCAGATCTCGCGAGAATCCTCTGCTCCATGGGATAAGACTAAAACTTCCTTCACAGAGAAGTAATCAAGGTCACTCAAGTGGCATGACGCTGAGAGGCACTCATAGGTTGTTGAAGTGAACGAAGCACTTGGGCAACGGCTGTCCTGATTGTCCTGGGCCTGATCTGGTCTGATCTATTACAGCAGGAGTTACATCAAGAGTTGACACATGAAACTGACAATGAAATTTGAAATTGGATGCTTGAGAACCTGATGAACTGTGCATGGTTAGCACTGCAATGCATGCTCAGCAAGTCTTTTAAAACTGTCTTGATGAAAATCAGGTCCAAAGGGTTGGTCACACAAAAATCTGAAGCGTCCAATTGTTGGGAGACAGAAACCTGGGTGTTTGCTCTTGACAAAATTTTCCCAAGCACAGTACTTAGAAAATTTATTCTCCTCACTACTTGGCCAAGAAAAGAAAGCTATTCCAACAGTAGGCTTACAACCAGGGTAGCAACATACTCTGGTCTTGGACATTTCCATTTCACGCAGTTCAGCTGTCTTTTTTTGTTTGTGTTGTTTAATGGAGCTTCCAGAATTTCTTCTCTAAGCTCTCTATTCTTACTACTTGTCCAAGAAAAGAAAGCTATTCCAACAGTGGGCGTACAACCAGGCTAGCAACACAATCTGGTCTTTGACATTTCCTTTCCACTCAGTTCTGCTGTCTTTTGCTTGTTTGTTTGTTGTTTTGTTTGGACGTCACACTTTAGTCAACACCTCCCGAATTTCTTCTACGGGTCACTTTTGTAAGCAACGTTGATGCTGTGTTATGAATTTTGGTGTCGGTCCCATTCGCGCAAGACTACAGCATCAACATGACGGAACGAATTAGTGGTCTCTTCAAAGGAGCTAATGGAATTAGACTTTATGAGGTATCTCTGCATGGAGTTGACCCACGAGAATGTTCCGTACGTCAAAAAAAAAAAAAAAAGTCAGGTATCGAACTCGGTCACCCGGAACCTATATTTTTAATTCTGGAGTTCACCTTTAAAGCACAAGTCTTACTAGGAAAGATCGTTTCACTATGAAATGGATCAGAAAAAACGTGTTTGAAAATACGATTACTTTCCACCTAAATTTAGCGATATTCTTGTTAGCGCTTGTTGACTCTATCCAGCCTTCCTGCTCTCCGACGCGGTGGCTGGGGGCAAAACATTTGAAAACTGAACACGCCGTGGTTAAAAAGTAGGAAAACTAAGCGAATAAAAGAAGTCAAAAACAGAAGATTTTAATTTCCTATGTGTGGAAGAGTTCGTTGAAGTTTTCGGCAAACTTTTTGTTTGTGAAGGGCAAATCTCAGGACGGCCGAAAGAACGCTTAAAAAAATCGTAGGGACAGAACGAAACAACTGAGAAATGTGGGGATTTTAGAAGCTTATTATTCCATAAGGGAGTTAAGTATATTATAAAAGGCAGAATAAGCAAGATGGGTCCTTTAAGGTTTGGTTCGCTGATGGATGGAAGAAGGGGTTGAAAACTTGGGTCAGAACATAGGTTCTTCCCAAAGCTAGAAAAACTTAGTACTAGAGTTGCAGGCGGAATGATGTTCTTGTTCTTGCGATAATCAAGAGCCTCGAGTACAAAACAAAGCGCTGCGTCTCATAGGAGATTTTCAAAATTGTCGGAATACTGCGGAGTGTTTTAGAAAGAATTGGATTTTGAACGTAGGTGAGCTTCGTGATTACCAGCAGTAAATAAGGTAAGCCCTGAGTACTTTTATGAATTTTTAACACTAACTCGTTTCATCACCCTTATTTTACCAGACGTTCGGAAGATTAGCTCACGAGAGAAGAAACACAACAAGAGCAGGATTTTTTCTCAGGAACATTGGTGTGAGTGTCTGGAATGACCTCTAAAATCGGTCAGAGAGGAATGTCTGGCATCATTCAAGAGAATGGTTACATCCCATTATTTGAAAAGGAAAGAAGTGTGATAGGAGGAAAGGGTATTTATTTTAAAAAGAAAAAAATTACCCCCCTCCCCCCCCCCAATGGGGGGAGGTAATGAAGGAATGATATAGCGGATTCATGGTAGTTATTTTTTTTGTCTTAAAAGTGGCCGTTATTGGTAAATTGTTTGTTTAATTTAGGTGTTTTTGATGAAGTTAAAAAAAATTCTATGTCTCTGTCTATCTATCTGATGTCGCAGGCTTTGTAAAATTTTCGTTAGACTTCTCGGGACCTCCAAGAAGTTCAATCATCATTTCATCAGAGTTTTTGTGCTTTTTGTCAGTGTTTTGTGTTTTGTTCCAAAAGCCGAAAAAGTCATGTTTGATGGTACATCTTGCACATGTTCGCTGCTGGAAGTTTAACTGATGAGCCAGCCTTTTGCTGTATTTTAAATACACTGAATTATTTTGGCTGAATTATATTTCAATTTTTGCACAAGAGGCTCTAGTAGGGACCATGAGAATATTTAATTTTTATGTTATTACTTCAGTTTATAAAATGGACGACCTCACGACAACATCGGCTCCGAATGAACCCCCAAAGTTTAACAAAAGGGACAAGCATGATTTGACTGATTTCCGTTCTGACCGTGATCGAGTCGCCTGAAAAAAGAATCGTATATCAAACGTTGTAGATATGAGACGAGATTAGGCATTGCTAATATCATACTGCCGTTCAGCCATTTTTAGTATTTCTTTTCTTTACATATGTTTTCTGGGTTTATCGATACACTGTTTACCGATCCTTTCCTCTAAGGTCTCGTTGGTATCTAAAAGAGTAATATTTATTGATTTTTGTAATACAACTAATCGAGTGTTCCATATGCTAGGTCGTTACCCAGAACGCTGACATTTGATATCAGCCTAGTAGACCACTTAACCAGATCCATAAACTTTCCTTATGGGGAAACTGGGTCCATTCGTCATCATCCGGTTTTAACCAGACACACCATCTGAGGCCTGTCTTTATTAAAGTTAAATGGGCACTTCAAACTACCTCAATCCCACTCTGTAACAACCTAGGAACAATGCTTACCCCCTAGCTCAGTACATGCTCAATTTACTAGCATGAACAAATATAAAAGTCATGCTTCTTATAAAACTTCTTATCAGCTTGTATAATTAAGATCTGAATAGGATATTTGTTTTGAATAATTTTTGTAGCTATGTTATTTTTGATAAACTTATTGCATATTCTGGTACATTTTATAAAGCAAGTTAATCAAGCTTCACAACGCTATTCCATAAAGAAAATTTTTTAACAGGCACATTTAAACATTGGCTTCTGATGAAATACTAGAACAATCAGGTAAACTGCATCTACGGCTTGACTTTGGTGACATCTCAAATATATTCTTTTCTATCAAGCATTGCTGGGAGTTTTCGAATCATCCCAGCTTTTGAGATCTGGATCGCCAAAATGCCAGAAAGGTAAAGACAAGGAATAACGAGAAAACGGCCTATTTTCGTAGCGCCTTCTATGGGAAGTTGGAAATGTTTATTTGTGAAGCATTTAATACGACATAAAGCATTAGAAGTGTCCATTGTGCTTTAATAAAATTTTCAACCTATTTGTCCGAGAATATCCATTAAGCTAACGAAAAGAAAACCATCTAACCTGTCCGTCTCTGTCCTATTAATACCCGTAATTTCAGTCGTCAGTCCGGATATGTAAACATCCCCTAGCGGGAAAAAATTTCTTTCTCCAAGGCTGGCTTCAAGTTTCAGAGCGGCATCTCTTGTCATTAAATTATTTCCGTCTTTCATGTCTGTTGGATAGGTGTCGAATGCATAGAATGATTGACATGTCGAACGCTCTCCATCTAATTAAGGGTTTTGCCATCAGACCGAACATTTTGGCATGAAACCAAATAGAGTTAAGAGTAGCATACCCCGGTTTAACAGGAACATACGAAAAGAGGGAGGGAAGAGAACAGAAAGGCATGGCGTATGAAGAACATGGACTGGAATGAGGGACACCTACTAAAAAGGCAATGGCACCAAACAAATCAACAAAAAAGAAGAGCGATCAACCGCCTTTATTCTTCTTTAGTCGATCGCTTGACGATTTCTGCCATACTTCAGAAAATTACTGCTTATGAACTCGTGTCCAATCAATCGACTGAACGGAACGAGGACTGAAATGAGGAACGCTTAATACAAAAAAGAAACGGTCCTGAAAAAAAGCTACGAAAAAGAAGAACGATCTACATTCTCGTTCTTTCTCTCATACGCTTCAATCGGAGCAAACCTCCGAGAAAGGCTTGCTCGTGGTCCAACGGATCGACCCAAAAATGGGACTGAATTGCTAGAAAAGGGGACATGCTCTGGAACTGCTCTATTGATCAACAGAAATGAGGTAGAAAGCTATAAAACACGGGTCCCCTCGTAGCGGGGACATGCTGCTGAAAAAATGAATGACTAAAAGAAGGAAGCAGACGATTTATCTTTGCTCTTTTTAATCTGCCCCTGCCGTTTCCTCTCTTAATGTGCGTTCCTCTTTTAGTGCTCATTCCGCCTGCAGTATGCCTTTCTGTTCCGTTCCCTCTTTTATTTGACCCTAGTTCAACATGTTATTATCCCAATACGCTTGTAGAATTACAAATTGCAAGGCTGACAGTCCTGACTGTTTGTATTTCACAGGATTCCGACTACTGGGAGGATTTTATGCAGATGTTTCTGATAATGACTATAAATAGAAGAATTCCCATTGAATAAGTCACGTCTTTGTAGGTGTTCTGTTTTTGCTGAAATTCACGTTATTTCGATTCAGCGCTCCAAGCAGACTAGTGTCTGCGTTTCCATCATGGTTTCTGTACGAAACAGAGTCAGCGAGATAGTAAAATATGATTCCAGAAGCTGATGAGCATAATAATTTTCACTTTCTAATCTGGAAGCAGATTTTCGACTCATTAGCTTTTAAATCTGTTTTACTATATCTGCCACCAGTCACCTTCTAGAAACTAGTCACCTTAGAAGCGCTGAACTAGAATGTGTTGAATCGCAGTACGATAGATGACCATATCGGAAACGGATCAGTTTGCCAAGCAAAAAGGCGGACTCATCAGGCGTATTATTACCGTTCTCAGAGGACTCCACTGTCCCGGGGAGTCATTCCCCGTATCCTCGCGAGTCCCCACGGACGGGGAATGCTCCGATTATATGATCCGAATGTACGATACGATACGAATTTAATGGTGATTAATTGGTTTTGTGATTAATTGGTAATGTGGTGCTATTAGTTAAATAGTGATTAATTGGATGATAATTGATAGTGATTATCATCACCATCATAAAAAAAGACTCCCTTTCTGATTCGGAGGGGAATCAATTTTTGCTGGTTTGGGTGCAATGTAAAATTATTTAAAAACAATCAGAATAATCAAAACCCGAAACTAAGTGGGTCCAGGCTAATTTCGACAAATGCATATTTTTTTTTCGGATAAAGTCCGTTTTGGAAGCATTCCCTTGTGTTCTCGTTGTTTCTGTAGGTCCTGACGTGACTCCTTCTATTCTCACCGTTTTCCCTTCGATTCCCAGAGGAATCATCGGGGAATGGCGAGAATACGCCTATATCCAACATGGCCAAAGCGAAAAACAAAGTCACGAAAGTACTGAAGAGTACAAACTTGGCCACAACAAGTTTTATTTCGTATGTTGCTATACATTAGCTGCGTTCGTTGCACTCCGGGCTGTCTCTGGTGTTTAGTCACCAGTGTCCGGTTCTTCCCTTAAAACGCGTTTTTTTTTGCTCACCTGTGAGTTGATGAAAACTGGTTAACTCCTCGCTGCAGCCGGGCCCACGAGCAGGTTCTGGTTAGTCCGCACCGGTGAGATAAAATCGGACACTGGTTAGTTCAAAAACGGGTTATAAGACTGGTGAGAAGTCACCGGTGGATGCAAAAACGGCTTATAAGAAAAACCAGAGACCACCGGTGAGAACTCCCGTGACAAAAAACGCAGCTATTCAAGCAAGAACAACAACGTGTACGAGAGGGTGACACCAAAAGCACCTTCTTGTCGAGAGTTATGATACTTTCATGAACCAAGCTCTAGACAACCCTTCAATTGACTGTTTGATTAAATATATTTGAAATTCCAGCGAAGAACCACTCTAAAGTGTTTGCAACTGAAAAGATTTTGAGTGTGTTAACCAGCCGCTTTTATGTAAAATAAGATTTTATACATATGAAAGACATAGAATATCCCATGTACTTTAAGAATAATGAATGTGATTTTGTAGTTTGGCAAATCTATCCTAGACAATACAAGCCACCGGTCACTGCTACCGGAAACAGCCGAAACAATCAAACTCGATTGCAAAATCAACTTCTACCCCCTTAAGTCCGCACTAATCGTTACGGGAACTCGTTTGTGCCCTTTTTACTTCGTTTTCAATGCTTAATCGTAGTAATTGTTTGTTATTTATATATTTATTATTTAGAAGTTATAAGAAACTGAAGTTAGTTATGCTACGATAGTTTCAAAATATACCAATCTTTCTCTCTCACTCTCTCTCTAATGTGTATTTTTTCATTTCTAGCATCTTTCTAGCTCGAAACTCGAAACGAGAATGTTTGATGCCTGAAACATTGTCAGGAGGTCACCATGAACCAAAATAGAGGGTTGGCACGAAGCAAAAGGTGAACATGGGTTTCAAGTCAGGAAATATAGTTTTGGATATGGTCTTTAACTTACTGCGGATAACGGGGACCCTTGGTGCAAATCTTCCACACATGCGTGATTCCTCTTGAAAGCCGCTCAAGACCTCTATGCAATCTCTTTTCGGCTATACCATGAGTCTCAAGATGTTTCAGAATGATATCGCGTTCCACATGTTTCTGCAAATTAAATCAGTTCTAGGGATGGATGTTGCAAAGAAGATAGGGAACATGGGAAATCAAGAGCTTATCAGATTACAGATTACCGTCTCGCAATGCACCAAAATTTGAACTATAGAATTCTCGAAGATAGTCGCCTATCTGAAACTTCTGTGTTCATTTCCTTCTAAGGCTATCAATTAACTAACCTTATTGCGCTACAAAGAAAGTGGTACACAAGGTATCTGTCTGTAAGCGGACCCTTTCTTTCCTTGCAAGTTTTATTTTTGAAAAATTAGATCAACAAACAACAAAGTTTCTAAAGATCGGTAATTTTGAAAAACAAGAGAAACACAATATCTTGTAAAATTAAAGCAAAAAACCAACAAGATCTTTAAGATTGGTAATTTCAGAAAAACCAGAGCAACAGAATATTTTGTAAAATATTAGGAACAGACAACAAAATCTTTAAAATTGGTAATTTTAAAAAATAGAGCTAGACAAAGAAAATGGTACACAAGGTATCTGTCTGTAGGCAGACCCTTTCTGTCCTTGCAAGTTTTATTTTTGAAAATCTAGAGCAACAAACAAAAAAGTTATTTGAGATCGGTAATTTTGAAAAACCAGAGAAACACAATATCTTGTAAAATTAAAGCAAGTTTTCTATCACGAAAATAAAAAAAATGTCAAACTTCAAGGCTGTTGAAATCCATTTAAACTAACAAACAACTAGAGCAGCAGAAATATCGTAAATTCAGTAGCATTGTTAATTTTGAAAAACTAGATCCATAAAAATAACAGAGCAAACCCTTTAAGGTCGTTAATTTAGATTCAGGAGAAATTATAATATAGGATTTTCCGACTAAATTGACGTAAAACCGGGGTGATGGAGAAGAAGCTGGATATCTTATACAAGAATAACGTACATCTAAGCAACAGCAGAGCAACTAGAAAAACACCCTATGGATTATGATTCCGCTAGTAGTCTTAGTTCGAAATAAAAAATATATTCAACGCTTAATTCCAATTAAAAGACTAAACATATTTTTAGTTATAGATCACGTCTGTGATTTCTAAGTAAAATAAGAATAAGGTTATTTCAATGAATGCGTAGCAATTAAGTTTCTCCAGTTTCTCTCATAGATTTACTTATCATTTTATTTCAGTTTTAGTAGTAGCTAGACGGACACCCGGGAACTTGGGAAGTCAAGGCTCGTAAACACTGGGTCAATTATTGAGTTAGATGGCAAGGATTGGCAGTATGAGCCATTCCAATCATGGTTAAAATTCGGATGGTTTAAAATAAATATTACAATCTAGTATTTTATGCTACATTGCCGGAAGATGTATGAACCACCTACTTTTTGCAGATGACCTAGTGCGCTGTTGCCTACGTGTTATGAAGTAAATAATCTTCTTAAAATTTGTGAAAGTTTTGCGTCACAGCATGATATTCTTTTTAATACAAAGAAAACTCATGTGATATTGTTTCGCAAAGCTGGTATTCGTGTTTCTAAAAATGATGTGCAACAGTCAGGTTGAACACTGTGTTATGTTGATGAGTTCTGTTATTTAGGATTTACTTTCAAGTCTAACCTGAATAATGACCTTCGTGTTAAAGAGCTGATATCGGGGCTATGCAGACTTGCAAACCTTTTAATTCGTAAGTTTGGCAAGGCTGACCTTGATGTACGCGTTCAGCTGTTTAGAACGTAGTGCTGTCATCTTTTTGCTTTAGCATTGGTAACTAATACTACCGCTCAGAGTCTTAGCAACGCTAAAATAGGTTATAACCGTGTGTTCCGGCGTTTGTTTAAGCTACCATGTATCTGTAGTGTTTCTTCGGCGCTCGTTTCGAGAAGATGCCTCACTATAGACGAGACTCGCCGGCTATAGCGGCACTACTGTGAGGTCTTTTGCATTCATATATTGAGATTATAAAACTTGCCACTGTGCCAATTTTCCATTGCCTGCCTGTATGGCAGTCTCTTTTTGCTGCATCACAACAGCAGGAACAGACTGCATAATTTTTGTTGTTGTTGTTGTTTTATTTTCTATGATTTTTCTTTTTAGTCTATGGAAATTTGCTGAATTAAAAGTATTCATTCAGTAAGCTTACAGATATTTTCTGATCTTAAATTTTCCGATGGGAAGTCTGGGTCAAAACTGAAGCAAAGATGTCAAAGTTGCGGCTCTTGATACCAGAATGACCCTCGAACCGTGCTGTTTGTTCCCCAGCCCTCCTAGTCGGTGAAATAGAATGATCTTGGGTGTCTCTGGAATCAACCTCGTATCAAAATATCTCAATTGGTAATCTTGTCCATGTGCCATACATGGAAGGGGTTGTTCACTTGTTCGTTTGTTCCAGTATCAGGAACGTTGTAAAAAAAATTGATAAGGTCCTATGAACGGAAATAAGGATAAAATTTGAAAAGCTAGTGGTTATTAATCAGCTTCTTTAAGCTCCACTTTCACTTACTCGTCTACTTTACTTGTCAAATTTTAACATCTAATTGTTCCTGTCAACTAACTCATTCAATGCTTCGCACTTTCGTCGGATAAACATGTGGGCCCTGTTCCTCTCCAAGCAACACAAGTACAGTTTTAACAGTCATTGACCAGTTTCGACCATGACTGTTAAGTTGTGCTTGTGTTGCTTGAAGCTGAAAGGATGTATTTCTCCGACTATGTCTACGGTGATCCTCTTGAACGGTTCATCGGTAATTGTTCAGATATTATTCGTCAGAACATTTTTTTTTCTTTCGTCTGAATTCCTCCTCATAGACGGTTTTCAGCATCTGATTTTCTTCGAAATATTTGAAAGATTTTCTTTTGATGTCAGTCTCAAGCCTTGGTCAGCCAAGCTCAGTGTTATGAATATCAACAAACTTCATGCTGGTAAGCTATCCATTTCCGACCTCACAATTCGGGTTTTGGTGTTGAGTCTCTGTACGAAGTCAACGCCATTGGTCAGGTTGAAGTCCCAGTTTTCAATACTACTGGGAGGCGCTATCTTTCTAAATCGTGGTCAGAACTTCGCCGATATTTCATCTATCAACGACGACCAGCTTCATCCAGATTCCAGTAGGGACCCAGCATCTTCGAAGTCCAATTCTTCCCAGCACCAACAGGCATCAGACAACTACGACTGGTTTAGCAAAGAGCGTCTCCGAGAAATTCAGTCCAATATCAGCTTCCCCGAACGCTCCAGAGAAGAAGAACGATAGCTGCCAGACCTGATTGAGACTTATGCCGACATCTTCGTCTTGCACGACGACGAACCTCTTGAGCGATGTAGCACGTACCGATATCGAACCGGCATCGAATCCAGCTTGAACCAGACCCCCAACCGTACCGTGGACACCCATACCGCGTCCCGCACTCCTCAAGACGGGCTTCTTGAGTTGGACCGGTATTTACGGAAACCGAGATCAGATGGTTGCGGGGAAAAATCTTCAAAAGACACTGAAGGCTTACCGTTCAGTTTCAGAAACGTATTCGTTTCCTTCTTTCCGCAAATCCTCTCTACTTCTTCGGCTCTGCATGCGGTTGCAACGGCTTGTTGGAAATAATTTTCAGTAAAAACTTTTCAATAGCAAGAATGTCGAAGGAAAAGATATCTAATCAATGTACATCGGTTTTGCTGTATTGGAACTATCCAAGTTATTGATGTATGAATTCCATTATGATTAAATAAAGCCTAAATATGGAGATAAAATTGATTTGTGTCATATGGATACGGATAGCTTTATATATGATATTAGAACCGAAGATTTTTTTCAACTTATCAAACAGGATTTGAATGAGAGATTTGATACATCGAATCATGATTAAGGAGCTGTTCACTTGTTCGTTTGTTCCAGTATCAGGGACATTTTAAAAAAAATTGATCAGGTCCTAGGTCCTAGGAAGGATACAATCTGAAAAACTAGGGGGTTATTAATCAGCTTCTTTAAGCTCCACTTTCACTTACTCGTCTAGTTTACTTGTAAAATTTAAACATCTAATTGTTCCTGTCAATCAACTGATTAAAAGCTTCACGCTTTAGTCGGATAAACATGTGGGACCTGGCCCTCTCCAAGCAACACAAGTACAGCTTAACAGTCATTTACTTTTTTACCATGACTGTTAATTGTACTTGAGTTGCTTGGAGCTGGCAAGATGTATTTCTCCGACTATGTCTAAGGTGATTCCGTTGCTATCGTTAACGGTTCAGATATTATTCGCCAGATGAAAATTGATTTTTGGTTCTTTCGTCTGAATTCCTCCTGATAATTGGTGTTCAGCATCAGATTTTCTTCGAAATCTTTGAAAGAGTTCCTTCAACACAAGTACAGCTTAACAGTCATTGACCATTTTTTGACCATGACTGTTAAGCTGTACTTGTGTTGCTTCGAGCTAGCATGATGTATTTCTCATACTATGTCTACGGTGATCCTTTTGAACAGCTCGTCGGTAACGGTTCAGATATTATTTGTCAGATGAAGTTTTTTTTTCTTCTGAATTCCTCCTCATAAACGGTGTTCAGCATTCGATTTTCTTTGAAATCTTTGAAAGAGTTTCTTCTGATTTCAGTTTCAAGCCTTTGTCAGCCAAGCTGAGTGTTATGAATTTCAACAAACTCCATGCTGGTAAGCTTGTCCATTTACGACCTCGCAATTCGGGTTTTGGTGTTGAGTCTCGGTACGAAGTCAACGCCCTTGGTCAGGCTGAATTCCCAGTTTTCAATACTACTGGGAGGCGGCGCATCTGTCTACATCGTTGTCAGAAGTTCGCCGATATTTCGTCTATCAACGACGATCAGCTTCATCCAGATTCTAGAAGGGACTCAGAATCTTCGAAGTCCAGTTCTGCACAGCCCCAACAAGCATCAGACAATGC
The DNA here is from genome assembly GCA_023053575.1 of Branchinecta lynchi. NCBI lineage: Eukaryota > Metazoa > Arthropoda > Branchiopoda > Anostraca > Branchinectidae > Branchinecta > Branchinecta lynchi. Next base: position 20,958,686 of record JAKZAP010000015.1, read on the forward strand.
CTATTCTAAACCAAACCCAACCCAATAAAATAAACCCCTAATTACATGAAATTTAACAATTTGAACACATTATATATCAAATAACCCCTTTTTCGAAATTTCTTTTTATTTTCATAATTTCAATATATAGGTATGAAGAAATGAAAAAAATTGCCGTTTAATTTCAATATATTAATGCTATATGTACTATAATTCACATAATTCACAGTTCTAAATTCACATCTATTTCATTGTTCTTGTTTTCCCGTACAATCGGTTGCAAAACTAATTTTGTCTGTAAAAGTAAGTCATTGGCAGTAACATTATATTTGTGAGTAATAAAACAATCACATGTTTTGTCAGTATGACTAATTACTACGACCAACTTATCACCATATTTTGTTTTAGCAATTCTCGTTTTATATGCGTTACATTTCTCTCCTAATATTAATGATTCTTTTATCATTGTATTTTATTTTTGTATTCTGCTTGTTATTTTTTTATTCTGCTTGAGTTACTTTGTTGACTCCATTTATTAGCATATGATTTTATTAAATACAAATCCATTATAGACGTTGTACTGAGTTTGCTTGATAATGTGATGATTACTGATTTTGAAAGTAATAAAATATTTTTATATCCACACCCCTAGACTTTTTAGAATAATTGCGTTAAGCACACGCCAAGCAAAATATCGTGATGGCTATTAGTTTGGGGGGCCCCTGAATAGAGAAACTCCTAGGTCGCTAGAAGAGTTTTTCGTTAAAAATCGTTACAATTTACCATCCGTCTGGGAAAGCGGATGGTAAATTGTAAATATAAACAGAGCTCAGAATTGTCTGGGAAAGCGGATGGTAAATTGTAAATATAAACAGAGCTCAGAATTGTAAATAATCACAGATTTGTACATATACATTTTTAACACGCACATTTTATCTTTCGTTATTTTATTTTTATCTGCATCCCCACCGTTTTCTTCTGGCTTTTAGTTACATCTCGTCTTATTGTTTGTTGGTTCCGCATCGTTCTCCTGTTTTGATTGTGGTGGATTTTATGATTTAGTTTTGTTTTTTTTTCGCTGAGGACGGTTTGCCGGAAGTGCAACCGAAATATCCGAATTTATATTTATCCCTCGCACATCATCCTAGAGGGATAATTAGCTGATCAAGAAAAAACCCCGAAATTCACGGTTTTCTATTTCTTTCGTAATGAATGGTCAGCTTGGCTTCAAACATTATATTTAGCAAAACATATCATTCATTTATTGTTTTTCGATAATCATTATGTACTGGTAAAGGATTTGAGCAGATAAGTTAGTACTCAAATCTCTACAAGACAAAAGAAAACGTACCTCTGCACTTTTTGCGAAAGGAATTTTTCCAAAAGAAGAACAATTTGAGAAACATGGAAGTAAAAATAATGGCGAAGATCCTGATATAATAATGCCTCCAAAGGTTCAGGTATACAATATAAAAAAAAATGCAAAACAGATGTTAGAACCTTATTGCATAATAGTAGACTTTGAATCTTATAATGAAGAATACAATCAAGTACACTTAAGGAAAACAATAAAAGTGGCTGAATAGAAACCATTTACATACGGATTTCAAGTCTGCTGTTCTTTTGACTCAATCCAGAACAAATGCTATGACTATTTCGGTGAAAATGCTGCAGAACATTCTGTTACAACCATTATCCAGTATCTACAGAAATTGCAAACAAATATGAAAGCAGACAAAGAAACAACAGTTATACAAATGCAGAAATGGCAGAAAATAGAATAAACTAATTAAAAAAAACGAAACTACTGAAAATCCCCACTTTGACCATGATCACATGACAGGAGAAGACAGAGGATTAGTTCATGCTGAATGTAATATGAAAGACAGGATTACCAACCATATCGTTATTCAAACAATGTTTACAACGGATACGTCAGCTCTGATTTTTCATCAGCGATATTTCGACCCTTCTTGGCAAGGGTCCTCGTCAGGCTGTCAATCTTCTTGTTCAACTTCGGGGAAGGAAACAAACCTGTAATCAGATTACAAATCATTCCAAGTGACAAGAATGTCGAAGGAAAAGATAAAATTAGACAAATCAATGTACATTGGTATTGCTGTATTAGAACTATCCAAGTTATTGATGTATGAATTCGTTTATGAGTATATAAAGCCTAACTATGGAGATAAAATTGATTTGTGTTATACGGATACTGATAGCTTTATATATGCTATTACAACCAAAGATTCCTATCAAGATATCAAACAGGATTTGAATGAGAGATTTGATGGATCTGATTAAGAAAAAGATAATCCATACGGATTTCCTAATTTAAATAAGAAAGGAATATAGAAATGATGAACGATGAATTAGGTGGACAAGTTGTGACCGAGTTTGTTGGATTACTGTCCAAATTATATGCTTATTTAAAGGATTATCAAGATCAATCAAAAGCTAGCAAAAAACTGAAAGGAATAAAAACGAATATAGTTCAAGATAAAATTACAATTCAAAATGATAAGGAAGTACTGTTTGGTATTATTGAAAACCTTTCCGTAACACCATATAATTTACGATCATACCAGCACAATATGTTCCTAGAAGAACAGAATAAAAAAGCATTATATCCTAAAGATGATAAGAGATTAGTTTTAGGCGATAAATTTTCAACATTACCTTTAGGTTATAAAAATTAAATAATTAGTTAGATAGTTAAGAATATAGTTGGTAATTGGTATGTATATAGTTAAAAATGTAAGTATGTACCTAGTAATTGGTAAGTATATAGTTAAAAATGTAAGTGTGTAGTTGGTAATTGGTAAGTATATCGTTAAAAATGTAAGTATGTTCTTAAAATCTTATAATAAAAGGTTTTGCTTAATAAATGAGTGATAAGTCTCGGATCAAAGTGTATGATTTTAATGGAAAGAATAGTTATGAAAACAAAAACAAACTAGTACCTTAATGGCCATTTAGATTATTAATTTGTGGAAGTTCTGGAGAAGGAAAAACCAATTTACTCTTGAATTTAATATATGATTATAGTTGTTTAAACCGAATATACTTGTATGACGAAGATCTTGAAGTAGATACATATTATTTATAGACAATTTATAGACAATTTAAACACTTTGGAATCACATTGTAAAGCGAATATCTTATCAGTAAGTAATGACCTTAATGATATTACTGATGTCGACGACCTAGACCCTAAATATGAAAACTTGATTATCGCTGATGATTTTGTTATTGAAAAAGACCAGAAGAAAATAGAAGATTTATTCGTAAGAGGGAGAAAGAAAAATGCCTCAGTTGTTTATTTGTTAACAGAGGTATCATAAAACTCCAAAAGTGGCAAGACTTCAATGTAATTATTTTGCATTCTTTCAGTGTTCTAATCCAAAAGAAATAAAATTAATCAGACAAAATCATGTTTCTAGTATAGACAATGATAATTTTCTCAAACAATTCGAGGTTGATTTAAAAACAAAAGATAAAGATCTGATGTATAGGAAAAACTTTGAAAAGTTCACTAGATAATTTGTTTCTGTTATAAATGAATAAATTCGGTAGTGTTGGGGAAAAGGTTGATAACGAATAGAATGAAAAGATAGTGACAGTGGTAGTATTAACCTACAAGATAAGAGAATTATTAATTTAGCTGATCCGAAAGCAGATCAGGACGCTATTAGTTTAAGATCTATGACTATTATTTTAAATCAATTTAAAGAACAAATTACTGCAAAATAAGTGGGGACAAATCAGTATTTTAGCGAAGATATCGACAGATTGACGGCGGTGTATTCATTGGTAGCCTAAGGATTAAAGATAAAGTGTTATTTGTAAAAAGAAATAATTTGAAATTAATAATGAAGAAATTGACGCTGAGAATAAATTAATAACAAATGTTCAAAACCCTGACTACAAAAATGTTGCTGTTAATTTAGTAACATTAACTATGAATCTCTTAGATTATGACAAAAAGCTTCTTGACCAGCAATAATTTTGAAACAAAGATTGCTGACCAACAAATCCATATCAATAATTTTGAAAGAGCAGTAGTAGATATTTTAAAAAGACTTCTAGAGCCAAAAAACTGTTGAAAAAAAATTCATTTCAAGAATAGGAACAAGAGCTGGAAGCTCATATGGCACTTGCAGGGCTTGGTAAAAGGACGAAAGAAAGAATTTGCAACTTCGTGGGATTGTTTTGAAAATTAGTAAGCAAAACCCTTCTGATAAAAATGGGAAGAGACCCTTGGAAATCACGAGCATGTACTGTTTGGTTAAAAAAAAGTTGTTTTTTGCACTTGGCTGTGATGATGTCCACTTCCAGGGCGCAAGAAATTCACCTGTAGTTAAAATCCTAGAGGCAAAAGTGATCATTGGCCCTTTAGGATCATGATGGTTTGCGATTATAAGGTGAGTACTTTAAGGGATGGTCGGATTTGGTAAGTGACAATTTCTAACCCAATCTTGTCAAGTCTCTAATGTTAGGATACGCTTGTTCTTCCTACCAAGTGTCATCCCAATCGCTAAGCTAAGTCTGTCAAAAAATTTACGGCCTCCCCACCCCAAATCCCCGTCACTGATCGAATCCTATCTGCACTTGAAATGTGACTTCAGAGACAAGAGCTCTTTTCGAATGTCAAGTTTCATTAAGATCCAATCATCCGTTCAAAAGTTGGACATTTCTCAAGATTCCGGATTACCCCTCCCTCTACTCTCCCCACGATCGTCTAATCGGAGAAACGACTGTTCTTCATTTAAAATTGTCCCTGATTCACCTGCCAAGTTTCATCGTCCTAGCAAATGTATAAGCATCTTAACTCGGGATCATCGGAATTCTGGGACCCCCAATCAAGATCCCCCCACAGTGCTCGGATCCAGTCCGGTCTTGTCAATTATTTATTTAGGGTTTGTGCTTGTTTTTCCCATCAAGTTTCCACTCTGAACAAGTCATACGATTTCCGGTTCCCCCCACCTACTCCCCTCAAAGTCACTGGATCCATTCCGGACTTGAAGCGTAATATCACAGACACGAGATCTTTCAAGATATCAAGTTTCATTAACATACGATTCCCCGTTCAAAAGTTACAAATACGTCAATATTACGGACTTCCTCCGTTCTTAATGAATTGTGACAAAGGGGGCATTAGTCTGCTACGAACTCGTTTATTGCACTTGTTATTACCTTGCTCATGAACAAGAGGTTTAAAGGTTGGGACTGGCAGGCAGACCATTCAGCGTTCGAACAAAGGCTATTCCTCCAAGATCTTCAACATTTCCTTGGATTTATACTGGCGGTTTGTTTACATTTAAAGCTTTTAAAGGAGGGTGATTACAAGGTTAACCCAATACTTGTTTGGTTATTGGGGAAGAGAAATGTCTTTGTTCCAAAGCTGGTTGTATATTAATGTGATAAACATTTTACTTTTACACTCCACGTCTGAGTGCTTGCGCACTTGTTTAGGCATGACGTCTCCCCTTTTTGTCTCTGTGTCCTCCTGGCCATATACAACGATGACTGCAAAAAACACTTTTGACCGTGGTATCAGATTCCACGATAACTGCAAAAACAACTTTTGACCGTGGTATCAGATGCAAAGATAACTGCAAAAGGATTGTAGACCGTGGTATCAGATACCATGATATCTGCAAAAACACAACTGCTGTTTATCATAATGTGAAGGGTTTTTTCTGCACATTATGATACTAAGAGCTGTTAGCATCTTGCTGTTGGTCACATTTTTTCTACCTTTTTTACAAGGAAAAATTGTTTGTGTGTTGACAGTTTGCATCACCATCGAGCCAAGAGCCACGATATGATATATTCTGTCAAGAAGTATCTAGGGCTTATGCTTGTTCTTCCCACCAAATTCTATCCCAATCCCTTGAATCTAACCGTTTCATGAAATTTTCGGTGCCCCCCTCGAACTCCCAACACAAGTATTGGATTCGTCCCGAATTTGACATGGAATATCTGAGACGATAGCTCTTTCAAATTGCCAAGCTCCATTAAAATCTGACCCCCAAATCGGTCAAATCCAATCAATCAAAAGTTATACCTGCAACTAGATTTCAGATTCCCCATCCTTCCACTCCCCACGATGGACGGATCGTGCAAACGACTATTCTCAAGTCAATGTGTTCGTCGTTTGAGACACTAGATCTTTTCAAAGATCAAGTTTCATGAAGGTCCGATCACCTGTTCGGAAGTATACATACCTAAATTTTCCGGACTGCCGCTCCCTTCTCCCCCCCCCCCCCCCCCGGATGGTCGGATCGGAGAAGTGACTATTTCCAAGTTAATCTTATCGGATCCCTGTTAGGTCTGCCAATTTTCCCCGTCCTAGCTTATGTGGAAGTGCCCGAAATAGCAGAGCCAGGAATGACCGACAGACAGAAAGACAGACCGACAGACGGACAGAAATTGTGAAGGGCAAATTCCATAAGAACAGCTGCACAAACATTCACTTCTTCCAGGTTGTTGATTGGCAGAAGTTCACTCTTTAGGGATTTTGCGAGTCTCAACATCTATCGGTGACTTCTCACCAAAACCAGTCTCCCGACCAAGAAAAGGGGATCCCGGAGGAGTAAGAGGAAACTGGAGCAGATTCAGAAAATCGAATATTTGAAATCTGAATACTCCTGGCATGGAGATCATTTAAAACTCCATAACCGGATTATTGGTTTTCTAGTCTAGCCACCACACTATTCAATTACTCAATGGCTAGGCTATATATATCACGATTGTCTACAGCATAAGTGACGTGAGTTACTGAGAAAAATTTATTTAGTCCTAATTTTATTTATCGAGCTTTTAAAAAATTGTCACCCTAGCTAGTCAAAAAACGTTGAGGGTGAAAAATCATAATGCCAAAACTAAGAAATGCTTAGCACCGCAATATTCTAGTTTATTGTCATTGGTTGACAATAAATTGTGACTACTCTAGGTTTTGACCAATATTTTGACACCCACTGTAGCAAAGGTGTTGATGAGGATCTTGCAGAGAAGGAAAGAATCCGTTCTTTTTGGTGTGAGATGCCCTCAGTATTGGCCTCGGGTGGATAAGGAATTCATTAACGAAGAAGGGCTTAAAAAGATAGGGGAAAAGTTGGTTTATTTTGAATGCAGGCGTTCAGAGAACTAAGCAATTCGTGTGGTCGACTTGTTTTACCTTTATCGCACAGTAGGCCAAGGATGATTGTCGTTTTCTTTATTCGGTGAAATCTCAACAAACATTGACGTCAAAGCATCTAAGAAAAGAGGAAACAAAAACTCGGACTTTGAGTATCTTACGTCAGTTTCAACATCTTTCTTTCTTTTTATTGGGACTCCTTCAGCAGACATTCCCAATGATATTCAATTGCCCATGATTCACCAGCAACCCATGACCAAGCAGTGGGAAAGTAGCCCCATTCGGGTTGCAGCGGTCCATGAAATCTGAAAAGCCAAAAAGTGAATTTAAACTCACGAATTTGTCGGTCGACTCTTATAGCCTTAGAATCTCTGCATAGACAGAGTACCGAGAAAAATCTACTTTGTGGTTTGTAATATGTGTGTATGTGTGTAATATGTGTGTATATGTGCGTTCGTGATGTGTGTAAAGTCGTTCTCAAAGTGAATATAAGTTGTTCTGTAAACGTGCGTTAAAACCTCTACAGCAGTTTTGAAGCTGTTTACTGTCAAGTACTGGAAGAGTCCACGAGGACCTGAGCTCCCTAATTACGGAGAGCAATTTCAACCGTCGCACTTGCACTGACTGAATACCGGGTTTCCGGAAACATGTCCAACGACAAATTATGGATTACTCCAGATCGAGAAACTAAATGTTACACTTCGTGCGCAGTAAGAAAAATGCGAAATAGATGACTCGGAGGCTTGGGTCCGAATCCCACCACTTCCACCAACTGTTGTAGCGTAATTCCAAGCGGTCTAACTCTTCCCAATTTTTTTTTAGATACTAACGCACAAAACGAAATAACTGAAACGCCTTCCTAATCAGTACCTTCCTCGAGCGTCACTACCTGCTGAGGGGTTTGACAATCCAATTCCGGGACGATTTTTGTCATTCTTTATTCACTTCCGCATTCATTAATCGTCAGATCAGTGATGACAAACGAGATGAAAGTATTGTAAACATGGCGTCCAATGTTGATCCACACCATTCTGGTAAATAGATTAGAATATTACAGAAAACCTCATTAACTTTAATTAATTAATCTCATTGGAGGTAACACGTCAGAATAACCCCCAAAAGTAAAAGTTGAAAACTTACAGCGATTAAAGCCAAATGTGATCCGAGAATGTGGGAGACACCATAGTTTTTCGATGAAATAACTGCAAAGTTAATTTAGTCGCTTCTTCCTATATTATTTTGTTGTTGTTTTTACTACGCTGAAGAATAGCTTTTTCATATGATTAATTTTTGTAGAACATACCGTTTAAAAATCTTCGATAAGTTGACAACTTCAGCATTAACGGACAGCGAAGAAACTAAACCAGTTTGAAAGTTTAAAAGGGTTGACAACTTCAGTAGTAACGTACACACTGAAATAAAAAATAGGCGATATCAGTTGTGAGACATGTAGGGGACATGTATGTGAACTTTATCCTTTTCAGTCGTAGACATCGTGACGGAGGAAAGCTTGGAACAATATCTTATCTAATCTAGTTGGTATTATAAAGCTATCCGTAACTTTTCAGGATTATAATACCATATTATATGACACTATTAATTATTATGAAACTACCTCATTGGTTTGCATTTTCGTTTGTATCCGTTGTGTAAACTGTTAATCCTAGGTTACATTGATAGACCATTGACACAAACTTTCTTACCGCCAGATTTATAGAAATCGAATACAATGTGCACCCATTTGCAAAAATTCCTAGCCCCTCGTGAACCGATTCCTACTTACAAGTCCCTCTCCCGTGATATAGATTAAGTTAACCGAAAACAAATAATGGGTACACCAGCTGGCAAAAATTGCAAACCCATGATCGCAGAAGATGATTGTAGCATAACAGCCGATTATTACTTACAAGTCCCTTGCATACCTTACCATTGGGAACCAAATTGTTCTTACCATCGAATACACCAGAAACAAACAACAGGTACACCAACTAGCAAAAGCTGCAAAACCCTCACTGCCGAAGATGATTATGAGCTAACAGTCGACTGTTGCTTAAAAGTCCCCTACATCTCTCACAACTGGTAGCGTCTATTTTGGTTTCAGTGTACCTTACTACTGAAGTTATCAACCCCTTTGAAATTTTCAAACTGGTGTATCTCATGAAGGAATGGCTGTTTTCAGTAACAGTAACAAATATAACTGTTAAACTCGACGACCTACTTAAGAGTCTGTTGGTCGCTTTTATTTTATCCAAATCACGGTCTTGTAAGTTGGTTCGAAGCGTAATCTGTTCGAAGTCGAAAGTTGTATTCTAATTTAAAAGCGTATTCTCGCCGTTCCCCGAGGACTCCACTTGAGGAGTCCCTGCGTTTTTGTTTGTCCCGGGGACTCACTCCCCGTATTCTCGCGAGTCCCCATGGATGGGGAATGCTCCGATTATCATCTCCATCATCAAAAAGGACTCCCTTTCACATTCGAGGGGAATCAATTTTTGCTGGTGTTGGTGCATTTAAAATTATTTAAAAAGAGTCAGAATAAACATAACCAAAAATTTAGTGGACCCAGACTATAGTTTTGTGAACTGCACATTTTTTTTTTAGAACAAAATCCATGTTAGAAGCATTCCCCGTGTTCTTGTTTTTCTCCTAGTCGGAGGCCGCGTGGAGTGACTCCCTCTATTCTCGCCGTTCTCTTCGATTCCCCGAGTAGGAACGGCGAGAATACGCCTTAAGTGTGTTCTTTCTTTTCTTTGTGTACTCCACTATTTCTGTTTTATAGAAGTGGGTAAATAAAAAGATTCATCCATTCGAAACCTACAGCACCTACCTGAAATTCCCAACTGTTTTACCCCCAGACAAAGCACCAGTAATCCCGGCAAAGACCTGGTCTTCGATTCCTGGCATATAGTGAACCATAGGCAGAATGTCTAGAAACTTTAGCACGGTTTGTCTTGAAAGAAGTATTCCAGGACCATTCAGGTAATCAGGATTGTTCTGAAGTGGGTTGAAACTGGTCGGTATGCTCCATCGGGGAAGGAAGGTCATCTCTGCAATAAGATACGGAAGTTTAACTAAAAAGCCAACTTATTATTTTATCATTTAACTGATTATGTAGACTACATTATTTTGCTTGTGTTAAGGAATTTTCGATTATTTTGTATTTGATCTAGTAGCATGTTCACGGCCGTCCTCACATCATAAAATTCTTCTATGCCGCGGAAAATTTGAATTTCATTACAAAAGCGGCTTTTTTCAGTGATCAGATCGTGGAAGGCAATTAGCTGCATGAACACTTATTTTTCGTCTAACGTTTTTGTCATGCATTCAGCACAGGTACAAGTGCATAAATGCACCACACGTTCAACAGGGAAATTACAATATATAAAAATCAATTATTCGTCAATAGCGTATGGCATGCATTTTGGGTCAAAATTGTTAAAAATGTTGCCGAGAATACTCGAAATGTCGCCGAGAATCCATGAAATGTAGCCGAGAATGCTGTTTTTGTCGCCGAGATTTGTTGTGTGTATCCGAGACTGCAATGTTTGTTGCCGAGAATAACAACTTTGTAGCCGAGATTTTCACAGAAAAACGTGTCGCCGAGAAATACGGATATGGGTTCGAAACCAAAAATCTAGTTCCCGAGATGGAACAAAGTGTCGCCGAGATTGCTAGAAATGTCGCCGAGATTTCGCGTAATGTCGCCGAGATTTCGCGTAATGTCGCCGAGAATGCATGAAATGTCGCCGAGATTTCTTTGAAAATAACATACAAGTGAAAAAAGTGTCGCCGAGAATTGGAAAAAAAAAATACAGCTTAGAACGAAATTCTGATTTTTGAGATGGGAACAAATGTAGCCGACTTGGTGGTTGGTGAGGTCCTCCTTATTGTTCTATTTGTGAGTCCGGAACAAGTGTGATTCTTCGTTGCAGTACACGCTCACTACCATTGTAAGTGCTCTATTTGCTATCGCACTCTTGTTGGTATTAGTCTACTCAATAAACGATGTGAATGTGAACAACAGTTGCTCAAAAGTAAGATCCACAAAGAAGTTTCAAAGGAAAGGATATGGCTCAGAGGCAGGGGCGTTGTGAAAGGGGGGGGGGGGGTGCAACATTCGGTAACTTATTCGGTATAATTGCCAGGATTCGGTAGTTACCACGAACATGAAGAGGTCGAGTGAAGAACTGGTCGCAGACAAAAGGACTGATCTATGATTTCATCGATATTCCTTACTTTTATTTGTATCCTAAAAACAAGCTCTCGTCAGAAATGTCTCGAAAATTCTGCCTGCGGCGCTTTTCATAATATTCACTATTTTCCGAAAGGTGCGTCATTTAGCTAGGTTTTAAACCAGTATTAGGGATCGCGATCTTTCGGAACCCTAAAAGCTAGAACCTGCATAGAAATAGCTGAATTTGCCAGGAAAAAACGAACTTAAAAAAATTTCGCCTGCGGCACTCACTTTATGTGATCATGGCTAGTAATGACTAGTCACACAGTAGCTGCTTCTGCCGGGATGTCGCTCTATCCGGTTTCTGGAAATTCTTAGGATCCTGGTGTTTTGGCTCTGCACCCAACTACAAAAATTCACTTGCGACGCCCCTGCTCACAGGTGCTAAGAAAGCTAGAGTAAGTATAGTCGTTGAAAGAAATATATAACTGAAACGCATTTATTTTACGGATATGTCATCAACAAATTTGTTACCACCTTAAAATTTTTGAAATAATGACTTTAGCACAAAAACCTGGTTCTGGGGAGCTTGACTTTGACATGACGACTGATTTCCTCTTCCATTTAAGTCATCCACCAATAGCCTTGTATACTGGTTAGGGCTAAGGGACAAGCATAGCACGTATGATAGTTTGGTTCTTGCAATAGCCTTGTCACATGGTTATGGTTAAGGTTCAAGTCTCCAAACATCGTTTGTATGGTAGTTTTGGTTCATCTTAAAAGGAAATATCAGGTAAGCATCACTTCATACCATCTCCATGACTGGAAGTGCAAGCCCATCTCAGAACCATGCTTGTTCATGGTTTCACTTTCAAATCCAAGATCAGAGCTTCTGAGAACTTAACACGTCAACAGGGCCAGGAATTGGCTCAAGCTTACTACTTCCGAACTATAGTTTCAATGAATTATTAGGACTGTGATTGTTCAACTCAACTTCAGAGACAAGAAGTGGTTTATCTGATAGGTGGAAATAAACAGGAAATTTCAGTCCGGTGATGCAGCTTTTCCACCTCGAAATTCCGGCTTCCTCACTACTACACATCCCCAGAGGAATATATCCTTTGCAAACACGCTCCATGTACTGATTGTCAATTAATATACTTTTTCCAAATTTTGGCTATAACCCCTTGACTTCATATTTCAGGAAGTGCTCAATACTGTTCAAAACCGGAGCTTGAGTACTAGTCAGCTGCTCCTGTTGGCTTTGGGCACGAATGATCACTGCATGGGCTTTGCCTATTCCTTCTTGCGGACCTTTAATGGCCGATTTCCCAAACTGACTTCCATTATCGACAACTGCATCTAACACTTCTGATCCATCTTCGAACTTCCGATCATAATGGCCGAGGCAGTTATGTTTCTTGATCAATGACTGTGCCCTGGAAAGGAGATCAAGTTGGGCACACATAGCACTCATCAGAAGAAACAATGGCATTTTCAAGTGTTAGGTTAATTGTGAATGAATTTGTGGTAAAATAATTAAAGATTCTTCCTTAAATATCTGATTTTGTGAATTTCTTCTTTGAAAATCAGATATTTAAGGAAGAATCTTTAACTCTTGTTCGACAAATTCATTTGCCAGCTTGACAGGCTTGAGCCTGAAAAAGACCCTTGCAAAGAAGGGCCGAAGTATCGCTCTTATGAAACTGTAGCTGACTTATCGGTTTGCACCGTACAAGATGATTCGCAGTCAATTTGGGCTGGAGGACTATCTCCAACCTTCTTTATACTCTTGATGACTATCTCTCCATGCTGACTCTCCATGAAAACCAGGAAATTGGCAGAAGTGGCAGGAAGTTTTCGTCAAAACAGATATTACTTAAAGGGGTAAACACACATGCTGAATCCATATCTGAACTTGGTTTTCTCAGATGAGTAGCCATCTGGCCTTAATCAGTTTCTGAATTTTAATTGTAAAAATGTTCAAGGAGTCTGGCGAAGACAAGACGCAGTTGTCTGGATCAGATATTGAATTTTTGGGATCCCATCGAAACCTTTGGTCTTGTTCAACATGCCAAAACCCTTGGAAGGGCCCCTGCGTCTCAGTCCTGTACAGTGACTTTTGTCCCTCTAGATTTCCATGAAACGAGACCTCTGCCTAGAGTCATAAGATCATTCAGACAAATAATCTAGAAAAACACTAAGAAGTAGGCGGTACAGGATTCAGGAAGTACGAGTGTCTAAATGGGTGCAGTGCTGTACTATTCATGGGCCTTCCTTCAATGTCAACTTGATTTGCTAGATTAGTGAGGTATTTACGTTTCCCTAAGGAGGACATCATATACCAAAGAAAGTCAGAAGTTCAAGGCCATTGCAGCCTCTCTAAAGTTCTTTCAGTGGTTCAGGTAGCTCATGTTTTAGTATAGTTTGAGTCAGAATTGACTGAAATACCTTTGACTGTCAATGGCTCTTTTTCTGAGAATTGTATGTAAGTATCTGCAGACATTGGCTCTCTGGCACCAGGCTATGGAGCCGTTTTTGCTTTTCTTCCATGACAGATCTAGATTGTCTTTGAAGCAAAGAGTTTGCTAAAAACTAACGTCTCAAACTCAACGACACAAATCCTGAGTCAGCGCAGCTTTGGCACCATTTCTTCATTTCTTCCGCAGGTACCCAGAGATTCTGAATCAGCATATAGAGATAGTCATCAAGAGTATAAGGAAGGTTGGAGATATTCCTCCAGCCCATGCTGACTGCGAATCATCTTGTACAGTGCAAACCGATAAGTCAGCTACATTTTCTTAAGAGCGATACTTCAGCCCTTCTTGGCAAGGGTCCTTTTCAGGCTCAAGCCTCTGAAGCTGGCAAACGAGTTTGTGGAAAAAGAATTAAAAATTCTTCCATAAATATCTGATTTTCCGAGAAGAAATTCACAAAATCAGATATTTAAGAAAGAATCTTTTATTGTTTTACCACAAATTCATTCACAATTAACCTAACACTTGAGAATACCATTGTTTCTTCTGATGAGTGCTATGTGTGCCCAACTTGATCTCCTTTCCAGGGCACAGTCATTGATCAAGAAACATAACTGCCTCGGCCATTATGATCGGAAATTCGAAGATGGATTCCGAAGTCTTAGATGCGGTTGTCGATAATGAAAGTCAGTGTGGGAAATCGGCTATTAAAGGTCCGCAAGAAGGAATAGGCAAAGCCCATACAGTGATCATTCGTGCCCAAAGCCAACAGGAGCAGCTGACTAGTACTCAAGCTCCAGTTTTGAACAGTATTGAGCACTTCCTGAAATTTGAAGTCAAGGGGTGATAGCCAAAATTTGGAAAAAGTATATTAATTGACAATCAGTACATCGAGCGTGTATGCAAAGGATATATTCCTCAGCTTCTGGGGATCTGTAGTAGTGAGGAAGCCGGAATTTCGAGGTGGAAAAGCTGCATCACCGGACTGAAATTTCCTGTTTATTTCCACCTATCAGATAAACCACTTCTTGTCTCTGAAGTTTAGTTGAACAATCACAGTCCTAATAAGTCATTGAAACTACAGTTCGGAAGTAGTGAGCTTGAGCCAATTTCTGGCCCTACTGATTTGTTGAGTTCTCAGAAGCTCTGATCTTGGATTTGAATGTGAAACCATGAACAAGCATGGTTCTGAGATGGGCTTGCACTTCCAGTCATGGAGATGCTATGAAGTGCTGCTTACCTGACATTTCCTTTTAAGATGAACCAAAACCACCATACAAACGATGTTTGGAGACTTGAACCTTAACCATAACCATGGGACAAGGCTATTGCAAGAAAAAAACTATCATAATTGCTATGCTCGAACCTTAGCCCTAACCAGTATACAAGGCTATTGGTGGATGACTTAAATGGAAGAGGAAATCAGTCGTCCATGTCTAAGTCAAGCTCCCCAGAACCAGGTTTTTGTGCTAAAGTCATTATTTCAAAAATTTTAACGTGGAAACACATTTTTTGATGATATATCCGTAAAATAAATGCGTTTCAATTATATATTTCTTTCTTTCAACGACTATACTTACTCTAGCTTTCTTAGCACCTGTGAGCAGGGGCGTCGCAAGTGAATTTTTGTAGTTGGCTGCAGAGCCAAAACACCAGGATCCTAAGAACTTCCAGAAACCAGATAGAGCGACATCCCGGCAGCAGCAGCTACTGTATGACTAGTCATTACTAGCCGTGATCACATAAAGTGAGCGCCGCATGCGAGATTTTTTAAGTTCGTTTTTTTCCTGCCAAATTCAGCTATTTCCATGCAGGTTCTAGCTTTTAGGGTTTCGAAAAATCGCGATCCCTAGAACTGGTTTAAAACCTAGCTAAATGACGTACCTTTCCGGAAAATAGTGAATATTATGAAAAGCGCCGCAGGCAGAATTTTTGAGACATTTCTGATAAGAGCTTGTTTTTAGGATACAAATAAAAGTAAGGAATATCGATGAAATCATAGATCAGTCCTTTTGTCTGCGACCAGTTCTTCACTCGACCTCTTCATGTTCGTGGTAACTACCGAATACTGGCAATTATACCGAATAAGTTACCGAATGTTGCCCCCCCCCCCTTTCACAACGCCCTGCTTCTGAGCCATATCCTTTCCTTTGAAAATTCCTGTGGATCTTACTTTTGAGCAACTGTTGTTCACATTCACATTGTTTATTGAGTAGACTAATACCAACAAGAGTGCAATAGCAAATACAGCACTTACAATGGTAGTGAGTATGTACTGCAACGAAGAATCACACTTGTTCCAGACTTACAAATAGAACAATAAGGAGGACCTCACCAACCACCAAGTCGGCTACATTTGTTCCCATCTCACAAATCAGATTTTTCGTTCTAAGCTGTATTTTTTTTTTTTTCCAATTCTCGGCGACACTTTTTTCACTTGTATGTTATTTTCAAAGAAATCTCGGCGACATTTCATGCATTCTCGGCGACATTACGCGAAATCTCGGCGACATTTCTAGCAATCTCGGCGACACTTTGTTCCATCTCGAGAACTAGATTTTTGGTTTCGAACGCATATCCGTATTTCTCGGCGACACGTTTTTCAGTGAAAATCTCGGCTACAAAGTTGTCATTCTCGGCAACAAACATTGCAGTCTCGGATACACACAAAAAATCTGGGCGACAAAAACAGCATTCTCGGCTACATTTCATGGATTCTCGGCGACATTTCGATTATTCTCGGCAACATTTTCACAATTTTGACCCAAAATGCATGCCATAATAGCGGAACAACGAAGTTACGCATTTTCACCCGGTCTTTGAACATATTAAATGAACAAGGATAACTAGATTTACCTAGCTCAGCCCCTTTTAGTTAAACTTCAAATACGAATACTAAGATTCTATTCCCTTCTTGCATTGTTCAAAATCAGCGGATTTTTTTGTAGGGTCTTTGTGACGAGTTCAGAGTAAATGCAGACACATATAAATTATATTATATTATTGTTATTGTTGTAGTGTGGCACGGGGGAAGTTGAACCCTCTCCAAGATTAACGCGCGCAGTGTTCTTTGTAATAGCGACAACTGCTATTTTCATGAATACTTCACACACAAATAAAAGATTTGAACAGCCCTGGAACTATTACCCTTTATAGGCAAAAGGTGTAATTCTTGTCGGGATGGCCGGATCAGAAAAGAGTCCATTTTCAAGTTAATTTGGTCGCTTGCCAAATTAGGCAAGTTAATTTGGTCACTTGCACTTGCCAAGTGCAAGCGACCCTAGCTAATCTGTAAGTACCTTAATTCGTCATGACAAGATTCGATAGCAACGCTCGTACTCCCCCAACAGTGTTACTCCCCCGGTTATGTAAATTGTTTCCCTGTTTTTGCTAGAAATCAACATGTCTTGAAAAGGGTTAATAATTGACTGCTCCGACCTTTCAAAGAGAAATGCTCGTAAAGTATAGTATTGATTCCGTCTTGACAAATATAGATTTTGTCGCTGAGACCCGTGACCCCAATGTTGACAACATCCGTGGTCTTCATTTTCAGATTTTTTGAACGGATGGTACGCGTCTTAGCGAGAGCAGCAAACTCGTTCGTGAACTGAGTTTCGGAAAGCTTCCATCGTAAAATTATTTTTGGCATAATGTCTTGGAACACCCTTTTTCGTCGTTTTTATGCTGTCTTGTGCTGTTAGTATGATGTCAAATTTTGGGGCTGTAGCGACCATCTCTACAAAGTAGTCGGACCCTAACTAATTTTTCAGTCTCTCTAAACCATTATTTTTGTTTGTTTTCACAAGGTGGGCATGCTCTGGTGCAGTGAATTCGAAAAATCAATGATGTGATATACTTATTTGTTTAATCCTTTTACATGCCACTCCTTCTTCTTGAAGGTTTCTAGTAATCTTTTGAGAAGTGTCAGGAGATCAATGAATAGTTAATTAACAATGGCGGATTGGCGTTCAGGAGTGAAATGTGTTCAAGTAATTTCTGGATAACGTTGACTACCGTGAGGATTCTGGGAAGAAAAAAAAGATAACGGTGACTTCTTAAAATCAGACCCATCAAAAAATGATAGTGTCTCCAACCTTCTCGGCCCACATGAATCATAGACTTTAAATTTAGGTGTCTTTTCTTTAATGGTTCAAGTCGGAGAGTCTTAAGCGCCTGTTCATAATTAGTGTATTCGGGAGAAAGTATGATTTTCACCATCTGCTTCTGGACTGATTCAATTAAATTATGCCAGGCGGCACAAGCGTATTCAGTGTGAGGGGACGATTTACGATCGTTAACAATTGTTTTCAAATGTTTACAATCGTTAATAATTGGAAATAATTTTTAAAAATTGTAAATAATTGTTAACAATTGGAAATAGTTTCCCGATAGTAATTTTTCGATCCTTTCTTTCGTATTCGTTCAAAACCCATCGTTTTCAACTGTTTCCAATCGTTTTCAAGTGTTCCCAATCGTTTTCAATTGTTTTCGATCGGAGACAGTTGTTTTTGCTTTCAAGTCGTGAAATACAGACCTTTGTCTGACAACTGCAAAGGCAAGTTGATTTTTTTGTTGTTGTAAATGATCAAAAAAGTTTAACTGAAACGGTGAATCTGAAATCCCAGTCGCAAACGATTGGAAACAATTGTTACCAATCTTAATTTCACAACTGTTTACGATTTTTTTTCAAGTGTAATTAAACAACTGTTTATGGTTTTCTTCAGTTGTTTCCGATCGGGAACAGGTGTTTCATGAATTCGTAAACTCATTCATACATTCGGAAACAGTTGTTTCATGAATTCGTAAATTCGCAAATTCATTCATAAATTCGGAAACAGTTGGTTTGGTTTTCAAGTCCTGAAACAAGGCCATATTCTTAGCAACGATAGTAGGAAAGTTGAATTTTGTTGAGTTGTAAATGATCTAAATAGTTTAGCTGAAGCAGTCAATCTAAGATCCCAATCGTAAACAATGGGAAACAACTATTTCGAATCGTAATTTGTTTCCAGTAGTAGTTATATAAACCGGGTTCTGGCTCACCCTCCCCCAAATTTCAAAACCCCATTTTAACATCAATTTCTTAAATTTTAACATCCTTTTTACCAAATTATCCCCCTTTTTAAGAACATTTTTATTTTCTTACTTCCAAAATAAAGGATACAAGAAATGAGAAATATTACCCTTTACTAAAATACTACAATATACACTAAAATACTACTACTTCTGGTTTTTTACATTTTTCTATTTTTTTTCAAATATAATACGAATATTACTGAGTAAACAGTTCTAAATCCACAAATGTTTCTTTGTTCTTGTTTTCGCGTACAATCGGTTGCAAAACTAGATTTTTCTTTAAAAGTAATTCGTTAGCAATGGCATTATATTTCTGAGTTATAAACAAATCATAGGGTTTGTCATTATGATTAATGACGACAACCAACTTATCACCATATTTTGTCTTAGCAATTCTCATTTTAACGATAGTATATTTCAAACCTAGAACTAGTTCTTCTTTCCTGATTGTCTCATTGTATTTATTCATTCTGATTGTATTCAAGACTTCCTTTGTGGACTCCATTTATTAGTGGATGATCTATTAAATAAAAATCCTGAGTCACAAACTGACATACATATTTTTATTGATAATACCTAATGTAGCTTTTCGTTCATAATTTATAACACAGTAAACATTATATGGTACGGGTTGATTATCTTTCAACGTTAAACTTATTTCAGTATCAGCAGTTGTTCCATTATAAATTTTAGACTCGTGTTTGGAAACATCGAAACAGAATAGTGGGTATACTTCTATAAATTCTTCTATACTAACAACACTACCAGTATCAAATGCTAATTGCTTATAGCTCAAATGTATGAACCTATTGTAAAGATTTGAGTATTTACATTTCTCATCGCTAAAGTCGCATTTGAGTGGTTCTTCAGGATATTCTCAAATCCTAAAATCTGACACAAGTCACTATTAAATCTAAACACATATTTTTCTCGTAATAGTATGACAAATCTCATAGATGATGGATTAGATGAAATTACAATAGGACATTAATCTTTTGGGGTATCAAAATACTGACACAAAAAATAATTCAAACAATCATCGTTATACATCCCATTAGGAATAGTAACATTCATCCATCCCCCCTCTTCGTCTTTCCTGTATTTAAATGTATTATTTCCAAATATATCACTTATATTATGCCATGAATACCACAAAGTACACTGATTCAAACCTATTTCATAATCCCAATTACGATTCAATTCGATTGGTTGACTAAATGTTATATCAAAGATACTTTCATTACTTTCAATGTTTAACAACACCATTTATTAGAAATATTTTTTATATATTGAATTGTAATCTCTCTTCTTAAGAAATTTATTTCGCATTAACGAATCCAAAATATCAATAGTTTCATTTCTCACCTCATCAGATGTATTTCCGTTTACTCTGCTACCTATCAAAGTGTATAGTTTTGAAATCATTTCATCACAATTCATAAATACTCCAGTTCCTTGTTGTTTGACTAATTCCAAATTATTTTGAATGGTTCTTAACCTATCCTTGTATTTCTTTATGAATTCAATAATTTGATCATGGCTAGAGTAACCCTTACCATCAGAACTTTGACTCATTTTTGTTAAATGATCCAGAGCCTCCTCTATATCCATAGGATGACTAAAGTAATACATAGGCATTTTAAAATAATGATCATTGCCACCCCGCAATACTACATGTTTTGAACTAATCTGATTTAACAACTCTTGGGTAATATCTTTATTCATTTCAATGGATAGTGGATCGACGGAACTATAGTCCAGATCGAGGGGTATTACTTAAAGAACTAAGTCTTTTGTCTGTATCATCTAGATGACTATGAGTAAGTATGCTATTTTTATTTAAAATCCAAGAAGTACTGTTGTAAAACACTTCTACTTCTTCATCGTTTTCCTGTCGATGGAAAATAACATGCAATACGAACTGAACTCTATATTGATTTATTTCGTTCATTCGCCGCTGTAAATCTGCGAAAGTAAAAGCAATAATAGTATCTTTTTCTCTTCCATTGCTTTCAATAGAAACGTTGATGGTATAAAGGTTTTTCGTTTCCCTAGAAATAGTCGGTAGCTGTTCTTCTTCCGTTCTAAATAAATGATCAGAAATTAATTTTTCTTCTTTAAGTTTTTTCTTATTTATGAAGAGAGTTGATAAACCAATTGGTTTCTGTCTACTGTTATAACGTCTTTCTGTTTGATCTCTTATGATATCTCTATTTTTCTGTACGGAATCTTTATGTTTGGTAATAATATTATGATAGTATTCTTCAACTCTTTTTAGTACTTCTTCTCGGTTTCCGCGAGTTGATAGGTTCTTGTTTTTCAGAAATTAATTTAATTCACTTGTCTCTTTTTCTTTGTTATCATTGTATTCTTGTTTTAGTTTTTTTAATAGCAATGTTATTTTCTTTTATCTCATCTTCCAGAATGGTTCGTAATTTAGGTTCTGGCTCGTAGTCTGATGGCTTGTTCTTATGGATTCTTTCGTTTCAGCGTTCAATTTTAATTTTATCTTCAGCTATCAAAATATACTTATTAACATGGTTTATTATATTATTTGTTATTTCAGGTTTCTTAGCTCCATTTGTTTTGATTGTATTAATTTTCGCATAAGTCCGCAGTTCATTATATGTGTATAGCGGTAATCTTTGTATAACCGATTTGTTGTTCGATATAACCTTTTTACAAAGCTGAATAACCTCTGCAGTTGTCATCATTTATTAGGAGAATATTTTTATTAATGAATTTCCCAGTCTGCGTTTTCTCAGCCGTAAAGAAAAACACTGAAACAATTTTATTACATAATAAATGGAAGAATTAGAAAAGAAAATGTATGTTTACCGTCGCAGTTACAAGTACTACAATCGTATAAGTAATAACTTACTTGTATCCAAATTCCTCTTTTCGGCAGCAGGAATGGCTGCGTTTCTAGTGCTACCTTTAGCTTCTTTAAGTTTGGGTGCTGTTATCTCGAAATAATTGAAAAGCAGTTAAGCATTACTGATAGAAAAGCAGAATTTTGGACTACTTATGATTTTTATACTGAGTTGTTGTCATTGCTAAAATGCGGACAATTAACAATTGAGGAGGTAATTCAGCTTGAAACAGAGATGCGTAAAACCTTTCGATTTTTTGCTCGTGAAAAATATATGAAACAAGTCCGTCTGAATGGCTATAAATTGCAAGAATGAATCTATGAAAACACAAGAAAATTTACCAAAAATATAAAATTTTTAGTTCTCTAATAAATGGTTGAAACAATGGAGTATACAGTTTATTTGTCAAAGCTTCAGAAAGGAAAGCTGAAGAAATGTTTTGGTGCTAAACAAAAATGTCAGATACGTGTTAGTCATAGTAGACAGAATGAACTAGAACCAGTAAAGTTACTTTTAAGTAAACGACAAATTGATAAAATTGAAACATGAATAATAAGGGCTGTGATATTGATGTATCATACAAACAGATGAAAGAAGCGATTCAAAAGGGTGGATTACTTCCTTTCCTAATACCGCTAGCAATTACACTTGGTAAGGCAGCTTTAACAAGTGGTGCTGCTGCTTTGGGTACATTCGCTGGTAAGAAAAATAATGGATAAAATGACCAAAACAGGTGGAGCGCTTAAACTTCCTGGAACACAAAAAGTTGTGGGTAATGGGGTACGTGGGAAGGAAAAAAACGATGATGTCAACACAGGTGGAGCGCTAAAACTTCCTGGAACACAAAAAGTTGTGGGTAATGGGGTACGTGGAAGGCCTAGGAAGTAAAAAAACAGGGACATCAAAAAACAAGCAAAAGTAAAGTAGGACCTCTAACCAATTTTGATATTATAGATGCATTACGGGATATACCACAGTTTAGAGGTGTTTTCTCTATAGATACGCTACCCAAACATATAAATAGTATAGAATGCGGTGTCATTAATTATGATAAACTCGGAATGCCTGGAACTCACTGGGTTGCCTATTGTAATCTACCTGAATACCCCTATGTAGAATTTTTTGATTCTTTCGGTATTCCCCCAGGAAAAGAAATAATTAAATATCTAAAAACTTCAAAGAAAAAAATAGCTTATGAAAATCTTGCTGTTCAAAATATAGATGAATTAAACTGTGGAATTCACTGTATTTCCTACATTAAGCGCAAAATGAAGTTGGTAGCTTTTCGTTTATAAAAATTTGTTCTAATAAATGGAGATTTATTGTATGAAATGTAAAAAGAAAACTGATACTGAATCAATGTTTAATGCAGTGTCACAGAAAAATAATGTTCCAATGCTGAAAGGTAATTGTGTTATTTGCGGATCGAGGAAAAATCTGTTTTTAAAAAAAACCTCGACGCAGAAAAAGATATATTAAAGACTTATTATTCTAATTATTCAGGTGTTGATGATATCCACAGAAAATTAAACGAAAACGGAGTAAACGTTTCTACAGATAAAATAAAAATTTTGTTGCAAAATGAGAATGTGTATACGTTACACAAACCTTCCTATCACAAGTTTGGAAGGAGACGTGTCCATGTTCACTATGTTGATGAGCAATGGCAAGCGGATTTAGTTGACCTCCAGAAATATAAAAAAGCGAATGATAAAGCAAATTACATCTTGACTGTTATTGATTGCTTTAGTAAATACGCTTGGTGTGTCCCTTTGAAAGATAAAACAGGTGCTGGAATAATAAACGCATTCAGTCTTATATTTAAAGAAAGAATTCCTAGAAAGTTGCAAACTGATAAAGGTAAGGAATTTGTAATGAGAAATGTTCAATCTTTTTTGAAAAAGCACAAATCTTTGAACGATTCAACAGAACTCTGAAAGAAAAGCTATGGAAATATTTTAATCACAACAACACTAGTAAATGGATTGATATTTTACCTGTATTCGTAAATAATTATAATAACTCGTATCATCGCTCAATACAAATGAAACCAATTGATGCTAGTAAAAAGGTAAATCAGAAAAAGGTTTACAATGCTTTGTTTCCTCCAGTAGATGACTACAAAATCACAGGAAATTCACAGAGTCACAAAGTCAAAGTAGGAGATTTAGTCAGAATTAAAAAAGAAAAAAGTGTTTTTGATAAAGGATATTTACCGAATTATACAAATGAAGTATTCCAAATAGCAACCATCAGACCATTACTTATGAAATTTCTGACAAAAGTGGGGAATTAATTCAAGGAGGGTTTTATGAAAAAGAACTTTCAAAATTTATTATGAAATAAAATTAGTTGTATATAAATGGATTCAAGACGCTTGAGTGATATTTTATCGGATATAGTGAAGAACAGAGAAATTCAGAGAAGAAAGGTTCAACAAAATGAGATGGAGAAGGCAAAAAGAAAACACTAAAGATACCATCAAAAAATTACAAGAGAACGCTGAAACGATAATTAATAAACTACAGGAAGGTGATAATAATTCAAGAAGACGGTTTGTCAGATTAGGTGATACATTTAAAACAGCTTTACAGACCACTACTTCAGAGGAATCGAGTCGAGCTCCCACTCATGCTTTAGAACCTTCTCCTGATTTAGGTCCACTATCCATTGAAATGAATAAAGATATTACCCAAGAGTTGTTAAATCAGATTAATTCAAAACATGTAGTATTGCGGGGTGGCAATGATCATTATTTTAAAATACCTATGTATTACTTTAGTCATCCTATGGATATAGAGGAGGCTCTGGATCATTTAACAAAAATGAGTCAAAGTTCTGGTGGTAAGGGTTACTCTAGCCATGATCAAATTATTGAATTCATAAATAAATACAAGGATAGGTTAAGAACCATTCAAAATAATTTGGAATTAGTCAAACAACAAGGAACTGGAATATTTATGAATTGTGATGAAATGATTTCAAAACTATACACTTTGATAGGTAGCAGAGTAAACGGAAATACATCTCATGAGGTGAGAAATGAAGCTATTGATATTTTGGATTCGTTATTGCGAAATAAATTTCTTAAGAAGAGTGATTACAATTCAATATATAAAAATATTTCTAATAAATGGTGTTGTTAAACATTGAAGGTAATGAAAATATCTTTGATATAACATTTAGTCAACCAATCGAATTGAATCGTAATTGGGATTATGAAATAGGTTTGAATCAGTGTACTTTGTGGTATTCATGGCATAATATAAGTAATAAATTTGGAAATAATACATTTAAATACAGGAAAGACGAAGAGGGGGGATGGATGAATGTTACTATTCCTAATGTGATGTATAACGATGATTGTTTGAATTATTTTTTGTGTCAGTATTTTGATACCCCAAAAGATTAATTTCCTATTGTAATTTCATCCAATCCAGCATCTATGAGATTTGTCATACTATTACAAGAAAAATATGTGTTTAGATTTAATAGTGACTTGTGTCAGATTTTAGGATTTGAGAAGGATAGTGAGATATCTAAGAAAATCAATGAAGGTACAAAGCTTCCGATAACAAGAAGTGTTGATAAAATTCAAATTCACTGCTCTCTTGTAAACAGTTCTATCGTAAACAAAAGTAAATCAGATGTCATTTGGACATTTGTTCCTAATACAGAACCGGGTTGTCAAATTGTTGAGAATCCTAGACAATTAATCTACCTTCCTATTAATACAAAAAACTTTATTTAACCCTTGAGAATGACAATTACTGATCAGTTCGGAAGACCTATCGATTTGAATGGTGATAACGTTGGATACGTACTGCATTTAAGAAAAGCTCTTTAAAAAATGAAAGGATTAGTGAAATAAAATTATTTACCTATAAATGTTGATTAATAATAAGCGATTACTTTATAAAAGGCAGTATGGAAGTGGAATCGGTAGTGTATTCAAAAACATTGTTAATTCCCAGTTATTTCAAACGTCAGCAAAACAAATAAAAGATGGGGCTATGTCAATGTATAATAATATTATTAAACCGAGATTTGAGTTGTTGAAAAACAGAGCAATAGAATATGGGAAAGATCTGATCGATGTAAACAAGAAGGAACTCATTGATGTAATTGGAAAAAAAAAATCAATGAAGGATCTTATCGGGAAAATAAAAGGATTTTAAATCAAAGAAGTCAGGACTTGATCAAAACGTTAATTACTGGAAGTGGATTAAACATTCTGAAATAAGTTTTATTTAATAATTTCTTTCTTATATAAATGGCAGTAAATAAAGTTATCAGTCCGCAATGGAACATATTTGACGAACCACTTGTGGATGATACAGTGGTTAAATATGAATTTAAAGAAATTCGAGAAACAGATGTGAATGTATCTAATAAATCAGAGTTTGAATTCGTAACAAAGAAATTAGATTCTTGGTTTTATCCAAGTGAAAGTTATCTTAACGTCAGTGTAAGAATAGTAAACGAAGATGGGACTCCTATAGCTGCAACCGATGTTGCTACTTTAACGAATAATGGATTTAATTTATTCAGTACCGCTGAGTATGTAATAAACGATGAATCGGTTGAAAACATTAATCATGTTGGTATTACAACTACCATTACAAAGTTGATTGAATACTCTGATGATTATTCTAGAAGTGCAGCAAGAAATCATTTCTGGTATAAAGATTATAATCAAGGGAAAGAAATTAATCCTATAGTTGCTTTGTTTACTGCAGGGACTGGAACAGTCAGGTTGACCAGTAATGATAATTATAATAAAGGATTTGAAAAAAGATATAACAAAACAAAGAGCAGTAAATTAGTAAATATGTATTTACCATTACCAGAATTGTTTGGATTTTTGAAAGGAAACAAACGATTCTTCAGAGGTGCATCGCATAAAATATTTCTAAGAAGAAACGAGGATAACCACATGATTATAACAAATGGAAATACTAATTTCAAAGTAGTCATCGAGTATTTATCCTGGAAGATCCATATTGTAGCTCCTAGTATCGAAATGATGAGTAACTTAGAAAAGGGATTGGCAAAGGACAGAAAGCATAATCTGATGTGGGAAGTATGTAATACTTATAAAAGCGATGTTAGTCAAAATAAGGAACACACTTGGAAAGTTATATCTGAGAGAAACAATCCAACAAAAGTAGTTGTGATACTACAGAAAAATGAAAAGCATAACAATCAATTAATGAATAATATGGTGTTTGATCATATGAATTTAACAGACATAGAACTTAGAATTAATGGGGATAAATATCCTGAAGAACCACTCAAATGCGACTTTAGCGATGAGAAATGTAAATACTCAAATCTTTACAATAGGTTCATACATTTGAGCTATAAGCAATTAGCATTTGATACTGGTAGTGTTGTTAGTATAGAAGAATTTAAAGAAGTATACCCACTATTCTGTTTCGATGTTTCCAAGCACGAGTCTAATATTTATAATGGAACAACTGCTGATATTGAAATAAGTTTAACGTTGAAAGATAATCAACCCGTACCATATAATGTTTACTGTGTTATATATTATGAAAGAAAAGCTACATTAGGTATTATCAATAAAAATATGTATGTGAGTTTGTGACCCAGGATTTTTATTTAATAGATCATCCACTAATAAATGGAGTCCACAAAGGAAGTCTTGAATACAATCAGAATGAATAAATACAATGAGAAAATCAGGAAAGAAGAACTAGTTCTAAGTTTGAAATATACTATCGTTAAAATGAGAATTGCTAAGACAATTAAGTCGTCATTAATCATAATGACAAACCCTGTGATTTGTTTATAACACAGAAATATAATGCCATTGCTAACGAATTACTTTTAAGGAAAAATCTAGTTTTGCAACCGATTGTACGCGAAAACAAGAACAAAGAAACATATGTGGGTTTAGAACTGTTTACTCAGTAATATTGGTATTATATTTGAATAAAAATAGAAAAATGTAAAAAAAAACAAGAAGTATTTTATTATTTTAGTGTATATTGTAGTATTTTATATGGAGTAAAGGGTCATATTTCTCATTTCTTGTATCCTTTATTTTGGAAGTAAGAAAATAAAAATGTTCTTAAAAAGGGGGATAATTTGGTAAAAAGGATGTTAAAATTTAAGAAATTGATGTTAAAATGGGGTTTTGAAATTTGGGGGAGGGTGAGCCAGAACCCGGTTTATATAACTACTACTGGAAACAAATTACGATTCGAAATAGTTGTTTCCCATTGTTTACGATTGGGATCTTAGATTGACTGTTTCAGCTAAACTATTTAGATCATTTACAACTCAACAAAATACAACTTTCCTACAATCGTTGCTAAGAATATGGCCTTGTTTCAGGACTTGAAAACCAAACCAACTGTTTCCGAATTTATGAATGAAATTACGAAATTACGGATTCATGAAACAACTGTTTCCGAATTTATGAATGAGTTTACGAATTCATGAAACACCTGTTCCCGATCGGAAACAACTGAAGACAATCATAAACAGTTGTTTAATTACACTTGAAAAAAATTCGTAAACAGTTGTGAAATTAAGATTGGTAACAATTGTTTCAAATAGTTTGCGACTGGGATTTCAGATTCACCGTTTCAGTTAAACTTTTTTGATCATTTACAACAACAAAAAAATCAACTTGCCTTTTACAGTTGTCAGACACAGGTCTGTATTTCACGACTTGAAAGCAAAAACAACTGTCTCCGATCGAAAACAATTGACAACGATTGGGAACACTTGAAAACGATTGGAAACAGTTGAAAACGATGGGTTTTGAACGAATACGAAAGAAAGGATCGAAAAATTACTATCGGGAAACTATTTCCAATTGTTAACAATTATTTACAATTCTTAAAAATTATTTCCAACTATTAACGATTGTAAACATTTGAAAACAATTGTTAACGATCGTAAATCGTCCCCTCACACTGAATACGCTTGTGCCGCCTGGCATGATTTAATTGAATCAGTCCAGAAGCAGATGGTGAAAATCATACTTTCTCCCGAATACACTAATTATGGACAGGCGCTTAAGACTCTCCGGCTTGAACCATTAAAGAAAAGACACCTAAATTTAAAGTCTATGATTCATGTGGGCCGAGAAGGTTGGAGACACTATCATTTATTGATGGGTCTGATTTTAAGAAGACACCGTTATCTTTTTTTTTCCCAGAATCCTCACGGTAGTCAACGTTATCCAGAAATTACTTGAACACATTTCACTCCTGAACGCCAATCCGCCATTGCTAATTAACTATTCATTGATCTCCTGACACTTCTCAAAAGATTACTAGAAACCTTCGAGAAGAAGGAGTGGCATGTAAAAGGATTAAACAAATAAGTATATTACCATGCGGACGTTTAGATATGTCGGAAGAAGAAATCATCTGCCAGTTTGACATTTTTGGGTCTCGGAAGCTGAATATTATTTAGCTCAGTTTCAGAATCTTCAAGAAATCACTATAACGAAATTAGTATAATTTACGGCGTTTGTTTATTGTGATCTAGTTTACATCCTTAATTCGCTGGACTTACGGGAATTAACAAAAACAGAAAACAAAATACTTAAAGAAATCGATCATACAAATAATTAGTCTACTTTTCTACACATTTTCAATATGCCTGCTACAATAAATACGTTTTGTTGGATCCAAAGTCAAACTATGATTCCATACTCCCCATATTGGGCGCTTCTGACCAGCGCCGCTAGATGACCCAGCGGTCAGATCGAGCCGTGGCTTCATCTTGGATCTTGGGTGGGGGGTTTCTCGACGTTGCAAGTGCTAGAACGCTTATGTTATAACTCCTTTAACAACAGATTTTGGTAAGAAAATTTTGCAGTTAAACAGATTCCGCCACCTCCTTCCCGAACAACTCCCTGAACCAACTTACCCAACGAGAAACTCAAATTTACTCAATCCATTTCCAGCATCAAGTACCGCACGTCGGCTCCACTCATTCTCCCCCCTTTTTACTAATTATTTTAATAACCAATACAATTTCACGTTTGTTATTCATTTCAGCCTGTTCGGTTCTTGATTTGCTTCTGTATTTTGTCTTAAGTTTTCTTTTTGTTGGTGTTATTTACATGAAGTTAGTGATTAAGTGTGTTTATTTATTTTCTGTTTGTTGCCTATTCTTTAGCTTTTGCTATTGTGGCAATTTTTAGATTATACCTTAAACCTAAATCTAAAAACAATTGTTTACGACTTATTTATTTCCATACGGGACGAAGCATCAATCTTGTGTCAAATCTAGCTCGTAAACTGTGGAAAACTGATACGTGGGTAAAACCAAAGACTAATAATTAAAAGAAAAGTATGGGCCAAGAAGGGCCTTCTTACCTCGGACTGGCTGGGATTCTCCATGATATACTCCATACATATACTGGTACTGCTGACTCATTAACTCAGACTTTATCTTATCATAAATGAAAGGGTTGATCACCGTATCATCGTCTGCTTTCATAAAATGGGTGTTGTTCTTGCAGTAGTCTCTCATCCATCTATACATCTGTAACGTCTTCAAGGTGATTCTGGCATAGGACTCCATTTGTTGAAGGAGAATGATATCATTGTTGGCCAGAGATTCGTCGTGTACTTCTTTGGATAGCTTGTCGTCCATCGTTTCTGCCACAACAAAGTAAACAAGTACTTTGGAACCCTTTTCGAATTCCTTCTTCCAAGTCTTCCTAATAGCTGCTCTTTTCATGTAATTTTTAGTGCCAGACAAAACAAGTATAAGAAGCTCAATATCCGCACATGGAGGTGGGTTGGAGGTGTACTTTATAGACTCGAGTTTGTTCCATTCTAACTGGTCTGGGAGGTAGTGCGTCCTGTTCTGTGTAAGGGATAAGAATCTACAGGCCAGTCTGATTCCTTTGTCGTTCACTATTAAGGTGTTGTTCATACATACTGCGGGCAGAGAAGAGCTGGTATTACCGTAGCTTGACGTTGATACTCTGTAGTCTTGCCAACACACACTTGATAGAAAATGGTCTTACCCATGACATGTTTAATAATACTTACATCAGAAATATACAACACATTGATGTCAAAGAGCGCCAACATCTTTTTCTTTTTATTTGTTTCCCTTTACTTTTTGGGCTATGACTAATCACACGGAAACGTAGCCTAAATACCCCTTTATCCCAAGCTGACTGGAAAGCGTAGTAAAAAACGTAAAAAATCAAATATAGGACACCTTACTATTTACACCACCCATATATTTGTGCCATAACTCTCATATGAGCCACCTTTCGCTATGACCGAGAAAAACCTTCTCACGAAAGTTCAAGGATTAAGGTTTCCCTGCCATGTGCAACCTTATGTCAATCACCTTGCTGTTTGAGTGAGCAACCTTTTCTCACAGAAATTACAGGAATACGGCTTCTCTCGAAAGTGGGTTCACATATGAGTAACCTTGTGCTCCGACCCAGAGAAACTTTTGTCGCAGACATCACAGGTATAAGGTTTCTCTCCAGTGTGGGATCTCATATCACTAAATCACAAGGATCGGGTGTACAACGTCAGATACATCCGTCCGGACCATATTAGTTGATGTCAAATGTCATCCACTTACTGATATTTCCCCTTTGGAAAAGTGCCTGGTGCAAAAGAAAGTTGAAACATGTGACAGAAAAATGCTGGAGCCAATATTCATGTTCAAGCTATCAGGGTTCACCTGGTAGTTCGAAAGGCGCAAATGAAAATGGAAAACAGAAGCTGGCGTAGAAACAATTTGGCCATGGTAAGCGGGTGCTTAGAAAGGCATGTGGCTACGCTGCCACGTCGTCCAGCAAAAACGGAAAAACATGAAATTGTAGAGAATGATTAGAGCTTTCGATTTGTTAGAAATAGTTAGAAATTAGTTTTGTGTGATTTTTGTATGGTGTTAAGTCTTTCTGTATATCACTTTTTTCTCTTTTTGTATGTATACTCCGTCTTTCTCTTTGTGAGTGTTTAATGGGTCATAAATAGTGCAAGGTTCCTGTACAACGTTCGTCAGTGATAGTTCGGCCCTTCTCCTTGTCAGGCTATTACTGGAAGAAGCGAACCGATCGCCTGAAGTTCCTTCCAGCAACAGTCTGACGAGGACCCCTGCCAAGAAAGACCGAAATATGGCTGACGAACATCGTAGGTGACTTAGCTCAAGTCATTGAGGATGCTTAATACACAATCGGTAGCGTTATTTTTTTCAAATGCCTTTTTAACATTATTTTACTTAATCATTAGGCTATACAATAAAAATATTTGAGTGTAAACTTTTAATCTATGTTACATTTTCTTACGCAATTCTAAAGCCTATGCCGGCTGGTCCAAGAGTTATTACAACCACAGAGGATGTAAATTCCAGCCCAAAAGTGAATTATTACAAATAAATTTTTGTTTACCAAACATAAAAAGAAGATTAAAAAAATATATCCTAGCACTATCAATGCATTTGGCCAAAAGTTACTGCAATTATTCTTAAGGCCGCCTAGTTTTTCCTTTACCAATAACTTTAATTAAACAGGAATACTCCATGACAATCTTTGCACGAAAATTTGGAAATGTTCCGGGAAGATGATACAATACTTGCATCAATGACTTTAGATAAAAAAAATGGAACGAAGCATTTTAAAATTAGTTGTTCGTGTTCTTTAGTTTTTCTCTAAAAGCGAATGTTTCTCTTACTACTGGATAATTATTCAGCTGTTTATATTGAAAGGAAGAACTCATTTAGTCATGGTATTAAAAACTATCAGACAAGACATTGCTCTCTATCCACTGATGTTTTTTTCATTGATGATTCATTAACTAACGGAAGGAAACTGGGTTACCAAAATGCATCCAGTTAGCAGAAAAAGAAGTAAGACCCTTGCTAGTGGCAACATGAAGTAAGTAAAAGTAAGTGTTTTTTTTCGTGCTGACGGCACTTTCGCGAATAGAAATTATTTGCAGGTATTGCAATCTAAAGAGAGGAGTTGGTTTCAACCAGAACAGCGTATTTTGACGACCTCTGGTGTCATGATTGCAGAAACTGGATTAAATAAGAACTAGGGTGTATATTTTCCTGTGTGTTGGCAATAACTGGATGACTGGGCCATTTGTGTCATCAAATTAAACTTCTCAGCCCAAAGCATAAGGAAGAGCAGAAAAAACGGTGGAGCGGCTGGTAGGATTCCCGAAACGTGGCTTCGAATCTGCATCATCTTTCTAAAATAGAACTTTGGAAAGGTTAATTCTATTTAATTCAATTCACTGCCTTTTTCCAAAAAATTCTTCAAAAGAAAACAGCATCGAAAATGTAAGTAGAAACAGAATCCAGTAGTAACCTGCACATTTTCGTAAAAGTCGTGCGATTGTTCCTGGGATCCAAAAACGGAAGTGGAAGGATACCTATGACTTCGAAAAAGTTGTATATCTGTCCGTCCGTCTCATTGGTTTCAGGAGTCTTTGAGTCAAGGGACAGGTCGAGTTCGTAGATGGGCTCTTTCGCCCTATAATTAGGGGTGGGGATTCAAACTAAGGGGAGAGCAAAAAGTTTTTAACAGTTATCAAGACAGTCAATTTAGGGGTAAGAAGACAATGCTAAAAACGTATAGGAAAATAATTTTCTCGACGGACAACAAGTTATTCCGGATTTCAGTAAAAACCGGAAAGTTTGTCAACAAGTAAAAGTTTTATTTGGAATTGATTAGATGTTCGATTAAAGGGTAAGAAGAAACGCCAGCCAAAACTGAAAGATAAATGAAGGAATGTTTTATTTGATGTTGATTAGATGTTCAGTTCAGGGGTAAGAACCAGGGGTGCTGCTAGCCAAAAATTCAGGAGGGGCCACTTGGATCTGCCCGTCCGTCTTTGTTGATGACGAATTCAGAAAATGTCAGACTTTTAGCTTGGTTGGCTTGGTTTTAGTTAGTAGTTTGCTTCAGTTTGACCCTTTCCCAAAAAGAAGTAATGATCATCCAGAAAAAAAAAGTGAAACAGAGCAGACTTTTGTGTTTCCAGTTAAAAAACAAGAGCTGAAAGCTCATATGGCACTTGCAAGAGTAGGCAAAATGTTGGCGGGAGTTTTTTGTTTTTGAGTTTTGTACAGAGTCGAATATTATTTTATTAGACACTAGACTTCTAGAACTCCTCGTTTTCGTTGGGTGGTTCATTGGTCTTCAATATGGTTTCGATATTTATATCAAGTACGTTTCTTCTTTAAATTGTTGCTGCATAATTTCCCGTTTTAAAGGCACTAGAAATGCATCTGTAAGCAAAGACCTTGAGGCTAAAACGAAAGCAGGTTCTTAGGGATCAATGATATATACGTAGAGCCCTTGTGGCACAAATGATAATGGGTTGAGATGTGTCGTTTGATAAAAAGTACTTTTCGACCTTGCGGTGAAGATGCGCACTTTAAGGGAGTTAGAACCTTATTTGTAAGCAAAACTCTTAAGGAAAAAATAGTAATGAGCTCATGGGGAGC
This sequence comes from Branchinecta lynchi, assembly GCA_023053575.1. NCBI lineage: Eukaryota > Metazoa > Arthropoda > Branchiopoda > Anostraca > Branchinectidae > Branchinecta > Branchinecta lynchi. The sequence goes on from JAKZAP010000015.1 coordinate 20,992,883, forward strand.
ATGAAAATGTATATTTTGCTTAAAAGCATTTTTCTTAATTTGCGGTCATGATTGGTACTTTAAGGAATGGTAGGATTTGGAAAGTGGCGAATTCTAACCCAATCTTGTCGAAGTTCTAATATTCCAGCCAAGTTTCATCGTCCTAGCACATTTGGAAGTACCTTTACTCGTGATCGCCGGAATTCCGGACTCCGCCTTAAACTCCCCCCACAGTCGCCTGAGCCAATCCGGTTCTGTAAATAATTTATCCGGAGCATCTGTTAGTTATTCCCAGAAAGCTTCACCCCTATCTCTCCAGTCTAAGTCGGCCACATATCCCCCCCCCCAGTTGTCGTCAGATCCCGGCCGGACATGAAAAGATCACCAGAGACATGTCCTCTGTTCAATTACAAAATTTCACTCAAATCCCATCACCCGTTCTAAAGTTACGCATGACTCAATATTCCGGATTCCCCCTTCCTCTACTCCCCCACGACTTTCGGATTGAGTAAATTTTTATTTAAAAGTCAGTTTGACATGGTCCCTGATACGCCTCCCAAGTTTCGTAGAGAAAATTCGCAGAACCACCATCACCGGAATTACTGGAAACAATCCTCCACCCTCCACCCAAGTGTTCGGATCCAGTCAAATGTGAAAACATGTGTCTGGAGCAGATGCTGGGCATTCCCAGCAAGTTTCACTCCGATCCCTCCATTCTAACCTTTTCTCGAGATTTCCGGTCTCCCCCCCCCCTCCTAACTCCTCCATAGCTGTCGAATCCAGTTCGGACTTCAAATGGAACATCAGAGATATGTCGTTTATTCAGGAATTAAGTTTCATTTCAATCTGATCATCCGTTCGAAAGTTACACACCACTCAATTTTCCAGATTCCCCCTACCCTCCACTCCCTCAAAATGGCCGGATCGGGAAACTGATTATTTCCAGGTTGGTTTGGTCGGGTCCGTGATACGCCTGCCAAGTTTCATCACCCTAGCACCCCCTAGTCTATATCAAACCCTACTAAGTTCAACAACATATTTTGCAAAGCCCTTCAACCTTCGATTTATCTATTTCTCTCCGAACGAATTCTAGCAAAGAATGACTCAACCACGAGCAGAACTATTGTAATGTGATCAAAGAATGTCTCATCCATGCGCAAAAATAAACAAGTGCGAAGAAAGGAGTAGGGGTTTGACGAAAACTAGAAAAAGCATTTCAAGTTCTCCAGCCCTTCAGCCCCCATCAGTTATCATATCCGATCCGAATTTGACAACGAACACTCAACACATTTGTTCTTCATACCTGTCAAGTTTAATGCACGCACGATTATCCGCTATAGCAACCCCTACTAAGGTTCAACAACATATTTTGCCAACCCCTTCGACTTTCGATTGATGTAGCTCTCTCCGAGCGAATCCTAGCAAATCATCCACGAGCACGCCTATACTAGTGTGATGAAAGAATGACTCATCCATACGCAGAGCTATACTAGTGCGAAAAAAGGGGTAGGGGTTTGACGAAAACTAAAAAATGCATTTCAAGAGATTTCGGGTGTCCCCCTCCCAGTTATCGGATCCGATCCGAACTTGACAATGAACAATTGAGACATTTGTTCTTGATACCTGTCAAGTTTAATGCACGCCCGATTATCCGTTCCAAAGTTATGAATGTTACTAATTTCCGGATTCCCCATGTTGCCGCTCCTCCAGTGATGGTCGGATCGGGGAAGTGTTTATTTCCAAGTTAATCCCTTGGGTCCCTGATATGCGTGCCAAGTCTTATCGTGCTAGGTCATGTGGAAGTGCCCAAACTAGCAAAATGCGGACAGACCGACAGACAGACAGACATTACGATCGCTATATGGCACTTGAGTAAGCTCAAGTGCCATACAAACAAAATAAAATCATATGACATGTTCCATCAATCATGCCCGTCATTACACTGTCACTCATTGCTCATGAAGCCGATCTATTTTTAAACGTCAGACTAACTAACTAGAAACTAACATATTCTTAAAATTGTAAACCACAAGGAAAATCGGCCTTATTTTTACATGAATTAAGAGATATTGGAACATAACAGATGGTGTTAAAATTGTCAATCTGGGAAGCCCGAAACATGCGGCTGAGAATCCTACTCCTGAAGTCTCAAACGCTCGAGAATCCAGAACAGCGCATGTCTGAGGAGGATGTCTACTCAGTTTTTTGGTAACCCTGAACTAGCCTTACCGACTTTTCGGGCGCACTATCAGCCCGCCATTGAGCTTTCCTGGATGAGCGCCCGTTTAGCTGAACTTTTGTGTTCGGGTGCTCTGCGAGCGTCCATTTTAGCTACACAAAGTTTGGTCGGGCGCTCTGCGAGCCCCCAGATTAGACTAACGTATTTGGTCGGGCGCACTGCGAGCGTCCAGATTAGCTTTTTTCTTTATTCGAGGGGGGGGGGGGTACCCACCCCATCCTCATAGCAACGCCCCTGGAAGAAGTTTTATCTGAAGTTGATTCTGAATACGTAAATTACATTTTTTTTTACTTCGGACAAATAGTTCACCCGGAATCCAGCCAAAACTGGGTTGACAGAAGTAACTCATGAAGTTTTGATCGATTTTGTCAGAGGAGATATGACGTATAGGGGTAAACATACATCCCGAATTCATGGCTGAACTTGGTTTTCTCCGATGATTAGCCACTGGCCTTTATCTGTTTCTAAATTTGAACAGAAAAAACGTTCAAAGAGTCTGGCCAAAACCGGATATAGCTACTTGACCCAGTTCTCTACATCAAATATTACATTATTGGGATCCCATCAAAATCTTCGGTAGCCTAACTTTTGATTAAGTACTTAATTTTTAGCCAGGGGCCTTATATCACAACACCGGAAAAAAACAATAACAACCAACGAACATCAAAACCCACTAGGACATACGTCATATCCTCTTAGTAATGCAGCTGGAGATGAAATCAGCTACATTCCCGATTAGCAGGTTTTCCGAGTGAAAAGACCGCTTGTTTAGAGAAACTTTAGAACTCACAGGCTGTGTCAGAGCCTCCGTGAGTGTGCTGTATATACGGGTAACAAGTACATGACTCACGCTGCAGATCCGTGGGAGTCCGCAGAGGTTGCGAGCGACTAGGTTGTACCTACCTCGAAGCAACCTGGCCGACTTTACAAAACCGTACAAATGTTTATGACCTAGAACGAAAAGACCTTTCCAGATGCGCACTAAACTGTCCGTCAGGATCAAGCTGAGTATGATTTCAGAAAATTTCAGAAATGCACGAGAGGAAATTGCCATCAACCATGACATAATTTTTCACTGCCGCCGATATAAAGTTCTCAGAGACGGGAGATGAAAATACCAGCAAATCAGCAAGGACCATTCATTTTTCTTCTAAGTGTATAAGTGATATTAAATCTTTATTTTGGCCCTGAACCGATAAGAAAGAGGGTTTTACAAGAAAATTGATTCTAATGTAGGGATCTAGATTCGGTTGGATCCAGCGATGGGTTGAAGGCTTTTAGTTGTCATAATGATTATGTTCAACGTTGATCATTTTGTTGAAATGTTAGTGTAGTAATGGTGAAAAGCCATGAATTGAGGGTAATGAATGGTATTTACCCATCATGTCGGAATGTCAGAACCAAGGTAGCCAATAGCCCTGTGTAGTGAATAGTTTGGAAACAAACGGGGTTAAAAAGTAGTGATATTAATTTAGGACAAAAGTATGCAGTTAGTTTATATTTAAATTTTAGATAGAATTTAGAAAGAAAATATCGATGTTTAAACTACAGGTGATGTTAATGTTTTCAGTGAGTGTTAAGGTTTTTGGCTTTCTGTTTTTCTTTTCTTTTAACATCTGTAACGCCATCGAGTGGAGGAGAAGTCGAGAGTAAGGAAAGAGAAAGAGAGGAAAAGATCACTCGGCTGAATAGAGATGATAGCCGCTTCAGTATATACTATTCCCGGTTTTCTAATAATAAGACAAAGCAACAGAAAAGGCTTTTGCCCCTCAACAACTTTGAGAACTTATAACTAGTAAATATCCCAACAATAATGCACTTGAAACTATTGGTCGATTCAGCGTTAACCAAATCTTTGGAAAGACTATTCCAAGGATCGACAATTCTGTTACCAAAGCCCCACTCATGTACGTCCTTGCAGAATCTTGATTTGCAAGCTTGAAAGCGTGCCCCCACTAATGACAATTAATGCTGAACCTGATGAAACCATCACTTCAATGTTGTCATAACTTCCATTGATTAATGTTTTACTCGCGTCATACTACTTGCAGAGCAACGTCGCAATTCCAGAAAGCCACTTGGAACCAAAGTTGCACTTGAACTTCAGTATAATATTATTTCTTTTCTACTTAGACAGAAATCAAACGGTACTTACAACCAATTATAGGATATCCTTACTGAAAGGATCGAGGAATAAAACAAAAATCAACATACTTGTCTCTGGATCGAGGAAAATGATAAAAGCGAAGGTGGAACAGATGTCCCCATAAATATCTGCTTGGGATAAAAACGCTTAATTGCAAGGCTATGGCTATTTTGATCGTTAAAGGTTGTTCTAAAACATTTTAACTGACTAGGGTCGGCGTTGGTAGGGGTGTGGCAAGCGTTATCCTATAGAGTCCTACTTTTTTTTAATCACAATTCCTTGAATTAAAAGTGACAGTATTTATTGTTTTTTACTGTAAACCGTGTCATCGTTCAATTTAATCCCGTAAGTCCTATATTCGTAGCATTAATTCACAACAATCATATTAGCTTCCAGTGCTAAAACACAATAAAATCAGCTCTATCTTTTATGTTTTTGTCTGATGGATAAAAAATACATGCATACCTATCAATCGATCAATCAATCAATTTAATCACTTCGTGATATTACGTATCACATTATGATGGTGTTTTTTTGTTGTGTAATAACTTTAAAACAGGACTGTTCTTTACTAAATACACTGGATTATTTCATCCATTCGGTGGGTCGGGGGCGAAAGCACAGTAGTTGAAAATGGTGGTAGAAATGGCCAGAAGCTAGAGTTCTGTCCTTGCAACAAAACCAGCTTTCGCTTTCCGTCTCATCACATCAAAAGATTTAATATCATATTCTTAAAAATATTTGACAAGAAAAGTGACAACAATTATAAGGAAGTAAATGACAGAAGGAGAAATATCTTTTACAAATTTTAAGAATAAATTCGATCTCTTTCACTTGAAAGATGGAAGGAACTTCTGGGGAAGTGAAACCTGTCCTCTCCATAGTGCATTTGACAACCACCAAGTGGTTTAGTTCAAACTTTTCCGCCAATGACCATCACTGGAATGGGAGCACATCCAGACTTCCGTCCTCCAGCTTTGACACTGAGGTCAGATCCCGTCACATCTTGGGCTCCCGTTCACTGTGAATAAAACCTCCACTGTGAATAATTAGCATGGCATGGCATAAATATTTGGGATTTTTCAATAATGCTTGCTAAAACTGTGGATGTCATCTTTATTTTTTGTTCTATCTTCAGTGAAATTGGTTGCTATTGAAAAAGAATTTTTCGTACCTGAAATCTTTTCTTGCCCTGATAACGGATGTTACTAATAATAATAATAATAACACTTTTTTCTTAACCCGGAAATCTTACAAGATGAAAACAGTGGAGTACAAAAGATAAAAATAGAACATAAGAAACAAAATCTACTAAAAGTCCTACAGATGAATCAGCTCATGAGAGTGCGACAGACACGTAAGCCGTTTCGGACAGTTTTCTGTAGAGAAAACGGGAAAGACAGCCAATTTGTCTGAAATATCGGTAGCGAGTACTTACTAACGATTTTAGATCTTCTTTGCCAAGGAGAGAGGAAACAAATAAATTTACAAAATCAAAGTAAGAGGACCGCATTGCTTTAAAATCCTTTTTCTATAAAACAGGAAAAACACTAGATAGAAATAGAATAGAATGGTCACAGATAAAGAAAACTCAACATTGGATTGGGAATAAAGAAGTACACGATTGTAAATGGGCTGAAGACGCTGATAGCCAAAAGGACACAGAGCCTGACACAAAGACACAAATCCGCTTCGAGGTCTGAACAGGCTAAGGCCATTTGGGTTTCGGCGTTTAGTCAAAAATTAACTATTTAATAACTGAATTAAATCGAATTTTTAATTTATTATATAACTAATATATAACTAAATTTGTCTGTATTTGTTCACAAGAGCGCCGTTAGGACACACAATCGGATTTTTTTCTACTTTCTTACAGCAATTTTGTATTACTTTCCTAATCTTCCAAAGCATCGCAACAAGAGAAAACAAAAATCGAAAAGTAAACCTTTTATGAGGTGATTGTCTTGTTTACTGATTGTCTTGGCAGACAATCAGTTCTTAATTTGTATTCCAGTATGACGCCCCCCTTGACCGAAAAACCGAATATATCCAGTAACTGATAGCATGGTAGGCGAGACGGGTTTCTGGGGCGTGTTATCGATGGTCCGTAGTAAACTCGAGTACAAAAGATAGGTATTTCACTATAGGAAAATTTAACAATAATTCAGTAAAACTTAAAGAGATATGTGTTAAGAAAAGAAACCGGGACCAGACTTAGCTGCCCAAATGACGAATTTGATGGTCCTTAAAAACTCACGATGCTTTATAACAGAGAGCCTAACAAACGTGTGGTAAGGATCACGTCAGCATCAGTTTCAAATGCCCTGTTTTGCAAAAAGCAACGAATAACCAGAAATGACGAGCCGAACCCCCTCTTTCGCTCAGTTATCTGTTCTTTCGCTAAATATAAATGGCACTAAAGATAAGGACACTGTAATCGATGGATTCTTAAGTGAATATGACGTCATTTGTATTCAGGAGCACCACCTGACAAAGGACAATCTAAATTTTCTTCGAAGATCCACCCTCCACGATGTATTCCTTGTTGCGGCGAAAGAGACGAGAGGGTGCCCCTCCGGTGGTTTGGCTATATTTGCAAAAAGGGCTTTGAAGACAAAACTGATCTCTTCTACGGATAAAACTATAGCCTTATCAATTCAGAGAATGGTTCTTGTGAACGTCTATATGCCCACTGAATACCACACGCCTGTTTCCTTGACCCGATTCTCTAAAGTTTGTGAAGATATCTCAAAGCTCCTTCGGGCCAGATGTACTGCAAATAAGCCCTGGATTGTTTGCGGTGATTTGAACTGCAATCCACGCCTCCCTGGAACACGTAGCGACATTTTCCTGAATTGCCTCCCTCCTGCTTATATGATCTGCAACAAAAGCGAAGACTTTACAGACACTCTCAATACTGGCGCTACATCTGATTTAGATCACGCTGTTTGCTCGCAAAATGCAAATATAGTTGCCCCTATCACTATCCTTGAATCTGAGACCTGCAGTGATCACCTACCGATTGCGTTTAAGTTCACCCCTCCGCTTGATATACCAAAGAGCAAGTCCAAGTGGTACAACAAAAGGGACTGGTCAAAGTGCGACAACGCTCTATTTTCGCTAACTGTGATTACTTTATTGTCTGTTATTAAAGTGCCATACCATCTCCTGACAGTCGGAGTGAGCCATTCGCTAGCAAAGCTTGATCTTAATTTGTATTATGGGCAAGTCCTACATTATAAGTTTTGGCTGCGCATCTGGATTGCCTGCGGACGATCAAATCGTGGTACCACTTTCGACCTGAAGTGCAGGACAAAGCGTAACTATAAAAAAAAAACTCCGTAAGTTTCGCTTGAAAGGAATTTTGCAGTTCTCTGGTTCCCAGAAATCATGGCACCAAGTTCAGAGAGCTGACGAGAGTACGTATGGCCAACCACCTTCCAATCTCTCACTTAGTGCATGGGAAGAATATTATAAGGCCACTTTCTCTGACAAGAATCCCTCAATCAGTGCAAAATTTTCTGCTTGCCTTCATTCACTATTGCCCGCTCGATTCACGCAATCACATATCCCTTCTGTTACAATTTCAAGCATCCAACAAGCTTTACTGAAGTTGAAACCCTCGCCCTCACCCGACAGTGAAGGTCTCTGCTCCGAACACCTTGTTAGAGCACCGAATGAACTTCATTCTCACCTCCAGTGGATTTTTCAAATAATTCTATGTAATCGAATCGTGCCAAATGGTTTTCTAGTCGGCCATATAACGTCTGTGCTAAAGAGAGGTAAGTCTGCAGATATTTGTGAATCTTATAAGCCAATCACAGTTGCTTGTAATTTGAGCAAAGTGTTCGAGTATGTAATATTGCCCATCACCACTGTTGAAGATTGTGGTGCAAATCAAATCGGTTTCTCGAAGGGCCTGGGTTGTCAACATGCACATCGAATCCTGTCTAGGATCCTTGTTGACAACTGTACCTTTGTACAGTTGATATTTTGAAGGCTTTCGATTCTGTGAATCATTATCAAGCAGTTGCTTCTTTGATTAAAGCCGGAATTAATAAAAGTATTTGTGCGACGCTACTTTATTGGAACTGTAATTCTGTTGTTTTTGCAAATGGGATTCGAGGCTGAGTGCTCCGATTCATATAAAAAGTGGGGTCCGCCAAGGGAGCGTGCTATCGCCCAGTATATTTAAGTCGGCAATCGCTGGTGTTCTTGATGGCCCCTTGCCCACCTCGTTTCTTAACGGTGTTGAAATAACGTATCTTGCGTACGCTGACGATGTGTTGCTGATTAGTAGAACACCCGAAGCTCTTCAATCGAATCTTGATAGGCTCCTGCATGGTTTTTCTAGTATTGGTCTGCAAATTAATAGTTCGAAGTGTGAATTTTTAGCGTTTAATTGCAGTTACCCAGTTTCTGTTTCTATCGGTACTTCCGTTATTTCTGGCGTTGATTCATTTATGTATCTAGGAGCACGGTTCGCTTGTACGTTACGTCAGACAAGAGAGGCATTATGCTGTCAAATGGTGGAAAGTTTCTGGTCTAGTTATGGTTCGATTGTACCACATCCTTTTCTTTTCCGGAAAGATCTTGGGAAGATCTTCTCTTCTTGTGTCGCGCCCCATGTTACTTGTTTGTCGGGAGTACTCCTCCTCCTCACAGGAAGAGATGTGTCGCGTCTTAGAAATAATTACTTTAAGTTTTGTAAATATTTCCTTTATCTTTCTTCTAGGCATAGTAATTCAAAAATAGTTCAGAATTTACATGTACGCGATCCTTTCCGTCATTTAGATAGTATGGAGCTCCGTGCTAAGCGTAAATCAGCATTGCGTAAGTCGCGCCTTGTGCCTCTTTTTTGTGAGTAGTGTTTTAAGTGAATTCTAGTGTCTTACTTTTTCTTATTTTTTACATACTCCACTTCTTCCTTTGTGTTTTTATGGTGGGTTTGTAAATAAAGAAAAAATAAATAAACAGAGTCCGCGTCCAGTTCTCTTCTGAATTTAGTTAATGAATCGAGATTAGGTTTTGATGCTATTGGATCGACGAAAATAATGGAGGGAATAATGGACACTACACCGACTTGAATGTTTGAAATTGAAGGATATACACTTCTTTCCAAGAATCGCACGCAAATTAAGATATGTCGTCTTGCTGATCTTGTAACAAATGAACTAGAAATTGTAGAGTATCCTGAATTGAGTATGTGGAAAGAAGGGGTATAGGAATATTTGTGGTAACAGTGTCATCTAACGGACGTCGTATATTTGTATTCTGGTGTACCGAGCACCAAGTACCCCAGCACTCCAAGGAATCGCTTATCTAGAGGCTCTCTTGACAGCGCTTTGCTTGACTCGTAATCCGAGCCTAATAATGGGCGATTTTAACTTTAATCTGTTAGATCTTAATCACAGTTGCAACCTGAATTTTATAACAAGTGATATATCATTCGGTTTCTTCCCCTCTATGAATACCCCGACTAAAATAAGTGCTACTCTTATTGATATGATTTTACTCTTATTGATATGATTTAGAAGAGTATTGTGAAAAAGTTAAATCATCGGGAGTTTTGCAGGCTCCCGGATCGGACCATCTATTGAATTTTATTATCATATCATTACTAAAGGACCTTCCGAAACTATGAAATGCATCAAACCCGCCAAAAATGTACGAAATGTCTGATAAAAATGCTGTTAAACTAAAACGTGTATGAGATTGATTGGAGTGATGTATTAAGTATCAGTGATGCTGAAAGAGCTTATATATGTTATTTATGAATAAGTTTGAACTGGTGATTAAGCTATGTAGTTCGGTTAATTGTAATTAGAAAATGTAAACTTAATCGAGTGGATGTTCCTTGGATTAATCATAAATTGAAGAATATGATACGGCTGAGAAATAAGCTATTCATCCAGCAGCTGAAACAGCCATCTGCTGAGAATCTCCAACTATAAGTTAATTATAAATCTTTGTCTAATAAGAAAAACCGTGAACTAAAGCAAAAATATTGTGCATTTGAAACAGCAAAGGATGATATAAGGGCATCTGTTAAATAGTGATTTATCTCCACATAGAAAAAACAGACTAATGAAGCCCCTACAACGGTAATATAAAACGATAGCCAGGAAAGTTTAAGTGATGGTACAGAAATTGCAAGTGGACGGCTCAGAAATCGCTTCATGTATTGATACCCAAAATAATGATCCTACAGGAGAGCAAACACCAGGAATAAACGAAATGCCTGATCTGATTAATAATGAGGATGGAATAAGCCCCGAGATTTTAAAGATGAAGGAACTTGAATCAATCCCACAAGACCTCGGACCTTCAAAAGCCCCATGTAATGATCATATTCCAAAAAGGTTTGTAGAAACGATATTTCCGGTGAGTTGTGGTATCCTTTTATTTTTAATAAATGTATCTCTGGTAAGCGGAGTTGTGCCTAGTGCAACTAAGACAAGCCGGGTCATACCACTGTATAACAATAGCTGTATGCTCATATGGCACTTGAACGGGTTGTTTGATCAAAACTACTTTTCGACTGTGCGGTTCAGATGCGCACTTTAAGGGAGCTAGAGAAAAAGTATTTTATTGTTGAACTTGGCCGTAATAATACGTACTTTAAAGGCACTAGAAATTCATCTGTAAGCAAAACACTTGAGGCAAAAACTATAGCAGGCTCTTAGGGATCATTGATATATACCGTTTGGTCAAAAGTGTTTTTTTTTTTATATTCGGAACACAGCCGCCATCTACGGAACTCTACCGACTCTTGCTTGACTAGTCGGAGGAAATTTAGACGGCGCTTGCTCCGCGAAAAGCAAAACACATCTGCCACCAGCGAAACACTACTGAAACTTTCTTGACTGGTTGGAGACAATCTAGACAGCGCTTGCTCCGTGAAAGGCATATTGAAACCAGTGCTTTTCTTTACGGCTGAGAAAACGCGGAGGGGAGAAATTCTTTAATTAAAAATATTCCCCTATTAAATGATGAATAGTGCAGAGGTTATTCAGCTTTGTAAAAAGGTTATATCAAACAACAAATCGGTCATACGAAGGTTACCGCAATACCGAATTAATGAACTGCGGACTTATGCGAAAATTAATAAAATAAAAACAAATGGAGCTAAGAAACATGAAATAACAAATAGTATAAGTATATTTTAATTGCTGAAGATAAAATTAATATTGAACGCAGAAACGAAAGAATCCATATTAAGAACAAGCCATCCGACTACAGACCAGAACCGAGATTACGAATCACTCTGGAAGATGAGATAAAAGAAAATAATATCACCATTACAAAAATAAAACAAAAGAAGAAAAAGATAAAAGAAATAGATACAAGTGAATTAAAAAGATTTCTAAAAAACAAAAAACTCTCCACCCGTGGAAACCGAGATGAAGTCATACAAAGGGTTGAAGGATACTGTAATAATATTTTTTTAAAAACATGAAGATTCCGTAAAGTAAAGTAGAGATATCATAAGAGATCAAGCAGAAAGAAGTTATAAGAAAAAGCAGAAAGTAATCGATTTATCAACTCTCTTTATAAATAAGAAACGGATTAAAGAAGAAACTACAGTTCCTAATTATTTATTCGAAACGAAAGAAGAACAGCAGCCTACTATTTCTAGGGAAAATGAAAATTTGTATACCGTAAATGTTTCTATTGAAAGCAATGGAAGAGAAAAACATACTCTTATTGCTTTTGTTTTTAATGATATAAAGCGAAGAATGAACGAAATAAATCAATATATATAGTATGTATAGACAGGAGAATGATGAAGAAGAAGTAGTATTTTACAACAGTACTTCTTGGATTTTAAATAAAAATTCTTACTCATAATCATTTGGATGATAATAACAAGAGACTTAGTTCCTTAAGTAGTACCCCTCGATCTGGGCTAAAATTTATTCGGTATGAAGGAATTGATTATAGGATGACAATAATAGAATCTTACCTGGGACGTTTAAAACACTGCCAGATTTCGTAAAAAATAAAAAAGCGTGCCTAAATATAAAAATTTAGATCAAAAATGCTTTCTTTGGTGTATCTAAGCACATTTATACCCAGCCACGGACAACGCTGAGAGAACTTCGAAATATAAACAATATGATAACGAATTTGATTTCAAAGGGCTTACCTACTTCCCGATGGATCCAAAAGACATCCATTAATTTGATAAATATAACATTAAGATTTGCTTATTTCTAAGTGATAAAGAGAAAATAATCGGAAGTCATATACTAAAAAGTACAATCAATGGCAAAACAGCAAAACAGGTTATTCATTTACTATATTTTGATAATCATTATGGGCTAGTAAAGAATCTGAGCAGACTAGTTGGTTCTGAAATATCTACAAGACAAAAAAAGACATACCTCTGCACTTTTTGTGGAAGGCATTTTACAAAAGAAGAACAATAGGAAAAACATGAAAGTAAAAATAATTGCGAAGATCCTGATATTATAATGTCTCCTGAATACTCAAGTATACAATATAAAATATCTCAAAACAGATGAAAGTACCTTATTGTATAATAGCAGACTTTGAATCTTATAACGAAGATTACAATCAGGTAAACGGAAAGAAAACAATAAAAGTGGCCGAACAGAAACCATTTGCTTATGGATTCCAGGTATTCTGTTCCTTTGATAGAAACCAGAACAAATACTACGATTATGTCGGTGAAGACGCTGCAGAACATTTTGTTAAAACCGTTACAGAAGTATCCACAGAAATCGCAAACAAATATGAAAGCAGACAAAGTAACCACAGTTATACAGCTGTATAAATTGCAAAAATGTGGAAAAATCTAATGATTAAGACTAATGATTAAGATCTAATGTCATATCTGTAAAACTGAAATTACTAAAAATCCGCACTTTGATCACGACCACATGACAGAAGAAGATAGAGGATTTGCTCATGGTGAATGTAATCTGAAATACAGGATTCCCAAGCATATCCCTGTAGTAATACATAATTTATCAAAATGTGATTCTCATCTATTTGTAAAAGAGTTGATACCTGATAACGGAATATTTGAAAGTGCAGAAAGTTTCATCTCATTCTCGAAATCAATAAGTATTACAAAGACGGATACGGAAATAAAATATGGGATCCGGTTTATAGATTCAATTAGATTCATGGCTTCATCTTTAGACAAACTATCAGTAAATTTAGCGAAGTGTGATTGCAAAGAATCCTGTAATCATCTAAGAAAGGATTTCAAATTCAATTCTAACAGTTTCAAAAATGAGGATGAATTCAAAGAAAAATTAAAAAGTGGTATATCCCAATGAATTCGTAGACAGTTTCGATAAAATGAATCGTGCAAAGTTACCACCAATAGAAAGCTTTTATTCTAGGTTGACAGCGAAAAGTATTGACAAAAGTGATTATAAAAGAGCGGTATCTATATGGAAACAATTTTACTGTGAAACATTACTTGATATTACCAAATTATACCTGAAAAGTGATGTTTTAATATTGTCGGATGTTGTAGAGAATTTCATAAATGTTTGTATACATAATTATTATCTGGATCCACTTCATTACTTCTCAGCTCCTGGATTAACATGGGATGCTTTCCTAAAATATTCGAAAGTAGACTTACCGTTATTCTCAAAGGAAGACATGTCTACATTTATTGAACAGGGGATAAGAGGTGGTGTATCCCTATGTATAAAAAGATATGCAAAAGCAAATAATAAATATATGAATGATTATAGTAAGAATAAACCATCTAATTATTTAGTGCATTTGGATAAAAATAATTTATATGGGTGGGCGATGTCGCAGAATTTACCATCGAATGATTTCCAATTCATTTCAATACCGGATGATTTGAAAGAAAGGAATGAATACGAATCATTCGAGTATTATAGCCATCTAAAAAATCATATTAAGTCGGTGATTAAGTTACAGAATGTGGTTGCTATATATGAGGTAGATTTTGAATATCCAAAAGAACTACGTGAATTACACAAGGATTTATCATTAGCACCGGAAAACTTTAACGGTAAGCTATGTACCACAGTATTAGATAAAACCAACAATGTAATTCACCACAGGAACCTAGAATTCTATTTACAAAAAGGTTTGATACTGAAAAAAGTACACAGAATACTAGGATTCACTGAAAGTGCTTACTTAAAAGGATATATAGATCACAACACAGCCCTTAGAACTAAAGGTACAAATAACTTTGAAAAGGATTTCTTTAAGCTTATGAATAATGCTTGCTTTGGAAAAACCATGGAAAACGTAAGGAAGCGAGCGGATATGGAAATAATAACTAATAATAAAACAAGAGAAAAAATAATAAAGAAACCCAACTTTAAATCTGAAATAATATTCAGTGAAAACTTTTCAGTAGCAAGAGTGTCAAAGGAAAAGATAAAATTAGACAACCAATGTACATCGGCTTTGCTGTATTGGAACTATCAAAGTTACTGATGTATGAATTCCATTATGTTTATATGAAGTATAATATGGAGATAAAATTGATTTGTTTTTTATGGACACTGATAGTTTTATAGATGATATTAGAACTGAAGATTTTTATCAAGATATCAAACAGGACCTGAATGAGAGGCTCGATACATCTGATTATGCGAAAGATAATCCATATGGGTTTCCTAATGTAAACAAGAAAGTGATAGGAATGATGAAAGATGAATTAGCAGGACAAATTATGACAGAATTTGTTGGATTACGATCAAAAAGTATATACTTATGTAAAGGATAACCAAGACCCTTCAAAAGCTAGCAAAAAACTAAAAGGAATAAAAACCAATATAGTTAAAGATAAAATTACGATTCAAAACTATAAGGATTTACTGTTTGGTAAAACTGAAAACCTTTCTGTAACCCAGTAAAACTTGAGATCATACAAGCACAATATGTTTCTAGAAGAACAGAATAAAAAAGCGTTAGATCCTAAGGGTGATAAAAGGATAGTAACAAGCGATAAAATACACACTTTACCTTTAGGTTATAAACATTAAATTCAAGTACCTACTTCAAAAATTCAAGTACCACCTTCAACAATTCAAGTCCCTACTTAAAAAATTCAAGTACCTACTTAAATCAGTTCAAGTACCTACTAAAAAATTCAAGTACCTACTTCAAAAATTCAAGTACCTACTTCAAAAATTCAAGTACCACCTTCAAAATTTGAAGTCCCTACTTAAGAAATTCAAGTACCTACTTAAATCAGTTCAAGTATATACTTAAAATCCTCAAGTAATTAGCTCGGTAAATCTTATAATGAAAAATTCTTCCTAAATAAATGACTGAAAAGGCGCCAATCAAAGTGTATGATTTTAGCGAAAAGAATAACTATCAGAACAAACACGAACTTGCACCTCAGTGGCCATTTAGATTATTAATTTGTGGAAGTTCTGGAACAGGAAAAACCAATCTACTCTTAAATTTAATTTATGAATATATCTGTTTCAACCGAATATACTTGTATGCAAAAGATCTTGAAGAAGCTAAATATAAAGATCTCTTAACCAATTTAACCACCTTGGAATCAACATGTAAAACGAATATTTTAACCGTAAGTAATGACCTTAATGCTATTATTTATGTTGACTACCCTAAATACCAAAACTTGATTATCTTTGATGATTTTGTTACTGAAAAAGACCAGAAGAAAACAGAAGACTTATTCATAAGAGGAAGAAAGAAAAATGCCTCAATTGTTTATTTATCTCAGAGCTATCATAAAACCCCAAAGGTGGTAAGACTTCAATGTAATTATTTCACATTCTTTCAATGCTCTAATCCAAAAGAAATAAAATTAATCAGACAAAATCATGTATCTAATATAGACAATGAGAACTTTATGAAACAATTCGTAAAGATCTGATAAAGATCTGATTTACAGGAAAAACCTTGAAAAGTTTACTAGATAATTTCTTTCTGTTATAAAATGAATAAATTCGGTAGTGTTGGAAAAAAGGTTAGTAACTAATCGAATGAAAAGAGAGTTACTGATGACAACGGTAATATTAACCTACAAGAGAAGATAATTATTAATTTAGGGGATGCGAAAGCTGACCAGGACGCTATTAGTTTCAGATCTATGACTATTATTTTGAACAAATTTAAAGAAGAAATTACCGCACAACAAGTGGGGACAAATCAGTATTTTAGCGAAGATATCAACAGATTAACTGCGGTACATGATTCTCCTGATAATTTATTGGTAAGGATTAAAGATAAAGAGTTATTTGTAAAAGAAACAATTCGAGTTAATGAGAAAGAAATTGACGCTGAGAACAAATTGATAACGAATGTTCAAGGCCCTAGAAACAAAAATGATGCTGTTAATTTAGCTAAGTTAACTACGAATCTTTTAGATTATGACAACAAGCTTCTTGGTCAAAACACCCATAACAGTATAGTTGAAGCAAATATTGCTGACCAACTAAGCCATATCAATAATATTGAAAGAGCAGTAGTAAATATTTTAAAAAGGCTTCTAGAGCTAAAACCTGTTGACAAACCATTCGTTTCCAGAATAGAAAAAATGATGTCTGGTAAATAAATTTTATAAGATAAATTAATTCTCTAATAAATGGTTGAAACAATGGAGTATACAGTTTATTTGTCAAAGCTTCAGAAAGGAAAGCTGAAGAAATGTTTTGATGCTAAACAAAACTGTCAGATACGTGTTAGTCATAGTAGACAAAATGAACGAGAACCAGTAAAGTTAATTTTAAGTAAACGACAAATTGATAAAATAGAAACATGTAAAATGAATAATAAGGGCTGTGATATTGATGTATCATACAAACAGATGAAAGAAGCGATTCAACAGGGTGGAATACTTCCTTTCCTAATACCGTTAGCAATTACCCTTGGTAAGGCAGCTTCAACAAGTGGTGCTGTTGCTTTGGGTACATTCGCTGGTAAGAAATTTGTGGATAAAATGACCAACACAGGTGGTGCGCTTAAACTTCCTGGAACACAAAAAGTTGTGGGTAATGGGGTACGTGGAACACCTAGGAAGGAAACCGATGATGTCAACAGAGGTGGAGCGCTTAAACTTCCTGGAAAACAAAAAGTTGTGGGTAATGGGGTACGTGGAACGCCTAGGAAGGAAACCGATAATTTCAGCACAGGTGGAGCGCTTAAACTTCCTGGAAAAAAAAAGCTGTAGGTAATGGGGTACGTGGAAGGCCAAAAAAGAAGCAAAAGTAAACTAGGACCTCTAACCAATTTTGATATTATGGACGGATACACCACATTTTAGAGGTGTTTTCTCTATAGATACGCTACCCAAACATATTTATAACCTAGAATGCGGTGTCATTAATTATGATAAACTCGGAATGCCTGGAACTCACCTTAAATAATTAAATATCTAAAAACTTCAAAGAAAAAAAGCATATGAAAATCTTGCTGTTCAAAATATAGATGAATTAAACTGCGGACTTCACTGTATTTCCTACATTAAGCGCAATATGAAGTTGGTAGCTTTTCGTTTATAAAAATTGTTTTCTAATAAATGGAGATTTATTGTATGAAATGTAAAAAGAAAACTGATACTGGATCAATGTTTAAGGCAGTGTCACAGAAAAAAAATGTTCCAATGCTGAAAGGTAATTGTGTTATTTGTGGATCGAGGAAAAATCTGTTTAAAAAAAAACTCGACGCAGAAAAAGATATATTAAAGACGTAGTATTCTAATTATTCAGGTGTTGATGATATTCACAGAAAATTAAAAGAAAATAGAGTGAAAGTTTCTAAATATAAAATAAAAAATGTGTAGCAAAATGAAAATGTGTATACGTTACACAAACCTTCCTATCACAATTTTGAAAGGAGATGAGCCTATGTTAACTATGTTGATGAGTAATGGCCAGCTGATTTAGTTGATATGCAGAAATATTAAAAAGCGAATGATAAAACAAATTACATCTTAACTGTTATTGATTGCTTTAGTAAATATGCTTGGTGTGTCCCTTTGAAACATAAAACGGGTTTTGAAATAATAAACGCATTCAGTCATATATATAATGAAAGAATTCCTAGAAAGTTGCAAACTGATAAAGGTAAAGAATTTGTAATGAAAAATGTTCAATCTTTTTTTTAAAATAACGACATACACTGGTTTGTATCTGAAAGCGAATTGAAAGCGCAAATCGTTGAACGGTTCAATAGAACGCTGAACAAAAAGTTATGGAATTATTTTACTCACAATAACACTAGTAAATGGATTGATATTTTACCTTTCTTTGATAGAAATTATAATAACTCATACCATCGTTCAATACAAATGAAACCAATCGATGCTAGTAAAAAGGTAAATCAGAAAAGCTTTACAATGCTTTGTTTCCTCCAGTAGATGACTAAAAAATCACAGGAAATTACAAAGTAGGGGATTTAGTCAGAATTAAAAAAGAAAAAAGTGTTTTTGATAAAGGATATTTACCGAATTATACGAATGAAGTATTCCAAATAGCAACCATCAGACCTACCATTCCCATTACTTATGAAATATCTGACAAAAGTGGGGAATTATTTCAAGGAGGGTTTTATGAAAAAGAACTTTCAAAACTTATTATGAAATAAAATTACTTGTATATAAATGAATTCAAGACGCTTGAGGGATATGTTATAGGATATAGTGAAGAGCAGAGAAATTCAGAGAAAAAAGGTTCAAGAATATGAGATGGAGAAAGCAGGATTGAGGGAATATACTTCAGAATTTAACGCACCAGTTGTTATGGCACAAAATGAAAACACTGAAGCGATCATTAAGAAATTACATGATGCGGATAATAATTCCAGAAGACGGTTTCAAAGATTAGGTGAAACATTTAAGACAACTCATCCATACCAGATCACTGCTTCAGAAGAATCGAGTCGTGCGCAAACTCCTGCTTTAGAATCTTCTCACGATTTAGGACCACTATCCATTGAAATGAATAAAGATATTAACCAAGAGTTGTTAAATCTGATTAATTCAAAACATCCAGAATCGCGGGGTGGCAATGATCGATATTTTAAAATGCCTATGTATTTCATTATTCATCCTATGGATATAGAGGAGGCTCTGGATCATTTCACAAAAATAAGTCAAAGTTATGGTGGTAAGGGTTACTTTAGCCATGATCAAATTATTGAATTCATAAAGAAATACAAGGATAGGTTAAGAACCATTCAAAATAATTTGGGATTAGTTAAACAACAAGGAAATTGATATCTATATCTATTGATATTTTGGATTCGTTAATGCGGAATATATTTCTTACGAAGAGAGATTACAATTCAATATATAAAAAATATTTCTAATAAATGGTGTTGTTAAACATTGAAGGTAATGAAAGTATCATTTATATAACATTTAGTCAACCAATGGAATTGAATCGTAATTGTGATTATGAAATAGGTTTGAATCAGTGTACTTTGTGGTATTCGTGGCTTAATATAAGTGATAAATTTGGAAATAATACATTTCAATACAGGAAAGATGAAGATGGGGGATGGATGAATGCTACTATTCCTAATGGGATGTATAAAGATGATTGTTTGAATTATTTTTTGTGTCAGTATTTTAATACACCAAAAGATAAATGTCCTATTGTAATTTCATCCAATCCAGCATCTATGAGATTTGTCATACTATTACAAGAAAAATATGTGTTTAGATTTAATAGTGACTTGTGTCAGATTTTAGGATTTGAGAAGGAAAGTGAGATTTCTAGGAAAATCAATGGAGGTACAAAGCTTCCAAATATTAAAAGAAGTGTTGATAAAATTCAAATTCACTGCTCTCTTGTAAACAGCTCTATAGTAAACAAAAGTAAATCAGATGTCATTTGGACATTTGTTCCTAATACAGAACCGGGTTGTCAAATTGTTGAAAACCCAAGACAGCTCATTTATCTTCCTAACAATACGAAAGAGTTAATTTACTCCTTGAGAGTGACAATTACTGATCAGTTGGGAAGACCTATCGATTTGAATGGTGATAACGTTGGATATGTACAGCATTTAAGAAAAGCTTAAAGGGTTAGTGAAGTAAAATTATTTACCTGTAGATGTTGATTAATAATAAACGATTACTTTATAAAAAGCAGTATGGAAGTGGAATCGGTAGTGTATTCGAAACATTGTTAATTCCCAGTAGTTTCAAACGTCACCAAAACAAATAAAAGATGGGGCTATGTCAATGTATAATAATATTATTAAACCAAGATTTGACTTGTTGAAAAACAGAGCAATAGAATATGGGAAAGATTTGATCAATGTAAACAAGAAGGAACTCATTGATGTAATTGGAAACAAAAAATCGATGAAGGATCTTATCGGTACAAATAAATAGATTTTAAATCAAAGAAGTCAGGACTTATTCAAAACGTTAATGACTGGAAATGGATTAAAGATTCTGAAATAAGCTTTATTTAATAATTTCTTTCTTATATAAATGGTAGTAAATAAAGTTATCAGTCCGCAATGGAACATTTTTGATGAACCGCTTGTGGATGATACACTGGTTAAATATGAATTTAACGAAATTCGAGAAACAGATGTGAATATATCTAATAAATCAGAGTTTGAATTCGCAACGAAGAAATTGGATTCCTAGTTTCTATCCAAGTGAAAGTTATCCTGATGTTAGTGTAAGAATAGTAAACGAAAATGGAACTAGTATAGCTGCAACCGATGTTCCTACTTTAACGAATAATGGAACTTATTTATTTAGTACCGCTGAGTATGTAATAAACGATGAATCGATTGAGAAAATGAATCATGTTGGTATTACAACTACCGTTACAAAGTTAATTGAATACTCTGATGATTATTCTAGAAGTGCAGCAAGAAATCATTTCTGGTATAAAGATTATAATCAAGGGAAAGAAATCAATCCTGTAGTTGGTTCGTTTACTCCAAATCCAGCAGTAGTAGGGACTGGAACAGTCAGTTTGAGAAATAATAATAACTATAATAAAGGGTTTGAAAAAAGATATGACAGAACAAAAAGCAGTAAATTAGTAAATATGTATTTACCATTATCAGAATTTTTTGGATTCTTAAAAGGAAACAAACGATTCTTCAGAGGTGCATCGCATAAAATATTTCTCAGGAGAAATTATGATAACGACATGATTATAAGAAATGGAAATACGAATTTTGAAGTGGTCATGGAGTATTTATCCTAGAAAATCCCTATTGTAGCTTCTAGTATCGAAATGATGAGTAACTTAGAAAAGGGTCTTGCTAAGGATAAAAAGCATAATCTGATGTTGGAAGCCTGTAATAGTTATAAAAGTGATGTTAGTCAGAATAAGCAGCACACCTGGAAAGTTGTAGTCCTACGAAAATCGTTGTGCTGTTACAGAAAAATAAAAAGTATAACAATCAATTAATGAATAATATGGTGTTTGATGATATGAATTTAACAGACATAGAACTACTGACATAGAAATTAATGGGGATAAATATCATGAAGAACCACTCAAATGCGACTTTAGCGATGAGAAATGTAAATACTCAAATCTTTACAATAGGTTCATACATTTGGGTTATAAGCAATTAGCATTTGATACTGGTAGTGTTGTTAGTATAGAAGAATTTAAAGAAGTATATCAACTATTCTGTTTCGATGTTTCCAAACACGAGTCAAATATTTATAATGGAACAACTGCTGATATTGAAATAAGTTTAACATTAAAAGATAATCAACCCGTACCATATAATGTTTACTGTGTTATATATTATGAAACAAAAGCTACATTAGATATTATCAATAAAAATATGTATGTGAGTTTGTGAGCTTGGATTTTTATTACAGAAATTCAGCCGCTAATAAATGGAGTCCATAAACCGATGAGTGGTTCTTGCCCTGTGTTATTACTCTTTATACTCGGACCGGCGGCTTATGTCCCACTTGGGATCATTATATGGTAGCGTTCGAGCGGCAGCAGTATTCACCCTTCGAAGGCGTATAGGGATCGTAGTCTTTCTTTTAGGGAGGTCGGTTCTTTTTCTTTAACACTTACTTTATTTATTCCTTTAGTACAACCTGCTTCTGTTAACACGTAAGGTAATCTAATAATACAGACACATGTCTCGCTACAGTCAACTCTCAGAATCATCTGCTCGCCTCGAGCTTCACATCAAATTCTTATTTTTGCTTACTGCGTAGGAGCTAACCTTTTAAGTTCAACTAACCGCACAGGAAACTGATAAGGCTACTTCCATCGTCCCGAGGCTTGAATTATTACCAAATATGGAGTTCTCAGCCCGCATTATTTCAGATTACCGCGTCAACTTTGATATTTAATATCCTAATACTATCCGTAACACCCGTTATCCCTTTCAAGGTTTTGACTCCCGACAAAACAAACTATGCCAATGCCAGAACTTGATTTTTATAAACTTCTCTTTACTTAGCTTACTTTATTTTTGCATTCTAAATTTTTTTTTATCAACCTGTCTAACTCTCAGTTACGACAGATGTTCCATTTCCAGTATCGGCTTTTCAATAAAATGAAAACAAAACTTTACAAGCCTCTACCCTTCCTTTTGTCCGAGAGTTTACATGAGCGATGGTTTGCAAGTTCTTAGACCTGAAACCTTTTGCTCCCCGGCATAGTATGCTGAATACTTTCCCGACAAAAGGGTACTTTATGTACTGATAAAATAGAAGCATTTAAAGCCTCTACCCTTCCTTTTGTCCGAAAGTGTACATGAGCGGTGGTTTGCAAGTTTTTAGACCTGAAACCTTTTGCTCCCCGGCATAGTATGCTGAATACTTTCCTGACAAAAGGGTACTTTATAAAATAGAAGCATTTAAATAAAAGTCTGCATCCCTTCCCTCTTTCGAAAATTTCGTTCAGGGTAGGACCTAATTTTATACAATCAATATCGAGTTCTGACTTGGCTAACCCACCCGTAAAGAAGTTAAATTTATAATTTATGTCAACACAATTAGCTTATAATTTTACAATTAGAAGTTGATTTCTGATTTTAACTTTAATTTTTTTTTTTTATTTTTTTTTTTTTTTACTTTAATGGAATCAATATGAAGTTCAAATTACTAAGACACCCGCGAAAATCTGAATTAAAAGAAAAATAATGCCTCTCCCAATTAAATTAATTCTTGAGCATCTGGAACTTGGTTTAACTGCGGTCACGACTCAAACTGAAAACTACGTTAACACAAACGTTAATTCGCGACGACACTACAATACCGACAACAAGAAAAATTTTCCATATTATATACACGACATAAAACAATTAATTATTTTTATTTCGTTTTATCGGAACCAATGAAAATCGGTTCTTACTTTAACTTAAGCAAAATTTACAGTATTATACACACCACATACTACAATTAATTATTTTTATCTCGTTTTATCTACTTCAACTTAAGCAAACATTACCATATTGTACGCACAACATTTTACAACTAATTATTTTATTTAATTTTATCTAGTAATTTATTAATATTATTTTTATTACATATATATATATATATACAGCCATTTGAATACATTTGATAATGTGAATAAGCATGCTCAACAAATAAAGCAATAGAAAAATCGTGGCCTCCGGCCCTTCAAATACGTTTGAAAGTTTAAAACAAGCATGCTTCACTTATTGAAAAGGCAAATACTACAATTTGTGGCCTGAGGCCCTTCGAATAATTTACATGAATCACATGTTAAAGCGGCAAAACAGCACTAAAAATTATAATTGTCTTATTCCGATTTTCACTGTTACTGTTGTGTACACCCACTACCGTGAAAAATTCCGAAACGGTACAACCGGACCATAAGTTCTTGCCTTGCACGGGCATTCGCGGGACGCATAAAAATATCGTTAAGCTGATCCACGGTGACCTCCATCAGAATTCTTTCTCGTCGATGACTTCTGTTGAATAGTTCCTCGTTGATGACTTCTGTTGAATAGTTCCTCGTCCATAACTTCTGTTAAGTAGTTCCTCGTCTTCAGCTGTTCTGATGAAAACTCGACCGAAATGGTTACGAATGATGGTTGGTTGACTCGACGCTGACTCGGTTGACTTGATGACTTCTGTTGAGTCGTTCCTCGTCGATAACTTCTGTTAAGTAGTTCCTCGTCTTCAGCTGTTCTGATGAAAACTCGACCAGAATGGTTACGAATGATGGCTCGTTGACATTTTATTCCTCGGGATGCCATATAAAGCATTCTGATTCGGAATACTAGATAGGGGTTCATATTGACGTCCCCTACCGGTTCCTCTGTTGGCGTTATCGAAGCGAAGCGTTGAACTAGTTGGCTTCTCATGCTGCACCCAGGCAGGGCCGTTGTCAGCTAAGCTCTTCTGTGCTTCTTAGTCGAACTTCTGCTGATGCGGACATAAGTCGTCTGCGTCGTGACTTCTAAATCCGGAAACAGATGGCGCTCCAATCGTTTCTTCTTTCCCGCCACTGGCAAGGTTGATGTTTGAGAGCGGTGACTGGCTCCTCAACAAATGCTCGACGAACTGCTCCTCCATGACGGGGATTTCTGCTGAGACGACTCGTAGTAAGGACTAAGTTGGTTCGGCTTCGGTTCGACCTGTAATATAAAATAAACGCAGTATATCTGGAATACTTATTTAATCGCTTTACACGATTACTTTTGGCGTCCTCTCATTCTCATGTTTCTTTCTTCTCCGTGTTTCTTGTTATTTGTATATGTGCTTCGCGAAAATTTAAAAACACCTCAAATCTGACGTTTAACGCACATCAGATGCTAAAACCGCAAATCACGGGAGCTGTTTAAATTTAAAGACACCTCAATTCTGACGTTTAACGCACATCAGATGCTAAAACCGCAAATCACGGGAGCTCTTTAAAATTTCCCACGACTTCTCTTTGAGCGTTTAAAGTACGCTAAGGGTAACTTGACCGCAAGTTCTGACCTTTCAAATCGCGACGTATGCTAATCCATTTAAGCTGGATGGCCTCTGACGGTAGTTTTTAGCTGTACAGCAAAACAAAATTTTTTTTTTTTTACTTGCTATCATGAAAAGCTTCTGGATAAAATGCCGGTTAATATCTCCGACCATTGACCATTGGTTGACACTCTCTGTGTGTCCTTCTAAGCTCTGAAAGACTCAAAACAATAATTAGTAAAACCCTCACTCGATTTGTCTATCAATCGAAATACGTGTCTAGCAGCAATTATTTAAAAATCCTGTGACTCAATTATACTGCAAAAGTACGTCAGCTACTCGCGTGAAGCAAAACCGCAAAGTTAGTCAGCAAAAGCAAAATTGAAAAATCGTGGCTGTATAGGCTCTACAGGTTTTCATTTGTGTCATAGCTTTTAGGCATAATCTGTTACTTGAGCTCCTTGACCTTCTCTTTTCAACAAAGGGGAGCGAACTCTTACTTTTCAGGGCAAAAGTAATTAGGGAAAATTTTGGGACAAGCAAAAATCGAACAAAATTTCTTTACTCAGTATTTCAGGGATTCAATCTGATACAATTGTTATTTTGTACATTCGTTCAATCTAGTATCATAATACAATCTAGGGATTATAACTGATTGATTATTACTGAGCCCTCTGACATGGTGCAGTAAAACAAAATAATCGACGGGTAAAATACCGCGTAGTTTCGGTCAAGGGGACCAACATTGACCGAGCTCACTCCAGGTTTATCAGCGCATGACATCACTACACGTTACTTCCCATTTTAAGTTGCTTAATTCTCCAATATTTTCTCACCCTGATTTAATTCAAACAACATTTTGCTCTTTCGCTTCTCTGCTATTGGCTCAGACCAAACTTAATGCAAATAAAATGGTTAAAGGAGTTTGACACTCCCTACTAACTTGGTGAATTAGACAATCTACGTTTTCTGACATTATTTATAGATCTTTAGATTGAAATTCTTAGAAATCGTACCCGTCTCCGGTGCCTAGACAGTTAGCTATTCTGTCTTTGGCACTTTCAAGCGTATTACATAACAATAGACCATTAGTAAAAACATAATGTGCACTTAATATTAAAACTCTGGGTCTATTATTGATTTATTAAACTTTATGATTTCTTCCATCTTTCTGAAACAAGGGAACTAAATTAAACTTTCTTGTCCATGTATTATTTGCTACGCCAAACATAAAATGAAGCAAGATAAAGCCAAGCGAGTACGCAGTAAAACAGCAACATTACTAATTTAATTTAGTGGCCACCGACTACTATTTTATTATATTGTATATGAACAAAATCGCAATAGCTCGACGAGTTTATCCTGGGCTTCAAAGAGCAAATCTTGCACGTCTGCAAGGTGACCTTTGACGCCCCGGAATTCAACTGTTGTAACGTTTATTATTTCTGCAGTTCAAGATTTTCTGCTTATTTTGCTAACTTGAGCTTCTGTTCGCGCGTGTTCCAGCTTTTCTTCTGAAACCTTATCTGCGCCTCCATCTTTTTCCTCTCGTTAATTTCCCATATTTGTCTGATCGTGTTTATTTGTCTTTCATCTGTAATAAAACACTGACAACTACTATACATGTAATTTACTTTTAGTAATTTACCCCTCTAATTATTGCCTTTGATTTTCGGGTAAATAAGGGCTTCCAAGCTTATCATACCCTAACCTATTCGGGCGGCGAACTTCTCTGGACGTTTGTCTAGTACCTCTCGTAGCCAGATCAAACCTAACACCTTGCATTGCACCGCGGCGCGCGGCTTGAGTACGTAATCTAAGCGCCTCTGAACGAACCGTAGGGTGGCTTAAAGCTCTATCACGAATTAAATTTGGTGGGGGGCTATTAAGATCAATAGGAGCTTCAGACCCAGGGTGATCAGATTCGAGTTCCCCAAATGGTCCTCTCAGTTCCGGCATACTACCAGAACGGTTGACCCCATCATTGACCCCGTCGCTAAAATTCGACCCGAGCCCAGAATGACCCGGTGTCTCCTCAAGTGTGCCCCTTCCAAAACCTTCCCGTTGAGGGCTGGTTTCTTCTGATTCTGGTAACCGAGATACTTTACCCCCCCGAGACTGAGGTGTCTCAATTACCGTTTGATTTGGTGACTCTTCTTCTGGTCGAACAGGTGATAGGTCTGGGGACCTGTCAACCCGCGTACTAGCTTGAGGGAAGTTATTACCCGTGAGTGAATCGTTTATACCCTCAGGATCACTAAACGGATCCTGCGCAACTGTGCTCTCGAACTCTAGACGGTAGTTTGGGGCCTCTAATGACGGTATCCCCACCCCAGCGAGATTTTCGTAGAAATCATGAGATGGTGTGATACCCTGTCTCAAAACTGGTGCCTCGCCAAAAGTTGGCGTAGAGCATCTAACAACTGTCCTTGGTGTGAAAAGTTCTCTTTCCATCAGCGCATCGTCTAATAATTCGCTCTCGAGACTCGAGGAGCTTCCCAACCCCTGCCTGCGAACAGGTGTTTCAGTATAGGGGTCATCCCATTCTAAATCTTCAGAGCCCAGAGAATAACGTCTTTTGCAATCCCCATGTTCATTTGGTTGATCCGTATGATACGGCTGTAATGTTAACGGGCGGTGAAATAGAGGAAGTTGGCGAAATTTCGGAAAATCATCCATCGATTCCGGACCCGGAACCGAGGATTCCGGTCTAAAAGCAAAATCACTCGGGCCAATATCATACATGTCCTCAGTAAGTGGGTTTGGTATAACGGAGGGTGGGTTTGGTGGGTCGCAATCTGGGATAGTTTTCTGACCTGCAGTTGGACTGTCCCACCAAGTAACTGTTTTTCCGGTACGCGAACTTTCAGGTTTATTTCCGGCCGGATTTTCTGCGGAAGAGGAAATAGGTGCCGGAATTTCGTCAAAATTAGGCGGTATAATCAGTTCATCTTGCATAACGTCCCTTTCCCACAGACTCCTGGGAATGTACGTTTTCAAACGATTGTAATGGACAATTTCCACCCGTCCGTCTGATAGCCTTGTGATTTTAAAGTTTAGGCCATTTTCCAGAACTGCATTTATTCGATAAGGTCCCACCCAACGTATCTTGTCCAATTTTCGCAACCTCGCGTCGGGTGGCGTATGCAAAAGTACAAGGTCACCGACCTTTAGGGATTTCTGATTTTCGGTTCTATTGCAGTAGAACCGCTGACGTTCCCGAGCGATATCGGAGTTGTCCCTGATCATTTGATACGCAGTTCTCTGCCGAGTAATCATTTCCGATTTGTAATCCGAATCCAGATTATAATAGACCCTACTGTTAATGACGGTGTCCATCGGGAAACGGGCGTCGCGAAGGAACATAGCATAAAATGGGTTGTCCGAGATGGATTCGTGAAAAGCTGTGTTCATAGCAAATTGGACATAACAAAGTTGGTCTTCCCAGTCTGAATGTCCCCTATCCTTGACATATAGACTTAAAATGTTTGCTATATCCCTATTCCGCCTTTCGACCGCCCCGTTACACATAGGGTGATACGCAGATGTACGAAGCTGCTTAATGTCAAGAAGTTCAAGTATACCCTTGAATACCGCATTTATGAATTCCGTACCCTGGTCACTTATCAAACGTTCACATGCCCCGAAGATTAAAACAAAATGCTCAACAAACGCCCTGGTGACAGCTTTCGCTGTTTTATCTGCTATGGCCGTAAGAACGATGTATTTCGTGAAATGATCGGTGATGACGACAATATATTCTGAACCATGACTAGAAACGGGTAATGGACCGAGAAGATCGATACCGACCATATCGAGTGGTCTAGAGGACTCGGGTATGGTGCCCAAAGGAGCCCTGGGTGTGTGGTTAAGACCTTTGCGTTGACAACAATCAAGGCAACACTGCACATATTGTTTGACAACGTTGTACATGTTCCGAAAGTAAAAACGGTTGCGCACGCGCTCATATGTCTTAAGAAACCCAAAATGACCCGATATTTTTGAATCATGGCAATCAAATAGAACTTCCGGAATGAGTGAACGAGGTAAAACTGGTACTACCCGCAAATCAGGCCTGCGACAGTTTTGATACGGTGTGTAAACGTAACAAAGTAAGCCGTCGTCAAGAACAAAATTTTCGATTTCACGCAGGACTTGAGTTTCGATTTGAGAGGGCAACCCACTGCCATGTTTAAGGCAGTTACGTACTGCAGAAGAAAACCCGTCTTTCTCTTGCAATTCCCGCAGTTCCTTTGAGGAAAACTGGTTATCCGCCTCTGGTATTACGGCCATTATCGCGTGAGTTGGAATAGTCGTAGGGAGCCTACTTAGAGCGTCTGCAACGACGTTCTGAGTCCCGGGGATGTGCGTGATCTCGAATTCGTACCCTTGCAGTTCCATCTGCATTCTAGCCCACTTTCCGGTAAGATCCTTCCCTGTACTCTTCATCAACCACTGAAGAGGCTTATGATCCGAGGCAACAATGAATTTTCTACCGAGCAAATAAGGGCGAAATGACCTGATGCAGTGAATTATGGCTAAGGTCTCCTGTTCGACCGCCGCATGTTTGACCTCGGCGTCGTTGAAAGTACGTGACGTATACTGTAAGACCTTTTGCCTCCCACCCTGTTCCTGGGTCAAAAACCCTCCACATGCCTTTTTGCTAGCATCGCAAAAAATTTTCATCGGTTTCGCGGACCGACCAAGATCTGGAAGGCCAAGTATAGGTTCTTCTAACAATTTAGATCGCAGCTGTTCCAAAGCTTTCTTCTCCTCATCCCCAAAAATAAAAGGTACCTCCTTTTTGGTAAGTTTAATTAGGGGTGATGCTATAGCCGAAAACTGGGGGACGAATTTGCGAAAATACGAAAACAGACCTATACATGAGCGCAGTTCGCTGACGTCCTTTGGGTATGCAATGTTACGAACCGCACTTAGCTTATTGGGGTCTGGACGGACTCCGTTCTTATCGACCCGATGACCCAAGAAAATAACTTCCTCCTTAAAAAAATCACATTTCCGCGCTTTCAATTTCAGACCGGCTTTGCGGAAAGCGGTAAAAACTTTAATCAACAAAGCCATGTGCGAATCGTCGTCTTCTGAGGCGTTTATAACGTCATCCAGATAGACGGCGACCCCCTCATCAAACAGATGTTTCAAAATTCTATGCATAATTCTACTATAAGCCGCAGGCGCGTTTTTTAGACCAAACGCGAGTTTCGCGTAAACGAATTGCTGGTAGCCCGGTGCCGAAAATCCTGTATATTTGCGGCTCTCCGGATCAATTTCCATCTGCCAATAACCACTCAAACAGTCAAGAACAGAGAAAATCTTTTTGCCATGCAATTTGTCTAAAATAGCAGCTATATGAGGGAGCGGAAACTCGTCTCCCACTGTCACATCATTCAGGCGACGAAAGTCGGTAACCGCACGGTAACTTCCATCCTTTTTCCCGACCAACAATAACGGAGCTAGCCACGGCGAAGCGGCTGGCTCTATAACCTTACAAGCCAACATACGGTCAATTTCTGCCTTTGCGACAGGTTCAAGGTGGACTGGAATGCGATAGGGACGAACTTTCTGTGGGGTTGCATTACCCACATCAATTACAAAAGGCTCAATGTTGCAAGTTCCCAAATCAAAATCGTCCTTCGCGAAAACGTCATGATTATCAGTTAAAAGCTTCTCTACTTTTTGTTTTCGAACTGGGTTTTTCGCGAGGTGATCTAATTTGAACATTTTAAGAAATGCATCCACTTCATTGTCTGGCAGAAAACCAGGACCCGAATTAACATCTGTTGGTTTTAATGAGTCGGTAACACTCATGCAAATATTTTCGTCTGCAGTCCAGGCTTCGGCATTCGCCATATAAAACAAAGGAACTTTTATATCTTTGTCCGAATAGTTTTCTATGAATACCTGAAACATGCCGTCCTGTGTAGTTACAAGTTGCTCCGGTAGGACTAAATCTGGGAATCTTTCGCTCATTTCCTTCGTAGGCGAAACCAAAAACAACCCGTCCGTATCAATTGGCCCCCTACTGGTAGATAACACACAACGTTTACTGGTTTTTGTCTTAACGTTAGTCCTAGAAACGAGTTGGAGACGGTGTATGCGTTTCGGTGGTTTCACATCTTCCACCTCCGTTTTTACCAACCCGATTTCAGACTTTTTACAAGTATTTTCAACATGGGGAAGTGGGCAAGGGTAATCAGGAGGAGGTAAATTAACTACAGGACCCACAGGGTGACAAGAGATCGACTGTGGACTACAAGACTGGCTTCTAGTAAAACAACAATTTTGTTCCCTTTGTCCTTTAAGGTTAACACAATTTGCCGACGGATCAGAAAATTTACAAACAGGCCGAACCTCTCCCCCATTTCCGCCTCTACGGATTAATTTGTCATTTTTAGCATCAACTAGTAGGTCGTACTTCTTTAAAAATCCGTACCCCAAAATCATCGGTATCTTCAGTTTGTCACTTATTAAAAAAGTCTCAAAATATTCATGTTCATCAATTTTTACATTCTCTGAAATACATCCAATAATTTCCATAGAATGGCCGGTAGCACTGCTAACATCACTATAGTTTTTAACTATTTTTGATCTAACTAAAACTGGCAACTGCAAAAACATATCATGACTGATAAGGGACACAGAAGCGCCACTGTCTCCAAGCGCACGTACAGGAATATCACATATTGAAGCATTAAAATACGGCAAAGCATTGCAATTCACTCCATTGCAATTAGAAAAATACGACGCAATAAAATCTTTACCCATATTCTTTTTCGAATTAGCAGGGGACACGATGCGCATCATAATTTACCGAAACCTGACTAAGTGCGCGTCCCCTTACAAGTTTAAACTGCTAAATTTTTCTGACTTGTGGCATTCCGCTGAGAAATGTCCCGGTTTCCCACAAGTAAAACAAGCTCTGAGACTAGATCCGGCGGATCTAGTGCGACATTGCCTTGCCCAATGCCCGACCCTTTGGCAATTATAGCATCGTATGGTAGGTACGTGGAGCGCGACATTCGCGGGCAAAATGACCCGGTTTGTTGCAGTTGAAGCAATTCTTATACGACCCAACCGGTTTTCGGGACTCGGACCTCCCGCGGTGACCTTCCCAAGCACTCTTATTCCCTCCCTTCTCACGAGAACTATCCCTGTAGCTGCTTGCGTCATTTGTCAGTCGGTCATGTTGTGACGACTCCCGACGGCGAAATGTTGGGCGACTCGAACGCCGATAAATAGAGCCGTCTCTATGCTTATCTTGCATGTTATCCCGTGCCATACTATCTCGTGAGGTTGTATCAGCTAGTACACTAGGCTTAGTTTCAACTGAAGCGGAAGCAATAGCGGAAAGCATATGAGGCGATTTGGCTTTAGCAAATTCACGTGCCCGAAAATCATTGATCAAAATTTGTGTGGCCTCCTCAAAATCTGTGGGACACTTAGCAACCACCCGCATTCCCAGCGTAGGGGAAAGACTGTCAAGAAGTAGGTTTTTCAAAAGATTTGAGTAGCCGGCAAAACTTTCTTCAGTTGCCGACGGCATTTGATCAAAACCCAAGAGTTTCAAAGTCTTTAATTTTAGTTTTTCGAAAAATGGGAATGGGTCTTCGCCATCCTCAAGACGAAGAGTTTCGTGAATCAGACGTGCTCTCAAGGACGTGTGTTCAAACTGTCTGGAAAGGGCTTTCTTCAAATCCTCGAATGACTCGAATTTTGCGTGGCTGGTTAAAAAATTAGCCGCATGACCCGTTGTTTTCATGAATGCCAACCGGATAAGTTCATCGCTCTGAATAGACTTATCCCAGAATTTCAAATTTTCCAGCGTCTCAAGAAATATCAAAACGTCTTCGCTACCAGTGAAGGTAGAGACTTGCGATGCAATTTTACAAAGCGTGTCAAGGGACATTTTTGCTGTGTCTTCGACAGACATTTTACGTTCGCTCAGTAACCCCGTAAAAAAAAAAAAAATAGAAAAATGTACTCAAAACACTAAAACACTATATACCATAATATCTAGCCTACACCTTCCCTCCAAACGAAAGACGACGCGTCACCAGTAAACCGATGAGAGGTTCTTGCCCTGTGTTATTACTCTTTATACTCGGATCGGCGGCTTATGTCCCACTTGGGATCATTATATGGTAGCGTTCGAGCGGCAGCAGTATTCACCCTTCGAAGGCGTATAGGGATCGTAGTCTTTCGTTTAGGGAGGTCGGTTCTTTTTCTTTAACACTTACTTTATTTATTCCTTTAGTACAACCTGCTTCTGTTAACACGTAAGGTAATCTAATAATACAGACACATGTCTCGCTACAGTCAACTCTCAGAATCATCTGCTCGCCTCGAGCTTCACATCAAATTCCTATTTTTGCTTACTGCGTAGGAGCTAACCTTTTAAGTTCAACTAACCGCACAGGAAACTGATAAGGCTACTTCCATCGTCCCGAGGCTTGAATTATTACCAAATATGGAGTTGCTTTTCTCAGCCCGCATTAATTCAGATTACCGCGTCAACTTTGATATTTAATATCCTAATACTATCCGTAACATCCATGAAGGAAGTCCTGTCTACAATCAGAATTAATAAATACAATGAGACAATCAGGAAAGAAGAACTAGTGTTAGGTTTGAAATATACCATCGTTAAAATGAGAATTGCTAAGACAAAATATGGTGATAAGTTGGCTGTTGTTATTAATCATAATAACAAAGCCTATGATTTGTTTATTCCACAGAGATATAATGCTATTGCTAGCAAGTTGCTTCTAAAGAAAAATCTGGTTTTGTAGCCCATTATGAGGGTAAATAAGAACTCTGAACAATATGTCGATTTAGAATTGTTTACTCAGTAATATGGTGTAGAATTGGTATTATATTTGAATAAAAAATGAAAAATGTAGAAAAAAAGAAGTAGTATTTTAGTGTATATTGTAGTAGTTGATATGTAGTAAAGGGTAATATTTCTTATTTCTAGGATCCTTTATTTTGCAAGTAAAAGATAAAAATGTCTTTAAAAAAGGGGATAATTTGGTAAAAAGGATGGTAAGCTTTAAGAAATTGATGTTAAAATGGGGTTTTGAAATTGGGGGATGAGTGAGCTAGAATCGGCTTTTATATACTACTACTGATGTATTGTTTGATAAAAAGAAATTTTCGACCTTGCGGTGAAGATGCGCACTTGATAGGAGCTAGAACTTCATTTGTCAGCTAAACCTTTGAGGCAAGAATGATAATGGGCTCATGGGGATCATGAAGATGTATATTTTGCTTAAAAGAATTTTTCTTAATTTACGATCATGGCTGGTACTTTAAGGAATGGTCGGATTTGGAAAGTGGCGATTTCTAAGCCAAACTTATCGAATTTCTAATATTCCAGCCAAGTTTCGTCGTCCTAGCACATCTGGAAGTACCTTTAAGTAGCGTGCACACAAAGTCCGAATTTCGCAGTCCGGTACGAATTGCTTTCTCCGCTCCGGAATTTTGACACATCGCACGCGGATCCGGTCCGATAATATGGTTCCGGTTTGAGTAGAAAATAGTCTACTTTGTCCGGAGCAAATTTTAAACGCATGCGAAATTGTAGCTGCGTCCTTTGTCATGGGAGTGGTCTCCGTTTTTTTGGGATCCCAAAACGTGAGTGGAGCGATACCTATGACATCGCAAAAGTTGTCCGTCTGTGCGTCCGTCTGCCCTTCGTCCGTCCGTCCGTCAGTCTGTCCGTCTGTAAGAACGATAACTTTCGAAGGGAATGAGCTATTTTGATGAAATTTGGTTTGAGGATTCGTTGGGTCGTCGGATTCGTAGATGTGCTTTGTAGCCCAACATTTAGGGGTGGGGGAGGGGGTTTAAATGGAGGGCCAAACAAAATATTTTGAAACAGCTAATTTGATGGTCGATTATGGGGTAAGAAGACATGCTGATCACGATGGTGAAAAGCATTTTGTCATCGAACGAGTAGTTCTCCCAAGATCCGGCCAACACCGGAAAGCTACTTAAAACTAAAAGTTTTATTTGAAGTTGATTAAATGTTCGATTTATGGGTAGGAAGACATGCTGAGGGCGATGGTCAGAACCATTTTCTCGACGGACAAGTAGTTCGCCCGGAAGCCGGCCCTAACCGGAAAGTTTGTTACAATTAAAAGTTTAGATGTTCGATTTAGGGCAAGAAGATTTCCTGAACACTTATGTGAACAAATTTTCTACCTGGACATGTAGTTCCCTCCAAATCCGGCAAAACCAGAAAATTGTTAGAAGCTTAAGTTTTAATTCTAGTTGACTAGTAACCGATTTAAGAGTAAGAAGAGATGCTGATTCCGTGTTTGACAATCATATTTTACCTGGAAATTTAGTTCGACCGGAATCCGGCTGGAGTCGGAAAATTTGTTGTAAGTTAAATTTTTATATGTTCATTATTGGGAAAGAAAATACCCTGAGTTCTTTTTTTAGCTTTCTTTTTTCGCCGGACAAGTAGTTCTGGAGTTTGGCGGAAACCAGGAAATTGGCAGAAGTGTCAGGAAGTTATGACTTATGATAGATATGACTTATAGGGGTAAACGCACGCTGAATCCATATCTGAACTTGGTTTTCCCAGATGACTGGCTATTTGGCCTTACTCTGTCTCTGAATTTTAATTGTAAAAATGTTCAATTAGTCTGGCGATGACTAGATCTGGCTAAGACAAGACCCAGTTGTCTGGGTCGGATACAGAATTTTTGGGATCCCATCAAAACCTTTGGTCTTGTCTTATAAGCCGTTTTTGCATCCACCGGTGACTTCTCACCAGTCTTATAACCCGTTTTTTAACTAGCCAGTGTCCGGGTTTAACTCACCGGTGCGGACTAACCAGAACATGCTCGTGAGCCCGGCTTCAGCAAGGAGCTAACCAGTTTTCATCAACTCACAGGTCAACATAAAAAACGCGTTTTAGGGGAAGAACCGGACACTGGTGACTGCACACCAGAGACAGCCCGGACTGCAACGAACGCAGCTTGTGCTCTGACCAGCAATATGGAGAAGTTAATAAGCTGTGTGGAGAGTTTCAAATGTCTATACGATCTGTCTGATGGCAACTACAAAAACAAGACCAAAGGTTTCGATGGGATCCCAAAAATTCCATATCTGATCCAGACAACTGGGTCTTGTCTTAGCCAGATCCAGTCTTCGCCAGACTCCTTGAACATTTTTACAATTAAAATTCAGAAACAGATTAAGGCCAAATAGCTAATCACCTGAGAAAACCAAGTTCAGATTTGGATTCAGCATATGTGTTTACCCCTATAAGTCATATCTGATTTGACGAAAACTTCCTGCCACTTCTGCCAATTTCCCGGTTCCGGCCGAACTCCAGAACTACTTGTCCGGCGAAAAAAGAAAGCTCAAAGACGAAATCAGGGACTATATGTCCGGGTAAAATACGATTGTCACACAGGGACTCAGCATCTCTTCTTACCCCTAAATCGCTTGTCTAATCAACTAGAAATAAAACTTTGACTTCCAACAGTTTTCCGGTTTTGGCCGGATTCCGGACGAACTACATGTCTGGGTAGAAACTTGTTTTCACATAAGTGTTCAGCATGTCTTCTTGCCCTGAATCGAACATCTAATCAACTCCAAATAAAACTTTTAATTTTGACAAACTTTCCGGTTTGGGCCGGATTCCGGTCAAAGTGTCCGTCGAGAAAATAGTTTTCACCATCGTCTTCAGCATGTCTCCCTACCTCTAAATCGAACATTTAATCAACTTCAAATAAAACTTTTACTTTCAAAAAACTTTCCGATTTGGGCCGGATTCCGGGCGAAATACTTGTCCATCGAGAAAATAGTTTTCACCATCGTCTTCAGCATGTCTTCCTACCCCTCAATCGAACATCTAATCAATTTCAAATAAAACTTTTACTTTCAACAAACTTTCCGGTTTGGGCCGGATTCCGGGCGCAATACTTGTCCGTCGAGAAAATAATTTTCACCATCATCTTCAGCATGTCTTCCTACCCCTAGATCGAACATCTAATCAACTTCAAATAAAACTTTTACTTTCAACAAACTTTCCGGTTTTGGCCGGATTCCGGGCGAACTACTTGTCCGATGACAAAATGATTTTCACCATCGTGTTCAGCATGTCTTTTTACCCCATAATCGACTATCACATTAGCTGTTTCAAAATATTTTGTTTGTCCCTTAATTTGAATCCCCTCCCCAACCCCTAAATGTAGAGCTACAAAGCCCATCTACGAACTTGACTGGTCCGACGACCCAACGAACCCTCACACCAAGTTTCATCAAAATATCTCATTCCCTTCGAGAGTTATCGTGCTTACAGACGGACGGACAGACGAATAAACCGATGAGAGGTTCTTGCCCTGTGTTATTACTCTTTATACTCGGACCGGCGGCTTATGTCCCACTTGGGATCATTATATGGTAGCGTTGGAGCGGCAGCAGTATTCACCCTTCGAAGGCGTATAGGGATCGTAGTCTTTCGTTTAGGGAGGTCGGTTCTTTTCTTTTAACACTTACTTTATTTATTCCTTTAGTACAACCTGCTTCTGTTAACACGTAAGGTAATCTAATAATACAGACACATGTCTCGCTACAGTCAACTCTCAGAATCATCTGCTCGCTTCGAGCTTCACATCAAATTCCTATTCTTGCTTATTGCGTAGGAGCTAACCGCAGTCGCTACAAAAGATTAAACCAAAGTCCTGATCAAACGTGCCTGAAAACTCAGGAAGAGGATGTTCAACAACAGGGAACTGATAAGGCTACTTCCATCGTCCCGAGGCTTGAATTATTACCAAATATGGAGTTGCTTTTCTCAGACCGCATTATTTCAGATTACGGAATCAACTTTGATATTTAATATCCTAATACTATCCGTAACACTCGTTATCCCTTTCAAGGTTTTGACTCCCGACAAAACAAACTATGCCACTGCCAGAACTTGATTTTTATAAACTTCTCTTTACTTGGCTTACTTTATTTTTGCATTCTAAAATTTTTGATCAACCTGTCTAACTCAGTTACGACAGATGTTCCATTTCCAGTATCGGCTTTTCAATAAAATGAAAACAGAACTTTACAAGCCTCTACCCTTCCTTTTGTCCGAAAGTTTGCATGAGCGGTGGTTTGCAAGTTTTTAGACCTGAAACCTTTTGCTCCCCGGCATAGTATGCTGAATACTTTCCCGACAAAAGGGTACTTTATGTACTGATAAAATAGAAGCAATTAAATAAAAGTCTGCATCCCTTCCCTCTTTCGAAAATTTCGTTCAGGGTAGGACCTAATTTTATACAATCAATATCGAGTTCTGACTTGGCTAACCCACCCGTAAAGAAGTTAAATTTATAATTTATGGCAACACAATTAGCTTATAATTTTACAATTGTAAGTTGATTTCTAATTTTAACATTAATTTTTTTTTTACTTTAATGGAATCAATATGAAGTTCAAATTACTAAGACACCCGCGAAAATCTGAATTAAAAGAAAAATAATGCCTCTCCCAATTAAATTAATTCTTGAGCATCTGGAACTTGGTTTAACCGCGGTCACGACTCAAACTGAAAACTACGTTAACACAAACGTTAATTCGCGACGACACTACAATACCGACAACAAGAAAAATTTTCCATATTATATACACGACATAAAACAATTAATTATTTTTATTTCGTTTTATCGGAACCAATGAAAATCGGTTCTTAATTTAACTTAAGCAAAATTTACAGTATTATACACACCACATACTACAATTAATTATTTTTATCTCGTTTTATCTACTTCAACTTAAGCAAAAATTACCATATTGTGCTCACAACATTTTACAACTAATTATTCTAATTTATTACTATTATTATTATTACATATATATATATATATTTTTTTTTTTTTTTTTTTTTTTTTTTTTTTTTTTTTCCTTAATATACATTTATAGTCTTGGCTCTTCAGCCATCTGAATACATTTGATAATGTGATAAGCATGCTCAGCAAATAAAGCAA
The DNA here is from genome assembly GCA_023053575.1 of Branchinecta lynchi. Classification (NCBI taxonomy): domain Eukaryota; kingdom Metazoa; phylum Arthropoda; class Branchiopoda; order Anostraca; family Branchinectidae; genus Branchinecta; species Branchinecta lynchi. The sequence continues at coordinate 21,032,158 of JAKZAP010000015.1, forward strand.
TAGAAAAATCGTGGCCTTCGGCCCTTCAAATACGTTTGAAAGTATAAAACAAGCATGCTTCACTCATTGAAAAGGAAAATACTACAATTTGTGGCCTGAGGCCCTTCGAATAATTTACATGAATCACATGTTAAAGCGGCAAAACAGCACTAAAAATTATAATTGTCTTATTCCGATGTTCACTGTTACTGTTATGTACACCCACTACCGTGAAAAATTCCGAAACGGTACAACCGGACCATAAGTTCTTGCCTTGCACGGGCATTCGCGGGACGCATAAAAATATCGTTAAGCTGATCCACGGTGACCTCCATCGGAATTCTTTCTCGTCGATGACTTCTGTTGAATAGTTCCTCGTTGATGACTTCTGTTGAATAGTTCCTCGTCCATAACTTCTGTTAAGTAGTTCCTCGTCTTCAGCTGTTCTGATGAAAACTCGACCGAAATGGTTACGAATGATGGTTGGTTGACTCGACGCTGACTCGGTTGACTTGATGACTTCTGTTGAGTCGTTCCTCGTCGATAACTTCTGCTGGGTTTATGGCAAAACTGCTTCTAGCTGTTCTGATGAAAATTCGACAGGAATTCTTATGAACGATGGTTGATTAACGGCTCCGTTCATCCACGGATGCGGTATGGGAGCACTCCGACTTGGAATACTAGGGAGGGGTTTTATGACTACGTCCCCTCTTGGTTCCTCCGGTAGAATAGCTGGCGGAAACGGCATGGCCTCGTATGCGAATACATCTACGGCTACTTCAAGATTCGGTGGCAACTCAGCTCGTTCGCCGTCCTCCATTGGCATGGGCGGAGTGTGAGGGCGATGCTGCTCCTCGTTCTGTGGCGACTCGGCTCGTTCGCCGTCCTCCATTGGCATGGGCGGAGTGTGAGGGCGATGCTGCTCCTCGTTCTGTGGCGACTCGGCTCGCTTCGCCGTCCTCCATTGGCATGGGCGGAGTCTGAGGGCGATGCTGATCCTCTTCTTCTTCCTCATCCGCGAAAAGGTCAGCAAGCCGTTCATCGATTCTCCTAGGGCTCATATTGACGTCCCCTACCGGTTCCTCTTTTGGCGTTATCGAAGCGAAGCGTTGTCGAACTAGTTGGCTTTTCATGCTGTATGCAGGGTAGGGCCGTTATCAGCTAAGCTCTTCTGTGCTTCTTAGTCGAACTTCTGCTGATGCGGACATAAGTCGTCTGCGTCGTGACTTCTAAATCGGGAAACCGATGGCGCTCCAATCGTTTCTTCTTTCCCGCCACTGACAAGGTTGATGTTTGAGAGCGATAACTGGCTCCTCAACAAATGCTCGACGAACTGCTCCTCCATGACTGGGATTTCTGCTGAGAACGACTCGTAGTAAGGACTAAGTTGGTTCGGCTTCGGTTCGACCTGTAATATAAAATAAACGCAGTATATCTGGAATACTTATTTAATCGCTTTACACGATTACTTTTGGCGTCCTCTCATTCTCATGTTTTTTTCTTCTCCGTGTTTCTTGTTATTTTTCGCGAAAATTTAAAACACCTCAAATCTGACGTTTAACGCACATCAGATGCTAAAACCGCAAATCACGGGAGCTGTTTTAATTTAAAGACACCTCAATTCTGACGTTTAACGCACATCAGATGCTAAAACCGCAAATCACGGGAGCTCTTTAAAATTTCCCACGACTTCTCTTTGAGCGTTTAAAGTACGCTAAGGGTAACTTGACCGCAAGTTCTGACCTTTCAAGTCGCGACATATGCTAATCCATTTAAGCTGGATGGCCTCTGACGGTAGTTTTTAGCTGTACAGCAAAACAAAATTTGGCGCGATTTCTACGGCACACGGTAACAAAGTGAAGTTGGACGTATGCTTCAACCATATCTGTCTAGATCTATCTATCTGTCTATACTTGCTATCATGAAGAGCTTCTGGATAAAATGCCGGTTAATATCTCCGACCATTGACCATTGGTTGACACTGTCTGTGTGTCCTTCTAAGCTCTGAAAGACTCAAAACAATAATTAGTAAAACCCTCACTCGATTTGTCTATCAATCGAAATACGTGTCTAGCAGCAATTATTTAAAAATCCTGTGACTCAATTATACTGCAAAAGTACGTCAGCTACTCGCGTGAAGCAAAACCGCAAAGCTAGTCAGCAAAAGCAAAATTGAAAAATCGTGGCTGTATAGTCTCTACAGGTTTTCATTTGTGTCATAGCTTTTAGGCATGATCTGTTAGTTGAGCTACGTGACCTTCTCTTTTCAACAAAGGGGAGCGAACTCTTACTTTTCAGGGCAAAAGTAATTAGGGAAAATTTTGGGACAAGCAAAAATCGAACAAAATTTCTTTACTCAGTATTTCAGGGATTCAATCTGATACAATTGTTATTTTGTACATTCGTTCAATCTAGTATCATAATACAATCTAGGGATTATAACTGATTGATTATTACTGAGCCCTCTGACATGGTGCAGTAAAACAAAATAATAGACAGGTAAAATACCGCGTAGTTTCGGTCAAGGGGACCAACATTGACCGAGCTCACTCCAGGTTTATCAGTGCATGACATCACTACACGTTACTTCCCATTTTAAGTTGCTTAATTCTCCAATATTTTCTCACCCTGATTTAATTCAAACAAACTTTTGCTCTTTCGCTTCTCTGTTTACCTACTGGCTCATACCATACTTAATGCAAATAAAATGGTTACAGGGGTTTGAGACTCCCTACTAAATCTTCGCGAATTGAAATATCTATTTGTTTTAATAATATTTTTAGGTCTTTATAAGTTGAGAAAAGAATATTTAGAAACTGCACCGTCTTTAGTGCCGAGACAGGTCGCTCCGGCCGGTGTGAGCCTGTCTTAAGCACTTTCGACAGTATTACACGACAATAGACCATTAGTAAAAACATAATGTGCACTTAATATTAAAACTCTGGGTCTATTATTGATTTATTAAACTTTATGATTTCTTCCATCTTTCTGAAACAAGGGAACTAAACTAAACTTTCTTGTCCATGTATTATTTGCTACGCCAAACATAAAATGAAGCAAGATAAAGCCAAGTGAGTACTCAGTAAAACAGCAACATTACAAATTTAATTTAGCGACCACCGACGACTATTCTATTATATTGTATATGAACAAAATCGCAATAGCTCGACGAGTTTATCCTGGGCTTCAAAGAGCAAATCTTGCACGTCTGCAAGGTGACCTTTGACGCCCCGGAATTCAACTGTTGTAACGTTTATTATTTCTGCAGTCCTAAGATTTTCTGCTTATTTTGCTAACTTGAGCTTCTGTTCGCGCGTGTTCCAGCTTTTCTTCTGAAACCCTATCTGCGCCTCCATCTTTTTCCTCTCGTTAATTTCCCATATTTGTCTGATCGTGTTTATTTGTCTTTCATCTGTAATAAAACACTGACAACTACTATACATGTAATTTACTTTTAGTAATTTACCCCTCTAATTATTGCCTTTGATTTTCGGGTAAATAAGGGCTTCCAAGCTTATCATACCCTAACCTATTCGGGCGGCGAACTTCTCTGGACGTTTGTCTAGTACCTCTCGTAGCCAGATCAAACCTAACACCTTGCATTGCACCGCGGCGCGCGGCTTGAGTACGTAATCTAAGCGCCTCTGAACGAACCGTAGGGTGGCTTAAAGCTCTATCACGAATTAAATTTGGTGGGGGGCTATTAAGATCAATAGGAGCTTCAGACCCAGGGTGATCAGATTCGAGTTCCCCAAATGGTCCTCTCAGTTCCGGCATACTACCAGAACGGTTGACCCCATCATTGACCCCGTCGCTAAAATTCGACCCGAGCCCAGAATGACCCGGTGTCTCCTCAAGTGTGCCCCTTCCAAAACCTTCCCGTTGAGGGCTGGTTTCTTCTGATTCTGGTAACCGAGATACTTTACCCCCCCGAGACTGAGGTGTCTCAATTACCGTTTGATTTGGTGACTCTTCTTCTGGTCGAACAGGTGATAGGTCTGGGGACCTGTCAACCCGCGTACTAGCTTGAGGGAAGTTATTACCCGTGAGTGAATCGTTTATACCCTCAGGATCACTAAACGGATCCTGCGCAACTGTGCTCTCGAACTCTAGACGGTAGTTTGGGGCCTCTAATGACGGTATCCCCACCCCAGCGAGATTTTCGTAGAAATCATGAGATGGTGTGATACCCTGTCTCAAAACTGGTGCCTCGCCAAAAGTTGGCGTAGAGCATCTAACAACTGTCCTTGGTGTGAAAAGTTCTCTTTCCATCAGCGCATCGTCTAATAATTCGCTCTCGAGACTCGAGGAGCTTCCCAACCCCTGCCTGCGAACAGGTGTTTCAGTATAGGGGTCATCCCATTCTAAATCTTCAGAGCCCAGAGAATAACGTCTTTTGCAATCCCCATGTTCATTTGGTTGATCCGTATGATACGGCTGTAATGTTAAAGGGCGGTGAAATAGAGGAAGTTGGCGAAATTTCGGAAAATCATCCATCGATTCCGGACCCGGAACCGAGGATTCCGGTCTAAAAGCAAAATCACTCGCGCCAATATCATACATGTCCTCAGTAAGTGGGTTTGGTATAACGGAGGGTGGGTTTGGTGGGTCGCAATCTGAGATAGTTTTCTGACCTGCAGGTGGACTGTCCCACCAAGTAACTGTTTTTCCGGTACACGAACTTTCAGGTTTATTTCCGGCCGGATTTTCTGCGGGAGAGGAAATGGGTGCCGGAATTTCGTCAAAATTAGGCGGTATAATCAGTTCATCTTGAATAACGTCCCTTTCCCACAGACTCCTGGGAATGTACGTTTTCAAACGATTGTAATGGACAATTTCCACCCGTCCGTCTGATAGCCTTGTGATTTTAAAGTTTAGGCCATTTTCCAGAACTGCATTTATTCGATAAGGTCCCACCCAACGTATCTTGTCCAATTTTCGCAACCTCGCGTCGGGTGGCGTATGCAAAAGTACAAGGTCACCGACCTTCAGGGGTTTCTGATTTTCGGTTCTATTGTAGTAGAACCGCTGACGTTCCCGAGCGATATCGGAGTTGTCCCTGATCATTTGATACGCAGTTCTCTGCCGAGTAATCATTTCCGATTTGTAATCCGAATCCAGATTATAATAAACCCTACTGTTAATGACGGTGTCCGTCGGGAAACGGGCGTCGCGAAGGAACATAGCATAAAATGGGTTGTCCGAGATGGATTCGTGAAAAGCTGTGTTCATAGCAAATTGGACATAACAAAGTTGGTCTTCCCAGTCTGAATGTCCCCTATCCTTGACATATAGACTTAAAATGTTTGCTATATCCCTATTCCGCCTTTCAACCGCCCCATTACACATCGGATGGTACGCAGATGTACGAAGTTGCTTGATGTCAAGCAAGTTCAAGAATTCCTTTGAAAACAGCATTTATGAATTCTGAACCCTGATCACTTATCAAGCGTTCGCAAGCCCCGATAAACCAAAACAAAATGCTCAACAAACGCTCTCGCGACAGCTTTTGCTGTTTTATCTGCTATGGCCGTAAGAACGATGTATTTCGTGAAATGATCAGTGATGACGACAATATATTTTGAACCATGACTAGAAACGGGTAATGGACCGAGAAGATCGATACCGACCATATCGAGTGGTCTAGAGGACTCGGGTATGGTGCCCAACGGAGCCCTGGGTGTGTGGTTAAGACCTTTGCGTTGACAACAATCAAGGCAACACTGCACATATTGTTTGACAACGTTGTACATGTTCCGAAAGTAAAAACGGTTGCGCACCCGCTCATATGTCTTGAGAAACCCAAAATGACCCGATATTTTTGAATCATGGCAATCAAATAGAACTTCCGGAATGAGTGAACGCGGTAAAACTGGTACTACCCGCAAATCAGGCCTGCGACAGTTTTGATACGGTGTGTAAACGTAACAAAGTAAGCCGTCGTCAAGAACAAAATTTTCGATTTCACGCAGGACTTGAGTTTCGATTTGAGAGGGCAACCCACTGCCATGTTTAAGGTAGTTACGTACTGCAGAAGAAAACCCGTCCTTCCCTTGTAATTCCCGCAGTTCCTTTGAGGAAAACTGGTTATCCGCCTCTGGTATTACGGCCATTATCTCGGGAGTTGGAATAGTCGTAGGGAGCCTACTTAGAGCGTCTGCAACGACGTTCTGAGTCCCGGGGATGTGCGTGATCTCGAATTCGTACCCTTGCAGTTCCATCTGCATTCTAGCCCACTTTCCGGTAAGATCCTTCCCTGCACTCTTCATCAACCACTGAAGAGGCTTATGATCCGAGGCAACAATGATTTTTCTACCGAGCAAATAAGGGCGAAATGACCTGATGCAGTGAATTATGGCTAAGGTCTCTTGTTCAACCGCCGCATGTTTGACTTCGGCGTCATTGAAAGTACGTGACGTATACTGTAAGACCTTTTGCCTCCCACCCTGTTCCTGGGTCAAAAACCCTCCACATGCCTTTTTGCTAGCATCGCAAAAAATTTTCATCGGTTTCGCGGACCGACCAAGATCTGGAAGGCCAAGTATAGGTTCTTCTAACAATTTAGATCGCAGCTGTTCAAAAGCTTTCTTCTCCTCATCCCCAAAAATAAAAGGTACCTCCTTTTTGGTAAGTTTAATTAGGGGTGATGCTATAGCCGAAAACTGGGGGACGAATTTGCGAAAATACGAAAACAGACCTATACATGAGCGCAGTTCGCTGACGTCCTTTGGGTATGCAATGTTACGTACCGCACTTAGCTTATTGGGGTCTGGACGGACTCCATTCTTATCGACCCGATGACCCAAGAAAATAACTTCCTCCTTAAAAAAATCACATTTCCGCGCTTTCAATTTCAGACCGGCTTTGCGGAAAGCGGTAAAAACTTTAATCAACAAAGCCATGTGCGAGTCGTCGTCTTCTGAGGCGTTTATAACGTCATCCAGATAGACGGCGACCCCTTCATCAAACAGATGTTTCAAAATTCTATGCATAATTCTACTATAAGCCGCAGGCGCGTTTTTTAGACCAAACGCGAGTTTCGCGTATACGAACTGGTCGTATCCGGGTGCTGAAAACCCCGTATATTTGCGGCTTTCTGGATCGATTTCCATCTGCCAATAACCACTCAAACAGTCAAGAACAGAGAAAATCTTTTTGCCATGCAATTTGTCTAAAATAGCAGCGATATGAGGGAGTGGAAACTCGTCTCCCACTGTCACATCATTCAGGCGACGAAAGTCGGTAACCGCACGGTAACTTCCATCCTTTTTCCCGACCAACAATAACGGAGCTAGCCACGGCGAAGCGGCTGGCTCTATAACCTTACAAGCCAACATACGGTCAATTTCTGCCTTTGCGACAGGTTCAAGGTGGACTGGAATGCGATAGGGACGAACTTTCTGTGGGGGTGCATTACCCACATCAATTACAAAAGGCTCAATGTTGCAAGTTCCCAAATCAAAATCGTCCTTCGCGAAAACGTCATGATTATCAGTTAAAAGCTTCTCTACTTTTTGTTTTCGAACTGGGTTTTTCGCGAGGTGATCTAATTTGAACATTTTAAGAAACACATCCACTTCATTGTCTGGCAGAAAACCAGGACCCGAATTAACATCTGTTGGTTTTAATGAGTCGGTAACACTCATGCAAATATTTTCGTCTGCAATCCAGGCTTCGGCATTCGCCATATAAAACAAAGGAATTTTTATATCTTTGTCCGAATAGTTTTCTATGAATACCTGAAACATGCCGTCCTGTGTAGTTACAAGTTGTTCTGGTAAAACCAAGTCTGGGAATCGTTCATTCATTTCCTTCGTAGGTGAAACCAAAAATAGCCCGTCTGTGTCTATTGGCCCCCTACTGGTAGATAAAACACAACGTTTACTGGTCTTTGCATTAACACTAGTCCTAGAAACGAGTTGAAGACGGTGTATGCGTTTCGGTGGTTTCACAGATTCCACCTCCGTTTTTACCAACCCGATTTCAGACTTTTTACAAGTATTTTCAGCATGGGGAAGTGGGCAAGGGTAATCAGGAGGAGGTAAACTAACTACAGGACCCACCGGGTGACAAGGGATCGACTGTGGACTACAAGACTGACTTCTAGTAAAACAACAATTTTGTTCCCTTTGTCCTTTAAGGTTAACCCAATTTGCCGACGGATCAGAAAATTTACAAACAGGCCGAACCTCTCCCCCATTTCCGCCTCTACGGATTAATTTATCATTTTTAGCATCAACTAGTAGGTCGTACTTCTTTAAAAATCCGTACCCCAAAATCATCGGTATCTTCAGTTTGTCACTTATTAAAAAAGTCTCAAAATATTCATGTTCATCAATTTTTACATTCTCTGAAATACATCCAATAATTTCCATAGAATGGCCGGTAGCACTACTAACATCATTATGGTTTTTAACTATTTTTGACCTAGCTAAAACAGGCAACTGCAAAAACGTATCATGGCTTATTAATGAAATCGAAGCGCCGGTATCCCCAAGCGCGCGAACAGGAATATCACACACTGAAGCATTAAAATACGGCAAAGCATTGCAATTCACTCCATTGCAATTAGCAAAATACGACGCAATAAAATTTCCACCCATATTTTTAGTCAAATAAGCCGGGACAGGATGCGCATCAGAATTTACCGAAACGTGACGAAGTGCGCGTCCCCTTACAAGTTTAAACGGCTGCTATTTTCAGACACCAGGCATTCCCTTGCGAAATGTCCGTTTTTCCCACAATTAAAACACTTTTTCGGATTAGATCCGGCGGACTGACTGCGACATTGTCTTGCCATATGCCCGATCCTTTGGCAGTTATAGCAACGGATGGTACGTGGTGCGCGACATTCGCGAGCAAAATGACCAGCTTTGTTGCAATTGAAGCAATTCTGACTCGATGTACCCGGTTTTCGGAACTCGGGCCTCCCACGGTGACCTTCCCGAACATTCTCATTCCCTCCCTTATCGCGAGAACTATCCCTGTAGCTGCTTGTGTTATTCGACGGGCGGTTATCTCGTGACGACTCCCGACGGTGAAATGTTTGGCGGCTCGAACCCACAAATATAGCGCCGTCGCGACCCTTATTTCGCATGTGTTCTGTAGCCATACTATCTCGTGAGGTTCTATTTGCTACTACACTAGGGTTAGTTTCAACTGAAATAGGAGCGATAGCAGCAAGCACATTATGCGATTTAGCTTTTGCAAATTCACGTGCGCGAAAATCGTTGATCAAGAACTGTTTTGCCTCCTCAAAATCTTTGGGGCACTTCGCGACTACCCTCATTCCCAGACTAGGAGAAAGACTGTCAAGAAGGAGGTTTTTCAACAGATTTGAGTAGCCGGCAAAACTTTCTTCGGTTGCCGACGGCATTTGATCAAAGCCCATTAATTTTAAAACCTTCAATTTCAGCTTTTCTAAAAATGGAAATGGGTCTTCGCTATCCTCTAGACGAAGAGTTTCGTGAATCAATCGTGCTCTAAGAGATGTGTGCTCAAACTGGCTTGCCAAAGCCTTCTTCAAATCGTCAAACGACTCGAATTCCGCGTGGCTTGTTAGGAAATTAGCCGCGTGCCCCGTTGTTTTCATGAATGCCAAACGGATAAGTTCATCGCTCTGAATAGACTTATCCCAGAATTTCAAATTTTCCAGCATCTCAAGAAATATCAAAACGTCCTCGCTACCGGAAAAGGTAGAGACTTGAGATGCAATTTTACAAAGCGTGTCAAGGGACATTTTTGCTGTGTTTTCGACAGACATTTTACGTTCGCTCAGTAACCCGGTAAAAAGAATAAAATAGAAAAATGCACTCAAAACACTAAAACACTATATACCATAATATCTAGCCTACACCTTCCCTCCAAACGAAAGACGACGCGTCACCAGTAAACCGATGAGAAGTTCTTGCCCTGTGTTATTACTCTTTATACTCGGACCGGCGGCTTATGTCCCACTTGGGATCATTATATGGTAGCGTTGGAGCGGCAGCAGTATTCACCCTTCGAAGGCGTATAGGGATCGTAGTCTTTCGTTTAGGGAGGTCGGTTCTTTTCTTTTAACACTTACTTTATTTATTCCTTTAGTACAACCTGCTTCTGTTAACACGTAAGGTAATCTAATAATACAGACACATGTCTCGCTACAGTCAACTCTCAGAATCATCTGCTCGCTTCGAGCTTCACATCAAATTCCTATTCTTGCTTATTGCGTAGGAGCTAACCGCAGTCGCTACAAAAGATTAAACCAAAGTCCTGATCAAACGTGCCTGAAAACTCAGGAAGAGGATGTTCAACAACAGGGAACTGATAAGGCTACTTCCATCGTCCCGAGGCTTGAATTATTACCAAATATGGAGTTGCTTTTCTCAGACCGCATTATTTCAGATTACGGAATCAACTTTGATATTTAATATCCTAATACTATCCGTAACACGAACGGACGGACGGACCGACGGACGGACGGACGGACAGACGGACAACTTTTGCGATGTCATAAGTATCCCTCCACTTACGTTTTGGGATCCCAACAAGATTATCAGAGAAAGATCTTGGTTACAAGTTTCAGCTGAATGCAAGCTACCAGTTAGGCAAAGTTACATGTTGTACTCCTACAGTGGAGGACTTGTAGGTACAGCTCTTTCTAAAGTGTAATAATCAACTTGGAAAGTGTCATTACAGCCACAAAGGCTCAAGGTTAGATATCCCTGTGTGCCCGAATAGACAATATCTTATTAACAAATAATTCGGTGTTCGAAATTGCAGTAGAACTTTCATTCATTGTGTTTTCAATCTTCAGACAGCTTCAGAGTTTGAATGCAGAGGGTTTCATATTTGACATCTTGGCTAGGTCTAACTAAGCTACCCTAACGATCATCCTTGCATAATTCCCAGGCCAAGTGCACTTCAGGAGGTCCTAAAGTCCGGAATACTGAATGTGACAGTTATTTGTGTCGTCGATTAGCAAACTGCCCTGATTCCTGCTAAATTCACGCTATTTGATGACCGGACATATGTTCATGTTCTACAATTGTTGTATAATATATTTTCTTAGGAAAGGTATTGTGATGTGATGCCATAACCCAGAACAGTCTGCAGTCTTGACCATTCCAAGGCAGTCAACCACAAATCCTTGAATTTTGGATACCCTATGCCAAACGTTGGATATGTCTAGCGTTTGGCAAACCCTACGCCTAGCGCTGGATACACTACGCCAAGTGCTGGATATTGTAACCCAGTAAAATATTGATGATTTGAGTGAAGCTTAAAAAATCAACCAATCAGAAATCTTCTATATTGTGGTAAGTCAGGGTTAGGTTACTAACAGGTATCCAGCGTTTGGCATAGGGTATCCAGCAGTAGGCATAGGCTATACCAAATGCTAGAAATACTAAAAATCAGGGATTAGTGGTAGACTGTCCCAAGGTTATTTGTAAGCGCCCCACTGAAACAAACACCACCAGCTGTGTTGATTGCGGCAGTCTATCTTGATACCATAGACACATACACTGTAAAAAGTTTCTCCGAATAAGGATGCCGTATTTGCTACTGGGATTAATCTTATCTCTATTGGGATAAAATTAATCCAAGTTAGGGATAATCTTATCTCAATAAAGACAAGATTAATCCCAGTAGTAAATACTGCAAGATCTTTTTTTTTTACAGTGTAGTGTCATAGTAGAGGTTTGTATATAAATAAAACGAGAGGTTAACAAATTTTTGTGACTTTCCAGCAGGCTTCTTTTGATCATATGATCACTAGCAAATGCTGGCATAAACTTTTTCCGTATTGACATGTTTTTATTTTCATTTCGAATGCAAAAAGAAATGGAGGAACTTGAGAGACACTTTCAGAAAAGAATATGCCAAGTCGAAGAAAACGGTTTCAGGACAAGAAACTAAGTCGAAGAAACTGTGGACCTACCTTCCTATAATGATGTTTCTTGTACACTACATCGAGACCAGGGAAACAGGAGGGAACTATAAGTAAGTAAGTAAGTAATAAGTAATTTATTTATAACCCGCCGTTTTCAGAAAGCGGAGTAAATGAAGAAAGTAAATAAAACACATAAACATACACAAAAAGACACTTAATTTCAATCGTCGGCCAGGAAGCAGTGTAGAAGGTCGTGCGCTGGTTGGGTTCTGTTGTCAATGATTTTTTATAGCGAAGAAGAAACATCCAAAAGGGTAACACTTGCATCTTGAATTTTGAACTTCTCCGTCAAAGTATGGTTATGGCATAATTTCGACAAGTAGAGCAGGTGCTTTGCATATTTAAAATAACATGATCTCATCTTTTTTATCTCCTTCTTTCGCAGAACATGAGTGACACCAGAACGAAAGAGTATAGAAGGAGCGCAGAAGGTGCTGTACAATTTTCCCAAAGCTTTACGATTATAGCGCCCCCGGTTGGGGACGATGCGCCCATAGGCGGTACGGATTGATCTAAAAACTTCTTGAACAACCGAAGAGCAAAATTTTTACAACGAGGATTTGAATGTTATGCCAAGCCATCGTAAAGATTCTGTTGATCTGACGACGAACGATGAAAGAGAGATAGAAGCTTTAGCATTCAAACGATTTGACGAAGGGTTGAAATGCAGGTACTCACATTTTGAGAGGTTAACTTCAAGACCGATTTTGAGAATTTCCGACAACAGCTTACAGACATTTTTGGTAAGTGTGGATCGGGTACGGCTATCTAAGAGCAAGTCGTCCGCGTAAGCTATGTAGCTGAAGGCGTGGTCTTTATAAAAGTAAGCAGGATGCAAAGAATCAAGACAAGAAGATATGGCCGATTTGAAGATGTAGGGAGATAAGACTCCCCCTTGACGAACACCAGTTCGGACCAGTTCTGACTATGAGGATTGAAATGATCAAGTAGTAAGATACTATGATACAGTCAACGAGAGTGAAGATAGCACAAACATGTTAGATAATGCTGCCCAATAGGAACATGTAGAACATGTCGTAGAAAATGAATCTGATGAAGGGGCTTGTAGTATGAACACAGCCCCAAAGCGGAAGTGTGACAAAGAAGATACAAAGCTGCCAAAGCGAAAAAAAAAATTCAGACAAAAGTGAAGTGCCAGGGGCTGATACATTTGAAAAAAATATCATTAACTTGGTAAGCAAGGATGATGAGACCGAGGATGATATTTTCGGGAGATCGGTGACAAAGAACTTAAAGGACTTCGACCCTATAACAAAGGCATTTGTTCAGTTTGTTGCCCTCTAAGTAGATTCAGTCCCCAGAATCTTTGAATAACTGACTTGATTGATGCTTGTTGCACCCTTTAATTTATTCTTTTAGAATAAATCCTTTAAGTCCTTTGTCACCGATCTCCCGAAAATATCATCCTCGGTGGTCTCATCATCCTTGCTTACCAAGTCAATGATGGTTTTTTCAAATGCATCAGCACCTGGCACTTCACTTTTGTCTGAATTTGTTTTTTTTCGCTTTGGCAGCTTTGTATCTTCTTTGTCACACTTCCGCTTTGGGGCTGTGTTCATACTACAAGCCCCTTCGTCTGATTCATTTTCTACAACATGTTCTACATATTCCTCTTGGGCAGCATTATCTAACTTGTTTGTGCTATATTCACTCTCGTTGACTGTATCATAGTATCTTACTACTTGATGATTTCAATCCTCATAGTTCCCTCCTTTTTCCCTGGTCTCGATGTAGGGTACAAGAAACATCATTATAGGAAGGTAGGTCCACAGTTTCTTCGACTTCCTTTCTTGTCCTGAAACCGTTTTCTTCGAGTTGGCATATTCTTTTCTGAAAGTTTCTCTCAAGACACTTGAGAGACAACGGTTTGCTCATCACGGTAAGCAACGATGATGAGACCGAGGATGATACTTTCGGGAGATCGGTGGCAAAGGACTTAAAGGACTTCGACCCTATAACAAAGGCATTTGTTCAGTTTAAAATAAAAGAACTGATATTTCAAGTGAAAAGGAGGATTTTGTTGCCCTCTAAGTAGATTCAGTCCCCAGAATCTTTGAATACTGACTTGATTGATGCTTGTTGCACCCTCCAATTTATACTTATATAAAAAAAAATCGCTCAGTTTCTTTTTGAGTTTCAGTTTACTTTATTCGTTCCAGTCTTCAGCCCAAGCTAACTACCAATCGTGGCTGGTATTGCTAGAAAACACTTGTTTCAAGGTATAAAATCTTGTCTTAACACACCCAGACATTTCCAGGCATAGTGTGGCACCGGGCAGTATTTTCGTATGCGAATTTTCGCGTGTGAAAACTTACCGGACTGTGTTTGCACGTAGCTTTACTCGCAGTCACCGGAATTCCCCCCCCCCCTCAAACTCCCCCCACAGTCGCCAGAGCCTATCCGGTTCTTTAAATGATTTATTCGGAGAATCTGTTTGTTATTCCCGCAAAGTTCCATCCTGATCTCTCCAGTCTAAGCCGGTCACGTATCCCCCCCTCCTAGTTGTTGTCGATCTGGTCTGGACATGAACAAGATCACCAGGGACATGTCCCATGTTCAATTACAAAATTTCAATCAAATCCGATCACCCGTTCCAAAGTTACGTATGACTTATTATTCCGAATTCCCCCTCCCTCTGCTCCCCCCATTATTATCGGATCGAGTAAATATTTATTTAAGAGTCAGTTGGATCGGGTCCCTGATACGCCTCCCGAGTTTCGTCGTGAAAATCCTTGGAACCACCATCACCGGAATTCCGGGAAACTCCCCTCCCCTCCACCCCCCCCCCCCAAGTGTCCGGATCCAGTCCAAATGTGTAAACGATTCATCTGGAGCAGATGCTTGTTATTCCCAGCAAGTTTCACTCCGATCCGTCCATTCTAACCGTTTATCGGGATTTCTGGTCTCCCCAGAAATCCCGAAAAGATATCCAATGCATTTTCAGCTCAATATCCAAGTTGAAAGGAAAGGGGTCCGGATCTGTACGGACTTACTGACCAAACTAAACGCTGTGAGAAACGAATTACTGGCTAAGGGTAAGGAATTACGAGATAATGGATCCGTACAGCTTACACGAGTGAAGCACGAAGGTGCCAAATTGTGGCTTGAGTACAAGTCGGATTCAGAGTCACAGTGGGCAAAAGCGTAAGAAACAGCAAAGGCGACTAGTGTGAAAACATCAGGTCTATCCCGCTATTGATTGGTAATTTTTTGCATTTTTGTGTTTGTGTGATTTCGATTATCTACTTTCGTGTGTTACTTAGGCTAGTTCGGTTCAAGTTTTCCTTCATTATTTCTGGCCCAGTTATTTCTGTTACAGTTATACCAACTCAACATAAGTTTACTCGAAGGATGGCAAGTTTTCATGACTCATCAGTGGGACGGGCTCCTTGTCGCGCGGATTTGTTAGCACGAGGTCGGATCTTTCCGACTCTTTTTATTTGA
Source organism: Branchinecta lynchi (assembly GCA_023053575.1). NCBI lineage: Eukaryota > Metazoa > Arthropoda > Branchiopoda > Anostraca > Branchinectidae > Branchinecta > Branchinecta lynchi. The sequence continues at coordinate 21,047,537 of JAKZAP010000015.1, forward strand.
CATTTACGTTTGCGGTTGCGGGGAGTGCCGATAGGCTGGCAGCTTTAAAGGGGGAACCTCTTAACCTTTGATTATTGTCTGAAACTTTTAATATTTTTGGCCAGAGAGAAAATAACACTTTTTCAGAAATAAAACAATCATTGTATGTTTCACCTGATGAAATAAATAGACTTGAAAATAATTCAAAGAGAATTGGATTTATGAACATACATTGACTCGCCAGTTCTGTTGATGAACTAACAAGATTATTGCCAAGTAATCAAATTGATATTTTGGGAATTTGTGAAACATTTATTAATGATGTGACAAAACATAATGTTAAAATTCCATGGAAAAGGTGGGTTTGGTTTATTTTTGAAAGAAGGAGTACAATTTAAACATATGCCAGAGCTTGAAAAATACGACGTTGAAAAAGTGTGTGAAATTTTGGCTGTTGAATGTCGGAAAGGAACAAAAAAAATACAAACTTGTGTCGTGTATAAGCCTCCGTCAGCCCCAGTCCCGCTTTTTTTGCAATCCCTGAAATCTTTCTTAGCGTCTTTAGACGATAATGATGTTGTGCTCATGGGGAATTTTAATATAAACTTACTGGAATTTCAAGAAAACACTCAAACAACAGAATTTATTACCCTAATGACATCGAAATTACTGATTCCCTCATGTACAATCCAAACGCGTGTTGCGTCGACCAGTGCCACTCTTATCGACAACATATTTTTAACTACACCAGCAACGTCTTCACAAGTTTCTGATAATTTTTTGTTAATTTCTGACGTGAAGTACCAGCTTCAGACAAGAAAAGCACCAGAAACAACAAACCGGATTATCAATAAAAAAAAAGTCTAGAATGTTTGAAAGATAAATTGAATATTACTGATTGGTCTCGTGTATTTGATGCAGAAGAAGTAAACTCTGCAACGGCTTATTTCTTAGAAGCATTTAATGCTGCTTTTGATGAGTCATGCCCCAGAGTAAAAAAACATAAAGGGAAATATAATCAACCCATTCAACCCTGGATATCGACCTCCCTTTTGACGTCAATAAAACACAAAAAAGCTCTCTATAAAACTTTTTTATCATTCCCAAGTGAAGGAAATAAAACAACTTTCAAAAATTACAAAAACCTACTTTCAAAAATAATACGTAATGCTAAAATGAAATATTATTTTGATTCTTTAGTGAAGAAAGTAAATCACCAAAGAAAACTTGGGAGCTAATAATATAATGCTTGAATCGATCGCGAACATCTTCTACACCATCCGAAAGAAAGGACGCTCATGGTAATACAATTGAAAGGGAGCTAGAAATAGCTAACTACATGAACTCATATTTCGCGTCAATTGGACAGTCAGTAGCCAGCAAGCTCCAACATAATATGCCACATGGTCAATGTGATTATCGTACATACCTCGGAAAGCCTTCTGAAAAGTCTATGTTTTTAACACCGGTAACAGAGGAAGAGTTTGCTAATATTGGTAAGCTTTTAAAGAGTGGGAATTCCCCGGGGATTGATGAATCGTCGACGAAGATTGTGAAAGCTATTTTACCGAGTATTAATAAAGTAATGTGTCATTTAATAAATCTGTCATTTAGATCGGGAACTTTTCCTGATTCATTTAAGAAAGCAAAGGTGTTACCACTGTCTAAAAGTGATGACCGGAGTAACTGAACGAATTATAGACCAATATCTATCCTTTCGGGTTTTTTTAAATTAATGGAGCGATGTTTTTATAATCGAGTGTATAATTTCCTTACGTCGAAGGATTATTTTTCAAAAATCAGTTTGGGTTTAGAAAGGGACATAGTACGCAAGATGCCATCATGACTATGATCCAATTTATTCACGAATGTCTTGATAAAAAATTGATTCAGGCGAATATTTTTTTGGACCTTGAGAAGGCATTCTACACGATTTGTCACGATATATTGTTATACAAATTAATCCATGGTGGGATACGAGGACCAGCGCACGATTTTGTCGCATCTTACCTAACAGGTCGATCCCAAGTAACAACTATTAATAAGACAGTTTCGGATCCAACATACATAAATGACCTTTCATCAGCGACAGAAAACAACAGTCTGAATGTCCTTTTCGCCGATGATACCGGATCAACACTTGCAGGACAGTCGGAAGAGGATGTCAAAGAGAAGCTGCAAATCGTGTTTTCCCAATTGATTGTATGGCTAAAAGCTAATCGTTTGTCATTAAATGCCGCCAAAATGAAATTTATCATTTATAGTAGAATTGGACAAAAAGCAAAAGAAGTTTCGACAATAAATGATCAGGCTACAAATATTCAAATTCAAAGGGTAACTTCAGTCCGGTATCTTGGTATAATTATTGATGAAAATCTATCGTATAAAGAACATTGTAATAGATCACGGGTTAAAGTTGCACAAGGAGTTGGTATAATGCGGAGGTTTCTGCATTTTTTCCCGTATGAAATTCTACGCCTGATTTATTTTGATTTGATACACTCCCATCTTACGTATTGTCCCTTGATTTATTTGGCAACAATCAAATATCATGTGAAACCGATAAAGACTCTTCAAAACCGGGCTCTTCGAACTTTACAAAAATATTTACCGTCCCCTTCTTCTTATCCTAACAAAACTAAAACTGAAACTCTATATTTGTTAACCAATATTTTGCCTGTTTCAGAATTATTCACTCTCCATTCTTTTTTATTTAAGGTAAAATATGACCGGTCGGAACTACCTTCGTACTTTCGTTCGAATAATTTATTTCCTGAGCAACCTGACCATGCTTATGAAACCCGTCATAAATGGAAAATGTAGCACCTTAAATTAACCACTGAGAGATCGCGGTTCTCACCATATTTTTCAATCACGGGTTCATGGCATCTTTATTTACAATCTCTTCCAAATATAAAAAACCAACTTCATTCTATACTTATAAATAAATTCAAGAATCATCGATAAAAAAAAAAAAATTAAAGTAAACTTTTGTTTGTTTGTTGTTGATATGTTTTGGTTGGGGTCCATATTAGTTGCCGGCCATCGGTAACCCTCGCTTGCGCATTGGGTATTTTTTTTGTGGGATTTTGGGTTGATCTTGCGGAGTATCGGTGGGCTTGTGGGGCGGGTTCCCGTCTGGTGATGAATCACGGAATTATTAACATTTATTTATGTAATTAGTTATAGGTATAATATGTTTGTTATATATTGTACCGGGTATTTGTCAATCGACCTTGTGTCCCCGGCTTGACCCTATTTATTTCGATCTTATACAGAAGTGTAGATTAAACCTTGAACCCCAACCCCGCACTCCCCCATAGCTGTCAAATCCGGTCTGGACTTCAAATTAAAATCAAAGATTTGTCATTTCTTCAGGTATTAAGTTTCATTCCAATCCGATCACCCGTTCGAAAGTTACACACCACTCAACATTCAGGATTCCCCCGCCCACCACTCCCCCCAGATGGTCAGATCGGGAAACTGATTATTTCCAGGTTGGTTTGGTCGGATCCCTGATATGCCTGCCAAATTTCATCATCCTTCACATCTGGAAGTACCCTAACTTGAAAAAGCGTGACAAAAGCCTGAACCATATACCAACCACTTCGACCGTCGATAACACTAGCTCTCTCTGCCCAAGCTCATAGATATAAGCAGAGAATGACGTCATCCACGTTCAGAGCTATACTAGTGTGAAGAAAGGGGTAGGGGTTTGACAAAAACTAGTCAATCCTCAGGGTTCCCTCGCCCTCCACTCCCCTCCAGATGATCGGATCTTGAAACTGATTATTTCCAGGTTAGTTTGATCAGGTCTCTGATATGCCTGCCAAGTTTCATAGTCCTAGCACATCTGGCTTTTTCTTATTTATCTGTCAGATATTCATGATTTAACTCAATTTAATGACTGTATTGAACGATTTGTTAACTCCTGGTCAAGTGTAGTATATTCAACCCCAGTTAGCAAAGTAGCACTTTCAATGTTTGTTAAGTATGTGTATCCGGGTGGGTATGTTGTATTAGTATATAAATGTATGTAGTTATTTTCTATAGTAACAGTGGGAAGTGATTCTAGGAAAGGAAATGTTGTTGAAGTTTGACTGGCAAAAAGAATAAGGATGTCTTGGGGAGAGTTGAGTTTGGAGCGTCATACTGTTCATACAACACTGTTTGTATAGCACTGTAAGTGAAATGTTTTCATGAAAACTATTAAACCACTCTGAGTTCATGACAACGACCTAATTTCTTATGCTGATGATATGGTACTAATTTTTAAGGCACAAAGTCTGGAAGATTTATATTCAAAAACGAATGCAGCCTTAGATAAGAATTTTCAATATACACAAAATAATAAACTTGCTCTTAACACTGAGTCAGTGAAATTGACCAGATGTCAATATCAGGTATTTTGACTCAGCAGTTTTGCGTCGGCCAGATCACGCCTTTCCCAAAAAAGGGAAAAAAAATCTTGACGATCGTCGATCGTATCGTTCTATAAATGTTTCTTGCACTTTGTTTAACATTTTTTTGTCTATTATTCTTAGTGAAATTTCTCGGAAGCGTCATGTTCCTTCAGAATTCACATCAGTTTAATATCCAGAAAAGATTGAGTCGGGAGCATGCTCTCTTCGCCCTGTTTATTGTTTTTGCGGATGTGGAAGGCTGCGGGATTTCCTTGTTCTTTGTCCACTGGACATAGCCAGAGCTTTCGAATCGTGTATTTTGGCCCAGGTTTTGGCAGAAGCTATTAAAAGAGGGGTTGGTCCCTCCGTTATTAAATGTTTACGATATATATACAGTCATCTCAGAACTAAAATGAAAGGGGGGTCGGACCTCTTCAATGTATTAAAGCAGTGGTTTCCTATCGGTGGCACGCGTACCCCAAGGTTTACGCGAGACCCCTTCAAGGGGTACGCGAAGGAACCAAAATTGATTTAGTCTGTAGCTTCAAAGTCACTCAGTAATTTTTTATTGCCGAAAGCCTAATATTACCAGCAAAGGCATCACCAGGCACAATGTATCTGAAGGGGCGAGGTTCTACTGGCCGACAGGTGATTTTTACCGACTGGTTTTTTAAGTAACTGCTTTTACGAAAAATCGCGGCGCTTCGTGCCGACTCTTTTCTGTTTAATCGTCTGGCCGACCTTTTTGGAGGGATGGGTATTGTCAACCCGTGCGTGACTCCTCTGATTACGAGCCCTATTGGAAGTCAATGAAATAATGTTGATTCAAAAACAGCTAGCTTACTGCCGTAAAATCTGTTACTGTGTCAAACAATATTGTTACAATAAGAATCGAAGACATTGCAAGTGATATTGTCATACAGGTTGTGAATTAAGCAGCTTGATGAAAGCACGGAGAACATCAAAACCAAACACAGAAACAGGCTGGCTGTAAAACAAAAATATGCCGCTAACAACGTCGAGCCGAGATTTGACAAGATTTTGCCACAAAGCAGCCTCTCGTGATTGCCTCATTGGTTTTGTATATATTTTTGTACCTGTATGCCCTATCAATTATGATAATAAATATTAGTTTTTTTCATGTTCTGAAAAAGGTGGTACGCAATCTTTTCGAAGATTGATTAGGGGTACGCGGTACGGAAAAGTAGTTTATTGTTTGTTAGTTTGCGTCTTACTTGTATTGTAGTGAGTGTTTATTTTTTCGGCCCGTGTTAACCTAGTGCTATTAGGGTTCAAAATAAAATTGATTGATTGAAAAGGTTGGGAACTTCTGTATTAAAGGGTGTAAGACAGGGAGGCTTAGCTTCCCCTGCTCTTTTAAACAACTCGGTTCTTCCTGCCAAAAATTCTGTCGAGTGGACGCATATTCATGGCGGTATCGATGTGTCTCTGTTTAACTTACGCCGATGATATTCTGAATCTAAGTCGCTCTTTCTTGGGAAGTGAGAGTACGTTTTCGAAACTAAAACATGAATAGCAGCAGATCGGACTGAGTTTTAATGTTGACAAAACCGTTGAAATTGCTTTCAATCTTAAGGGTATGCAGACAAGCGACTTGAACTTTCTGAATCATCTATTTTGCTTTTTTTCTGACAGTCTTGTTAACCTTGGTATGCCCATCGAAAAAACATTAAAGAAACCATCAAGCTTGCCATTCAAAACCTCGCTAAAAGGATACGGATCGCTTATGCTTCACTTGCTTCTAATATCACACATCTTAGTTGGTTTCATCTTTCTAAAGTTTATAACAGTCTAGTTGTGCCCCATCTTCTTGCTATGTCCCGGATTTTGCAATTTTTGACTACATCTGATCAGAAAAATATTCACCGGATCTATTTTAAGTTTGCCAAGTATCTGCTGCTTTTGCCACCTTGGACCAGTAATTAGTTCTTGGCGCAGAAATTCCATCTGGTTTTGCCTGTTAAGATTATTGATAAAAGAGTGGAAGATTTCAAATCTCTAGCAAATAAACTGAACCACCACTGGTCTTCCCTGTTCGTGTAATATGTAGTTATGCCTGTGCTCTGTTTAGTTTAAAGTTTTCCTACGTGCGTTGTCTTTTTTCTTTATTTGTTTTCTTCTTTTTTGTACTCCGTCCTTAGGGCTACACGCCCTCCATTGTTTCTCTTGGCGGGTAATAAATAGATTGATTGATTGATGGAAAAAACAAAATATATGATTTTCTCTAATCTATCCCCGTTGATCAGCAATAAGATTGTAAAATATCAAGATTCGGTTATAACTAGAGTTGAAAATGTAAAAAAATGTAGTTTTCCAATGTGCGTTGTCTTTTTTCTTGATTTTTTTCTTCTTTTTTGTACTCCGTCACTAGGGTCTAGGGCTACACGCCCTCCATTGTTTCTCTTGGCGGGTAATAAATAGATTGATTGATTGATGGAAAAAAAACAAAATATATGATTTTCTCTAAACTATCCCCGTTGATCAGCAATAAGATTGTAAAATATCAAGATTCGGTTATAACAAGAGTTCAAAATGTAAAATGGATATTTGATGATTTTGTACATGGAAAAATCATGTGAAGGCACTGGCGGTTAAAGTTTCAAGAGCAGCAGGAATTCTGCACAGAGTAAAAAAAAGTTATTCCGCAAAAATCTTTTCCAACACATTATTTCACATTATTTTATTCATATATCCAATACGGTTGTTATATTTGGACTAAGTCGTTTAAGTATAAGATTAAAAAAATTGCAAATACTCAATATGATGATGATGAAATTTTATTTACCTACTGAAGAAGAGGAAAATAGTACAGTATATACAAAGAAAAGGAAACACATACACTGAGCTTTCAATATAGTAGTAAATGGAAGAGATCATAAAATAAATATTTAAAAAAAGAAAAAAAAGAAAAGGGATTAGTCGGGTCTAAAAAATATTCTTCCTAGATGGAGTGAGGAGAAATGGCCAAAGGCAGAGACGTGAAGGTCTTGGGCATAAGTCAAAAACACGCCAGCGCTCCTCATAAAGAAGGAGGAAGCGTGTCCGTACGAATCAAACCCAACGACTCAAATCCTGTGTCAATCAATCACCGCGATCTTTGGTACCAGCTGTGACAACACTTCTGCCTTTCTTACGCTAGATACCCGGAGAGGCCAGAGATTTTGCATCGGCAAGGAGAGATAGTCATCAAGAGTATTATCCAAAACAGGGCAGTAACATTGGTCTATCGACAATATACAACGGCTGAATCTTATTTGTCATCTAACCTTTTTAATATTATGCAAATACGTACAACACAGAAAGGACTATTTATGTACAAATATCTCAATTCACTTTCACCTTCTGGAATTCTACAGCTGGATCTGTTTAAAGAATCGTCATCATATCATGGTTTTCCGACATCTTCAGCTTCAGTCCGTTTGTTGTCTCATCAAAGAAGGCATACTTTAAGAGGGTCGTTTGCAATAAGACATGTAGGAGTAGCGATATGGAATGAAATACCTTTGTCTATTAGGAATGCAACAACCCTTCAGTCTATTAAAAAACAACTAAATATTAAAGTAAGTAAGTAATAAAGTAATTTATTTATAACCCGCCGTTTTCAGAAAGCGGAGTAAAGGAAGAAAGTAAATTAAACACAGAAACATACACAAAAAGACACTTAATTCCAATCGTCGGCCAGGAAGCAGTGTAGAAGGTCGTGCGCTGGTTGGGTTCTGTTGTCAATGATTTTTGATAGCGAAGAAGAAACATCCAAAAGGGTAACATTTGCATCTTGAATTTTGAAACATGATCTCATCTTTTTTATGCCCATGATGCGCCCATAGGCGGTACGGATTGATCTAGAAACTTCTTGAACAACCGAAGAGCAAAATTTTGACAACGATCATTTGAATGTTATGCCAAGCCATCGTAGAGATTTTGTTGATCTGACAACGAACGATCCAAGAGAGATAGAAGCTTTAGCATTCAAAAGATTTGACGAAGGGTTGAAATGCAGGTACTCACATTTTGAGAGGTTAACTTCACGACCGATTTTGAGAAGTTCCGACGACAGCTTACAGACATTTTTGGTGAGTGTGGATCGGGTACGGCTTACTAAGAGCAAGTCGTCCGCGTAAGCTATGTAGCTGAAGGCGTGGTCTTTATAAAAGTAAGCAGGACGCAAAGAATCAAGACAAGAAGATATGGCCGATTTGAAGATGTAGGGAGGCAAGACTCCCCCTTGACGAACACCAGTTCGGACTGGAATTATCTCTGACAAGCTACCTTGCCATTTGAACCTTACTGAAGAATGACCATACCAAAATTTTAACAGATAGACAACAGACAGATTCACGCCAGAAGTAATGAGAGAAAATAGGGCCTGAGAGTGCGTTATATTGTCAAAAGCACCAGCTGCAACTATAGAACATATATGTATAGCAGACTTGTCGCGGGTAGCCTGTTTCATCATTTTTGTCAATATGTGATGAGCGTGCGCACAACTGGTGCTCGAACGGAATCCAAACTGCATTAAACCAAAGCGACATTTTTCAACTATTTCTGGAAGAAGGACGTATTCCAGGATTTTGCTAATAGTCATTTTCAAGTGAAAGAAGTTGAGAGTGGGAATATGTTTGTTCTAAAAAGCAGTATTATTGAATGAGCTCCTTATTTGTATGTTCGTTCCCATACACCGCATGGCCTTTTTTTAACTTTTAAATTTTCTGAAAAAAATATTCTGAAAATAATATGAACCTGGAGAAGAGCTGAAGACCTGCACCGTACATTATTAACCATCATACGACCCAGGACCAGGGGCGTCACGACTGGGGGAGAAGGGGAGGGACCCCCCCCTCCCAATACTGTCGGCCAGTCGGTAAAAAATAACGGAGTCAGTGCAAAGCGCCGCATTTTTTTGTCTAAACAGTTGATTTTTTTTTCAGAAAAACAGTACTTTTTTTCTGAAAATTGGTCGATTTCTCGTCAAAATAGTCGGATTTTCTGAAAATCAGTGGATTTAGCTGAAAATCACACTGAAAGTAAAATGCCCCTCTTTTTGCGAAACACGTTACAAATGACACGGATTCCGCTTGCCCAGCTTTACTTTCTGAGCTTTAGAAAAGGCATACATCGTCAGATGAGGTTGAAAGATAATGGACTGTGCCGGGACTTGTAAGAGTAATGGCAACGTAATACATATAATGCTAGAAAAGGAAATTTATTTTCGTTCGATTTTGCAACTGGAAAACTCTTCAAACAAAAACGTTACCCTAGTTGTTTTTTTCTCACCAACTTTCGTCGCCGAATTCTATTGGCTCTCCTGTGCTACGATATGGTCATGAAGGCTCAAAATAACTCCTTTTCGATTTAATTGAGTTTCAGCTGGATGGCTAGTTTGTAACATTTTCTGTGAAACATTTTTGTAAATGAAACTGTTTTGAGAACTGTTTTAAGATCCGTTGAACAAAGTATAGGTTGCACAACCGTTTCTGCAATAAAAATTTATGGACGTTGAACACAGAGTTCGAACTTTTTGCGGAGGCTATCTATTCGTCAATTCAGTTTCAGAAAACCCTTCAATCGGAAAATGATTTGTCTCGATCAGAGGCATTACCAACCAAAATATTTCCGGAATTGGGCAACGTAATTACCGACTGTCTGGTCGTTTTAGCAGGGATACCGACAGTTTTTAAGAATAGTGCATGTTTTGACGAAAAATAGACTGTTATCGACTGTTTTGAAGATTGTAAACTTTGTTTTTGAACTGACTGTATCCGTTTAAATATTTTCACAGATTGACTGGACGACCTCCCCCCCCCCCCATTCGCGGTGCCCCTGGTGTCGATTCTTGTTCTTGTTATCGCTTTGCTTCACATCACTTTGATATCCATGTTTTATTGGGTTCTGGGGTAAATACATAAAAGTCATGAGGGAAAAGCCGAAAAAAGAGCGTACGTAGTTATATAAACCGGCTCCCACTCCACCCTCCCCCCAATTTCAAAACTCCATTTTAACATCAATTTCTTCAATTTTAACATCCTTTTTACCAAATTATCCCCCTTTTTAAGAACATTTTTATTTTCTTACTTCCAAAATAAAGGATACAAGAAATGAGAATATTACCCTTTACTACATATAATATACTACAATATACACTAAAATACTACTACTTCTTTTTTTTCTATTTTTATTCAAATATTACTGAGTAAAAAGTTCTAAATCCACATATGTTTCTTTGTTCTTGTTTTCGCGTACAATCGGTTGCAAAACTAGATTTTTCTTTAAAAGTAATTCATTAGCAATGGCATTATATTTCCGTGTTATAAACAAATCACACGGTTTGTCATTATGATTAATGACTACAACCAACTTATCACCGTATTTTGTCTTAGCGATTGTCATTTTAACAATAGTATATTTAAAACCTAGAACTAGTTCTTTTTTCCTGATTGTCTCATTGTATTTATTCATTCTGATTGTATTTAAGACTTCCTTTGTGGACTCCATTTATTAGTGGATGATTTTATTAAATAAAAATCCAGGCTCACAAACTCACATACATATTTTTATTGATAATTTCTAATGTAAAAAAAAAATCCGAATCGATATTCATCACATCATCAAATTAAAATCTCCTCGACGTACCCACAATTCTACCTCTAGTACTGATAAAGCTCTTAGGGCAACAAAAAACAGGAAATCTCATTGCGCAAAACATTTCGTTGCGGAGATTCTGCAGGCCCCGTTGGTGTAGTGGTCTAAGATGTTGCAACGTCTTAGATCAACCACTTCATCAATGATTTCGTGAGATCGAATCCCACCATCAACTTGAGGTTAATGGTGAGGATGGCGAAAAAAAAACTCAGAGGGTTTCCTCCCCTCACGGGGCACCCCAGACACACCATACAAAATAATAAGACGACAAATAAACATCTTCAATCTTCAAAGTCTGGGTTGGGAGGTTTTGCAAAAATTCTATATTTTTGGTAAATTTTCTTGTGTTTTCATAGATTCATTCTTGCAATATTTATAGCCATTCAGACGGACTTGTTTCATATATTTTTCGCGAGGAAAAAATCGAAAGGTTTTACACATCTCTGTTTCACGCTGAATTACCTCCTCAATTGTTAATTGTCCGCATTTTAGCATTGACAACAACTCAGTATAAAAATTGTAATTTGTTTTGTATTCTGCTTTTCTATCAGCAATGCTTAACTGCTTTTCAATTATTTCGATGATAACAGCACCCAAATTTAAAGAAGCTAAAGGTAGCACTAGAAACGCAGACATTCCTGCTGCCGAAAAGAGGAATTTGGATACAAGTAAGCTATTACTTATACGATTGTAGTACTTGTAACTGCGACGGTAAACATACATTTTCTTTTCTAATTCTTCCATTTATTATATAATAAAATTGTTTCGAAAAATTATTTGATTTTTTCGAATTTCCACACACCCACCATCTAGGCTACTTTTACAGTATGATTCTCTTTTTTTCGAGCTTGTGAGTCAAAGTTTAAAAAAAATATATGATTTTTGTCACATGAAGAGTAGTAAGAAAAGTGGGATTCCACTACACACACATTTGTTACATGAAGAGTAGTACGAAAAGTGGGATTCCACTACACACACTTGTCACATGAAGTGTAGTACGAAAAGTGGGATTCCACTACACACACATTTGTCACATGAAGAGTAGTGAAGAATGTGCGAAACCCGTGTACACATTTTTCTCACAGAGTAGTAAGGTAATAGAAATTCAATGATTTTCTTTACGGCTGAGAAAACGCAGACGGGAGAAATTCATTAATAAAAATGTTCCCCTATTAAATGATGAATACTGCAGAGGTTATTCAGCTTTGTAAAAAGGTTATATCGAACAACAAATCGGTTATACAAAGATTACTGCTATACAAATATAATGAACTGTAGACTTATGCGAAAATTAATAAAATCAAAACAAATGGAGCTAAGAAACATAAAATAACAAATAATATAATAAACCATCTTAATAAATATATTTTGATAGCTGAAGATAAAATTAAAATTGAACGCAGAAACGAAAGAACTCATAATAAGAACAGACCATCCGACTACAAACCAGAACCGAGATTACGAACCATTCTGGAAGATGAGATAAAAAAAAATAATACTACCATTACAAAAATAATACAAGAGAAGGAAAAGATAAAAGAAAAAGATACGAGTCAATTAAAAAGATTTCTAAAAAACAAAAACCTATCCACCCGTGGAAACCGAGATGAATTCATACAAAATGTTGAAGAATACTATAATAATATTATTATCAAACATAAAGATTCCATACAGAAAAATAGAGATATCATAAGAGATCAAACAGAAAGACGTGATAACAGTAGACAGAAACCAATTGGTTAATCAACTCTCTTCATAAATAAGAAAAAAATCAAAGAAGAAAAATTAATTCCTGATCATTTATTTAGAACGGAAGAAGAACAGCAGCCTACTATTTTTAGCGAAAGTGAGAATATCTATACAGTAAACATTTCAGTTCAAGGTAATGGAGTTGACGAGCATACTCTTATTGCTTTGACTTTCGCAGATTTACAGCGGCGAATGAACGAAATAAATCAATATAGAGTTCAGTTCGTAACGCATGTTATTTTCCATCGACAGGAAAACGACGAAGAAGTAGAAGTGTTTTACAACAGTACTTCTTGGATTTTAAATAAAAATAGCATACTTACTCAAAGTCATCTAGATGATACTGACAAAAGACTTAGTTCTTTAAGTAATACCCCTCGATCAGGACTACAGTTCCGTCGATACGATAAAACTGATTATCGGATGACACGAATAGAATCTTACATGGGAGGAACGTTTAAAATACGGCCAGATTTCGTAAAAAATAAAAAAGTGTGTATAAATATAAAAAATAACGACCAGAAATGTTTCCTTTGGTCTATCTTAGCAAATCTACATCCAGCTAAGGATCACCCGGAAAGAATTTCGAAATATAAACAATATGAGAACGAATTTGATTTCGAAGGGGTTACCAACTTCCCAATGGATACTAAAGATATACACAAATTTGAATATAGATACAACATTAAGATTTGTTTATTTCAAATTGAAAAAGAGAAAATTATCAGAAGTCATATACTAAAAAGTACAATCAATGGGAAAACTGCTAAACATATCGTTCATTTATTATATTTCGATAATCTTTATGTATTGGTAAAGGATCTGAGCAGATTAGTTGGTAGTCAAATCTCTAAAAATAAAACAAAGACATAACTATGCCCTTTTTGCGGAAGGCATTTTACAAAAGAAGAACACTTTGAAAAACATGAAAGTAAAAATAATTGCGAAGATCCTGATATAATAATGCCTCCTGAAGGTTCAAGTATACAATATACAAATATTACAAACAAATGAAAGTACCTTATTGCATAATAGCCGACTTTGAGTCTTATAATGAAGAGTACAATCAAGTACACGGGAAGAAAACAATAAAAGTGGCCAAACAGAAACCATTTGCTTACGGATTTCAGGTATGCTGTTCCTTTGATACAAACCAGAACAAATACTATGACTATTTCGGTGAAGACGCTGCAGAACATTTTATTAAAACCGTTACAAAAGTATCCACAGAAATTGCAAACAAATATGAAAGCAGACAAAGAAACCACAATTATACAGATGTAGAAATTGCTAAAATTTGGAAAAATCTAATGAATAAGACTTGTCATATCTGTAAAACTGAAATTACTGAAAATCCACACTTTGATCACTACCACATGACAGGAGAAGATAGAGGTTTTGCTCATGCTGAATGTAATATGAAATACAGGATTCCCAAGCATATCCCTGTAGTAATGCATAATTCCCATCTGTTTGTTAGAGAATTGATACCTGATAACGGAATTTTTGAAAGTGCAGAAAATTTCATATCATTCTCGAAATCAATAAGTATTACAAAAGCGGATACGAAAATAAAATATGAGATGCGGTTTATAGATTCAATTAGATTTATGGCTTCATCTTTAGACAAACTATCAGCAAATTTAGCAACATGTGATTGCAAAGTACCTTGTAATCATCTAAGACAGAATTCCAAGTTCACATCTAACAGTTTCAAATATGACGATGAATTCAAAGAAATAATTAAAAAAGGTGTATATCCCTATGAATTCGTAGACAGTTTCGATAAAATGAATTGTACAAAGTTCCCATCCATAGAAAGCTTTTATTCTAGGTTGACGGGGAAAGGTATTGACAAAAGTGATTATAAAAGAGCGGTATATATATGGAAACAATTTAACTGTGAAACATTACTTGATTATACTAAATTATACCTAAAAAGTGATGTTTTAATATTGTCGGATGTTGTAGAGAATTTAAGAAATGTGTGTATACATAATTATGATCTGGATCCACTTCATTACTTCTCAGCTCCAGGACTAACATGGGATGCTTTCCTAAAACATTCGAAAGTAGACTTACCGTTATTCTCAAAGGAAGACATTTATACATTCACTGAAAAGGGAATAAGAGGTGGTGTATCCCAATGTATAAAAAGATACGCAAAAGCGAATAATAAATACACAAGTGATTATAATAAGTATAAACCATCTAATTATTTAGTGTATTTGGATAAAAATAATTTATATGGGTGGGCAATGTCGCAGAATTTACCAGCGAATGATTTCCAATTCATTTCAATACCGGATGATTTGAAAGAAAGGAATGAATACGAATCATTCGAGTATTACAACCATCTAAAAACTCAAATCAATTCGATAATGAAATTACAGAATCTAGGTGGTATATATGAGGTAGATTTAGAATATCCAAAAGAACTACACGAATTACACAAGGATTTACCATTAGCACCGGAACACTTTAACAGTAAGCTATGTACCACAGTATTAGATAAAGCCAACTATGTGGTTCACCACAGGAATCTAGAATTTTATTTACAAAAAGGTTTGATATTGAAAAGAGTACACAGAATACCAGGATTCACTGAAAGTGCTTACTTAAAAGGATACATAGACCATAACACAGCCCTTAGAACTAAGGGTTCAAATGACTTTGAAAAGGACTTCTTTAAGCTCATGAATAATGAACAAGAGAAAAAATAATAAAGAAACCCAACTTTAAATCTGAAATAATATTCAGTGAAAACTTTTCAGTAGCAAGAATGTCAAAGGAAAAGATAAAATTAGACAAACCAATGTATATCGGCTTTGCTGTATTGGAACTATCCAAGTTATTGATGTATGAATTCCATTATGATTATATGAAGCCTAAAAATGGAGATAAAATTGATTTGTGTTATATGGACACTGATTCTTTCATATCTGATGAACTGAAGATTTTTATCAAGATATCAAACAGGATTTGAATGAGAGGTTCGATACATCTGATTATGCGAAAGATAATCCATATAGGTTTCCCAATGTAAATAAGAAAGTGATAGGAATGATGAAAGATGAATTAGGTGGACAGGTTATGACAGAGTTTGTTGGATTACCATCAAAAGTATATGCCTATTTAAAGGACAACCAAGACCCTTCAAAAGCTAGCAAAAAACTGAAAGGAATAAAAACCAATATAGTTAAAGATAAAATTACGATTCAAAACTATAAGGATGTACTGTTTGGTAAAACGGAAAACCTTTCTATAACCCAGTATAACTTAAGATCATACAAGCATAATATGTTTTTAGAAGAACAGAATAAAAAAGCGTTAGATCCTAAGGATGATAAAAGGATAGTAACAAGCGATAAAATACACACTTTACCTTTAGGTTATAAACATTAAATTCAAGTACCACCTTCAAAAATTCAAGTACCTACTTAAAAACTTCAAGTACCTACTTAAAAAAATCAAGTACCTCCTTAAAAAAAGCAAGTACCTACTTAAGAAAATCAAGTACCTACTTAAACAAATCAAGTACCTACTTAGAAAAATCAAGTACCTACTTAAACAATTCAAGTACCTACTTCAAAACTTCAAGTCCCACTTAAAAAAATCAAGTCCCTACTTAAAAAATTCAAGTACCTACTTAAAAATTCAAGTACCTACTTAAAAAAATCAAGTCCCTACTTAAAAAAATCAAGTACCTACTTAAAAATTCAAGTACCTACTTAAAAATTCAAGTACCTACTTAAAAAAATCAAGTACCTACTTCAAAACTTCAAGTATATACTTAAAATACTCAAGTAAATCTTATAATGAAAAATTCTTCCTAAATAAATGAATGAAAAGGCACCAATCAAAGTGTATGATTTTAGCGAAAAGAATAACTATCAGAACAAACACGAACTTGCACCTCAGTGGCCATTCAGATTATTAATTTGTGGAAGTTCTGGAACAGGAAAAACCAATCTACTCTTGAATTTAATTTATGAATATATCTGTTTCACCGAATATACTTGTATGCAAAAGATCTTGAAGAAGATAAATATAAAGATCTCATAATAAATTTAACCACCTTGGAATCAAAATGTAAAACGAATATTTTAACCGTAAGTAATGACCTTAATGATATTATTGATGTTGACGATCTAGACCCTAAATACCAAAACTTGATTATCTTTGATGATTTTGTTACTAAAAAAGACCAGAAGAAAATCGAAGACTTATTCATACGAGGAAGAAAGAAAAACGACTCAATTGTTTATTTATCACAGAGCTATCATAAAACCCCAAAGGTGGTAAGACTTCAATGTAATTACTTAAAATTCTTTCAGTGCTCTAATTCAAAAGAAATAAAATTAATCAGACAAAATCATGTATCTAATATAGACAATGAGAACTTTATGAAACAATTCGAGGTTGCAACCAAAGGCTACGGATTCTTCTTTGTTGATTTAAAAACAAAAGATAAAGATATGATTTATAGGAAAAACTTTGAAAAGTTTACTAGATAACTTCGTTCTGTTATAAATGAATAAATTCGGTAGTGTTGGGGAAAAGGATAGTAACGAATCGAATGAAAAGAGAGTTACTGATGACAACGGTAATATTAACCTACAAGATAAGAGAATTATTATGTTAGGTGATGCGAAAACTGACCAGGACGCTATTAGTTTCAGATCTATGACTATTATTTTGAATCAATTTAAAGAAGAAATTACTGCACAACAAGTGGGGGCATATCAGTATTTTAGCGAAGATATCAACAGATTAACTGCTGTACATGATTCTCCTGATAATTTATTGGTAAGGATTAAAGATAAAGGGTTATTTGTAAAAGAATAGTTCGAGTTAATGATAAAGAGATTAACGCTGAAAACAAGTTGATAACAAATGTTCAAAACCCTAGAAATAAAAATGAGCGGTTAATTTAGCTACGTTAACTACGAATCTTTTAGATTATGACAAAAAGCTTCTTGGGCAACACACCCATAACGGTATAATTGAAGGAAAGATTGCTGACGAAAAAACTAGTATCGATAATATTGAAAGAGCAGTAGTAAATATTTTAAAAAGGCTTCTAGAGCTAAAACCTGTTGACAAACCATTCGTTACCAGAATAGAAAAAATGATGGCTGGTAAATAAATTTTATAAGATAAATTAGTTCTCTAATAAATTGTTTAAACAATGGAGTATACAGTATATTTGTCAGAGCTTCAGAAAGGAAAGCTGAAGAAATGTTTTGGTGCTAAACAAAAATGTCAGATATGTGTTAGTCATAGTAGACAAAATGAACGAGAACCAGTAAAGTTACTTTTAAATAAACGACAAATTGATAAAATTGAAACATGTAAAATGAATATTAAGGGTTGTGATATTGATGTATCATACAAACAGATGAAAGAAGCGATTCAAAAGGGTGGATTACTTCCATTTTAATACCGTTAGCAATTACCCTTGGTAAGGCAGCTTTAACCAGTGGTGCTGCTGCTTTGGGTACATTCGCTGGTAAGAAAATTATGGATAAAATGACCAACACAGGTGGAGCGCTTAAACTTCCTGGAACACAAAAAGTTGTGCGTAATCGGGTACGTGGGAAGAAAAAAACAGATGATGTCAACACAGGTGGAGTGCTTACACTTCCTGGAACACAAAGAGTAGTCGGTCATGGAGTACGTGGAAGGCCTAGGAAGTCAAAAAACGGGGACATCAGAAAGAAGCAAAAGTAAAGTAGGACATCTATCCAATTTTGATATTATGGATGCATTAGGGGATATACCACAGTTTAGAGGTGTTTTCTCTATAGATACGCTACCCAAACAGATAAATAGTATAGAATGTGGTGTCATTAATTATGATAAACTCGGAATGCCTGGAACTCACTGGGTTGCGTATTGTAATCTACCTGAATACCCCCATGTAGAATTTTTTGATTCTTTCGGTATTCCCCCAAGAAAAGAAATAATTAAATATCTAAGAACTTCAAAGAAAAAAATAGCTTATGAAAATCTTGCTGTTCAAAATATAGATGAATTAAACTGTGGACTTCACTGTATTTCCTACATTAAGCGCAAAATGAAGTTGGTAGCTTTTCGTTTATAAAAATTGTTTTCTTATAAATGGAGATTTATTGTATGAAATGTAAAAAGAAAACTGATACTGAATCAATGTTTAATGCAGTGTCACAGAAAAAACAATGTTCCAATGCTGAAAGGGAATTGTGTTATTTGCGGAGCGAGGAAAAATCGCTTTTAAAAAAAAAACCTCGACGCAGAAAAAGATATATTAAAGACGTATTATTATAACTATTCAGGTGTAAAATTAAAAGAAAATGGAGTGAACGTTTCTAAAGATAAAATAAAAAATGTGTTGCAAAATGAGAATGTGTATACGTTACACAAACCTTCCTATCACAATTTTGAAAGGAGACGAGTCTATGTTCACTATGTTGATGAGCAATGGCAAGCTGATTTAGTTGACCTCCAGAAATATAAAAAAACGAATGATAAAGCAAACTACATCTTGACTGTTATTGATTGCTTTAGAAAATACGCTTGGTGTGGCCGTTTGAAAGATAAAACGGGTGCTGGAATAATAAACGCATTCAGTCATATATTTAAAGAAAGAATTCCTAGAAAGTTGAAAACTAATAAAGGTAAGGAATTTGTAATGAGAAATGTTCAATCTTTTTTGAAAAATAACGATATACACTGGTTTGTATCTGAAAGCGAATTGAAAGCGCAAATCGTTGAACGGTTCAATAGAACGCTGAAAGACAAGTTATGGAAATATTTTACTCACAACAACACTAACAGATGGATTGATATTCTACCTGTATTCGTAAATAATTATAATAACTCATACCAACGTTCAATACAAATGAAACCAATTGATGCTAGTAAAAAGGTAAATCAGAAAAAGGTTTACACTGCTTTGTTTCCTCCAGTAGATGACTACAAAATCACAGGAAATTCACAGAGTCACAACGTCAAAGTAGGAGATTTAGTCAGAATTAAAAAAGAGAAAAGTATTTTCGATAAAGGATATTTAGCTAATATACGGATGAAGTATTTCAGATAGCAACCATCAGACATACCATTCCCATTACTTATGAAATATCTGACAAAAGTGGGGAATTAATTCAAGGAGGGTTTTATGAAAAAGAACTTTCAAAATTTATTATGAAATAAAATTACTTGTATATAAATGGATTCAAGACGCTTGAGTGATATTTTATCAGATATAGTGAAGAACAGAGGAATTCAGCGAAGAAAGGTTCAACAAAATGAGATGGAGAAGGCAGGATTTTGGGAATATGCTTCAGAATTAAACGCTCCAGTTATTATAGCACAAAAAGAAAACACTAAAGATACCATCAAAAAATTACAAGAGAACGCTGAAACGATAATTAATAAACTACAGGAAGGTGATAATAATTAAAGAAGACGGTTTGTCAGATTAGGTGATACATTTAAAACAGCTTTACAGACCACTACTTCAGAGGAATCGAGTCGAGCTCCCACTCATGCTTTAGAACCTTCTCCCGATTTAGGTCCACTATCCATTGAAATGAATAAAGATATTACCCAAGGGTTGTTAAATCAGATTAATTCAAAACATGTAGTATCGCGGGGTGGCAATGATCATTATTTTAAAATGCCTATGTATTACTTTAGTCATCCTATGGATATAGAGGAGGCTCTGGATCATTTAACAAAAATGAGTCAAAGTTATGGTGGTAAGGGTCACTCTAGCCATGATCAAATTACTGAATTCATAAAGAAATACAAGGATAGGTTAAGAACCGTTCAAAATAATTTGGAATTAGTCAAACAACAAGGAACTGGAGTATTTATGAATTGCGATGAAATGATTTCAAAACTATACACTTTGATAGGTAGCAGAGTAAACGGAAATACATCTGATGAGGTGAGAAATGAAGCTATTGATATTTTGGATTCGTTAATGCGAAATAAATTTCTTACGAAGAGAGATTACAATTCAATATATAAAAAATATTTCTAATAAATGGTGTTGTTAAACATTGAAGGTAATGAAAGTATCATTGATATAACATTTAGTCAACCAATCGAATTTAATCGTAATTGGGATTATGAAATAGGTTTGAATCAGTGTACTTTGTGGTATTCATGGCATAATATAAGTGATAAATTTGGAAATAATACATTTCAATACAGGAAAGACGAAGAGGGGGGATGGATGAATGTTACTATTCCTAATGGGATATATAACGATGATTGTTTGAATTATTTTTTATGTCAGTATTTTGATACCCCAAAAGATAAATGTCCTATTGTAATTTCATCCAATCCAGCATCTATGAGATTTGTCATACTATTACAAGAAAAATATGTGTTTAGATTTAATAGTGACTTGTGTCAGATTTTAGGATTTGATAAGGATAGTGAGATATCTAAGAAAATCTATGAAGGTATAAAGCTTCCGAATATAACAATAAGCGTTGATAAAATTCAAATTCACTGCTCTCTTGTAAACAGTTATATCGTAAACAAAAGTAAATCAGATGTCATTTGGACATTTGTTCCGAATACACAACCAGGTTGTCAAATTGTTGAAAACCCAAGACAATTAATCTACCTTCCTATTAATACAAAAGACTTTATTTACTCCTTGAGAATGACAATTACTTATCAGTTGGGAAGGCCTATCGATTTGAATTGTGATAACGTTGGATACGTACTGCATTTAAGAAAAGCTTATTGAAAGGATTAGTGAAATAAAATTATTTACCTATAAATGTTGATTAATAATAAGCGATTACTTTATAAAAGGCAGTATGGAAGTGGAATCGGTAGTGTATTCAAAAACATTGTTAATTCCCAGATATTTCAAACGTCAGCAAAACAAATAAAAGATGGGGCTATGTCAATGTATAATAATATTATTAAACCGAGATTTGAGTTGTTGAAAAACAGAGCAATGGAATATGGGAAAGATCAAATCGATGTAAACAAGAAGGAACTCATTGATGTAATTGGAAACAAAAAATCGATGAAGGATCTTATCGGTACAAATAAAAGGATTTTAAATCAAAGAAGTCAGGACTTGATCAAAACGTTAATGACTGGAAGTGGATTAAAGATTCTGAAATAAGTTTTATTTAATAATTTCTTTCTTATATAAATGGCAGTAAATAAAGTTATCAGTCCACAATGGAACATTTTTGATGAACCGCTTGTGGATGATACACTGGTTAAATATGAATTTCAAGAAATTCGAGAAACAGATGTGAATGTATCTAATAAATCAGAGTTTGAATTCGTAACAAAGAAATTAGTTTCTTGGTTTTATCCAAGTGAAAGTTATCTTGATGTCAGTGTAAGAATAGTAAACGAAGATGGGACTCCTATAGCTGCAACCGATGTTGCTACTTTAACAAATAATGGATTTAATTTATTCAGTACCGCTGAGTATGTAATAAACGATGAATCGGTTGAAAAAATTAATCATGTTGGTATTACAACCACCGTTACAAAGTTGATTGGATACTCTGATGATTATTCTAGAGGTGCAGCAAGAAATCATTTCTGGTATAAAGATTATAATCAAGGGAAAGAAATTAATCCTGTAGTTGCTTTGTTTACTGCAGGGGCTGGAACAGTCAGGTTGACCAATAATGATAATTATAATAAAGGATTTGAAAAAAGATATAACAGAACAATGAGCAGTAAATTAGTAAATATGTCTTTACCATTATCAGAATTGTTTGGATTTTTGAAAGGAAACAAACGATTCTTCAGAGGTGCATCGCATAAAATATTTCTAAGAAGAAATGATGATAACAACATGATTATAAGAAATGGAAATACTAATTTCAAAGTAGTCATCGAGTATTTATCCTGGAAGATCCCTATTGTAGCTCCTAGTATTGAAATGATGAGTAACTTAGAAAAGGGATTGACAAAGGATAGAAAGTATAATCTGATGTGGGAAGCATGTCATACTTATAAAAGCGATGTTAGTCAAAATAAGGAACACACTTGGAAAGTTATTTCTGAGAGAAACAATCCAACAAAAGTAGTTGTGATGCTACAGAAAAATGAAAAGCATAACAATCAATTAATGAATAATATGGTGTTTGATCATATGAATTTAACAGACATAGAACTTAGAATTAATGGGGATAAATATCCTGAAGAACCACTCAAATGCGACTTTAGCGATGAGAAATGTAAATACTCAAATCTTTACAATAGGTTCATACATTTGAGCTATAAACAATTAGCATTTGATACTGGTAGTGTTGTTAGTATAGAAGAATTTAAAGAAGTATATCCACTATTCTGTTTCGATGTTTCCAAACACGAGTCAAATATTTATAATGGAACAACTGCTGATATTAAAATAAGTTTAACGTTGAAAGATAATCAACCCGTACCATATAATGTTTACTGTGTTATATATTATGAAAGAAAAGCTACATTAGGTCTTATCAATAAAAATATGTATGTGAGTTTGTGAGCCTGGATTTTTATTTAATAAAATTATCCACTAATAAATGGAGTCCACAAAGGAAGTCTTGAATACAATCAGAATGAATAAATACAATGAGACAATCAGGAAAGAAGAACTAGTTCTAGGTTTGAAATATACTATTGTTAAAATGAGAATCGCTAAGACAAAATACGGTGATAAGTTGGTTGTAGTCATTAATCATAATGACAAACCATGTGATTTGTTTATAACACAGAAATATAATGCCATTGCTAATGAATTATTTTTAAAGAAAAATCTAGTTTTGCAACCGATTGTACGCGAAAACAAGAACAAAGAATTATATGTGGATTTAGAACTGTTTACTCAGTAATATTTGAATAAAAATAGAAAAAAAAGAAGTAGTAGTATTTTAGTGTAGATTGTAGTATTTTATATGTAGTAAAGGGTAATATTCTCATTTCTTGTATCCTTTATTTTGGAAGTAAGAAAATAAAAATGTTCTTAAAGCGGGGGATAATTTGGTAAAAAGGATGTTAAAATTTAAGAAATTGATGTTAAAATGGGGTTTTGAAATTGGGGGGAGGGTGGAGTGGGAGCTGGTTTATATAACTACTAGCGTAGCTTGGTCGGCAACCATTCAATTGGACATAATTTATTAATAATTTGGGGAAACATAAAAACCGTAAAAAACGGTTGAAGTGATGAAACTTTTCCGAAAACAGACAAGGGCATAAACGAAATAACTTAACACTGTGAGATACGGGACTTCCTGAAAGTGTATTCTCGCCGTTCCCCGAGGACAACGGCGAGTATAGAGGGAGTCAATCCACGCGGGCTCCGCCTAGGAAAACAACGAAAATACGGAGAATGCTTTTAAAATGGATTTTGTTCCAAAAAAAGAATGTGTAGTTGACGAAATTAATGGATCCATTTTATTTTGGGTTTTGTCTATTCTGATTCTTTTTAATTAATTTTACATTGCACCAACACCGGCAATAACTGATTCCCCTCTGAATATGAAAGGGCGTCCTTTTTGATGATGGTGATGATAATCAGAGCATTCCCCACCCGTGGAGACTCGGGAGAATAGTGGGAGTGATTCCGCGGGACAAACAAAAACGCGGCTACTTCTTAAGCGGAGTCCTCAGGGAACGGCGAGGAAACGCCTTAAGTGAAAGGGTTTGTGAACCTCCAATTGGCTGGAAAAGGTATTCTAACTCTTTTTTGATCGTATGAATGCATTTTTTGTATAGATGTTTGAAAAGATATTACAGCTTAAAGCACATATAGCCACCTGACACGTTGTCTGTTTATTCACTTGAACTGGGTAAATAAAATAAAATACCGAAGAGAAATTTTAAATAAGTTCTTCGGTATAGTAGTTACGAGTTTTCACTGCGTAGAGTGGAGCGTGGCTTAGCGATCTACCTCCCGTCATCGTTCTTTGGCAAAGTATTCTTCGAGTGCCTAATTTTAAAACTCACAGCCTTGGGACTTTGAAACTTTTGAAAGGGTCCCAACTTCTAATGCAATTTTGAAAAAAAAGCTAATGTTACGAGTGAGAAATTTCATATTAGCGAATCAGTGGCACATCACCATCCTCAAAGAAGGATTTCGACTGCCTCCTGTTTACCTTCCCATTGTCCTGGCACCTTTGTCATGGGGTTGAGTGAAGATTGATTGTCTTTCTCAACCTTGTGGTTAAGGCCCAATGTCGGCACACCTTACTTACCTAACATGTATCAGAACTCAGAAGAGTAAAATCATATTGTGACCAATCATAACTCTCACAAATCTGAATAAATAAGAAGGTTGGTAAAACTTACACATTATATATCTACAGTAGAGGTACCCTAATTTTATTTATTTACTTCAGCTGTATCACTTGAACAAACCTCTAAATTTGTCCATGCCTAGGCTTTGATTGTGGCGTACAACACAGTCAAAGGGCATATAGGCCCTGTATCAGAAACTTGCAAATCAACAGCTACCTGGTTAAACAATAGTTTCATTTTTGTTCGACTTTCCATTCGCCTTTTCGACGGCTTTTTACTTTTTTTGCATTTTTGTAAAATGGTCCTAGGCACTGTTTGACAATTTCCCGTTTTTTTCAAAAAGGCAAACGCCGGCTTTTGCCTTTTCCCTCGTTTTTCTTGCAAAAAGACAAACTTGGTAGGTGTGCAAGTTACGCTCTCCTTTTGGCTTTTTGCCTCGCTACCTTATGAAGTTTATCCCAAAATCCAATAAAATAGGAATCTGATTCAAAGTGAAAATCAGTACTTCGAGACTGACTCGGATAATAAAGATGAAAAGATGCAAGTAAAATACAAATAAAATGGCATTTGTTAAAATAGCATTTTCATCCGAGAAAAGTGAAAAGTCCTTAGCAGTAATGGCAACTTGCGAAATCACGAGAATGGTAAAAAAGGACTGAAAAAGATAAAAAGCCAAAGCTGAAAAGGGAAAGGCAAAAGCCGAACAAAATTGTATCTAATGTTTCTGTCACAAAACTAAACTTGAGAGCTTGTTAAAAAAGGACTGAAAACTGCAAAAAATCTTTAATTATTTTTAATTGCATTGCTAGTCTCTTCATTCTTGTGGTTCAGGACCAACATTAGCACAGCTTACCTCAACATTTGCAGACTTTAACAGCCTAAGACTTTTTATAGAAGATTCATTGTGACAAAACGTTTCAAGAAATATAATCTAGAACAATAGCTTTGGAGAGGCCTAGTGTAGCCCGCTCGATGCCGTAAGACCTAGGAAACAATTAATGAATCATGGTTCCTTGATAATGTTAGCATTGTATCAGCTTACCCAGCACTAGAATGTTCAACTCAGATACTTGCATTACATCCAGGAGCGTCATGACTTTGGGGGGGGGGACACCCCTCCCCATGTTGTCGGAAATGCACTTAGACTTGCCCTTAGAGTTTTATTAACATGTGGTAACTGAATGAACAGAGACACCCATTAGCACACAATTTGTCTATATTAGCTAGAGTTACATTCATAGTTTCATCACAGCAAAAAATGTTTGGCAAAATCTTAACTTTAACTTACATTAAGATTCCTGCCAATGCTTCATTCCTCCTGTTCTAACACATGGTCAGTCAAGAAAAGGTTTCAGATACTGAAAATCCATCCTAAATGACAGTACTTTTGAGCAAGAAGGGCAATACAAAAAAAGAAGGCAATAAAAATGTTCGTAAGGGGGACCCCTCTATAATCTGATATGTCAATGTTATAAACATTCCAACCCTATCAGTAACTACTTTCAAACAAAAAGGGTAATGAAAATTAAAGTGGAGTAGAGTCCACTTTTACGCTGAGGACAGCAATGATCGGACTAGGCCCTGCTAGAAAATTGATATTGCATACACATATTTCAATACTCTTCATACTCATTTCTATCCCCACCTTTTTTTTTATCAAAATGAACGCATTCCATAGTAAATAGTATTCCGTATCTATCTTCTAGTGCCCTTGACTTGTGTGAGTGTTCCTTGACTTACTGGGAGCCATCATGTTAACGAGTGCTGACACCTGGGATACCTTGTCACCTTGAGTTGTGAAAATTTTAATCCTACGATTATCAGCATTATTTTTACTTGCCACCCTTTGTAAGATGGGTCTTATCTGTTGTGTACAAGTTAGGACTCCTTACGGAAATCGCCAAGGCCATGTACCAGGCTGTCTAAGCTTGATAGACTTGATAGTCTTTAATGAACGTTTTTCAGGCAAAGGAAATGGTCAAACGGCTAATAAGAGATCTTGTCAACCAATAGCATTTTATGAAAGAATCTCTTGCTGTCTGGCAAAGTCATTTACTAACCAATGATTTATTGATACCATATGACAAATTCCGGATAATTCTAGCGTTTGGCATACCCAATCCCAAACGCTGGATGCTATAACTAGGCTCTATCCCAAAATAATACTGGTGTTTTAAGTGAAGCTCAGAAATCTACCAATCAGATCTCAGTTGTAGTATTGCAGGTCAAGGTTAGCTACATCACTAACTGATCCTAGTGGTAGTGTAAATGTACTGTATATTAACAATTCCTTTTGAAGACCTGAATAGGTTCTTTAAAGAGAGTGACAGCTGTGATTCCATTAAGTTGCCTTCACTGGCAGCAGCAACAGTAGCAGCAGTGATGATTAGAGAAGTAGCACTTGAATCCTTTTCCCAGGTTATTTTTTCCTGTTGTGGAATCCTTCGCTGACAAAAAAAAAACTTGAAACAAGGCCAAATGTTTCGAAGGGATCGCGAAAATTTATTATTTGATAGATAATTGGGTCTTGTCTTTGCCAGACTGTTTGAACAATTTTACTATTAAAATGTAGACACAGGTTAAGGCCAAATAGCTAATCATCTAAAAAACTAAGCTTAGATATTGATTCAGCATGTGTGTTTCTTTACTCTTATAAGTCATTTCAATCTATTTTAACGAAACAGAATGAAACTCCCTATATTACTTTTGCCAAATTTCGGAGTCGGGTGAACCGCTTGTCTGGCAAAAAAAATAAAGCTTGAAAACGAATTCAGCGTCTCTTCTTACCCCTAGATCAAACATCTATTCAACTTCAAATAAAACTTTTACTTTTAACAAACTTTCCGGTTTTTTCCCAATTCCGAGTGAACTACTTGCCCGGCGACAAAAATGGTTTTCACCATCGTGTTCAGCATGTCTTCCGGCCCCTAAATCGAAAATCTAATCAACTTTTTTTTTCAAAATTTTTACTTCTAACAGACTTTCCGGTTTTGGCCGGATTCCGGGCTAACTACTTGTCTGATGACAACATGATTTTCACCATCGTGTTCAGCATGTCTTCTTACCACGTAACGACTATCACATTATCTGTTTAAAAATATTTCATTTGCCCATTAGTTTAAACCCCTCCCACAGCCTAAATGTAGGACTAAAGAGCCCACCTACGAACTCACCCTTACTCTTGACCCGGAATCCTCACACCAAGTTTCATGAATGTATCTCATTCCTTCGAGAATCAAAGTGCGCACAGACGGACTACTTTTGTGATGTCATAGGTATCCCGCCACTTAGGTTTTGGGATCCCAACAACAGTCCTGTTTCTTTTTATCTTTACTTTACTGTTTAATTTTAATTTTAACATCAACAGTAATTTCTTAAAAGCTGCATTTCCTAGTTTTTCCTTCTAAAGTATTAACAAAATCCTCAATTTTTTTTTTGTTTTAAATGAATTATACACGGTTGCTTCATGCTTACTCAATGGTATAATACTGAAGCATAAATGCACCATTCTCATAGGTATGCTTATTCGCTTATTTTGTATTATTTGCTATTGCTTGACTATATAATATTCAAATAGAAAGGGAAAATAACAAACTTGTTATCAAAGAACAAGTCGCTCTTTCAGAAACCTCTCTGTCAACAAAGTCTAACTGAAAAAGTTGTGTTTACATACATTTTATAACTTCTTCTTCGTCCATTTTCTGGTTTGAATAACTAGCAGCAGAGTAAAGAAATTCGTGTATGGATATTTTTTTTTCTGTAACATTATCCTACAATATTGTGTGTCACTCAAACAAGTACACATGTACTGCCCCATTTCATGAATCATCAGGGAGCAGAGGCTTCACTAGCCAAAAAGTTGTTTTTTTTTTGGGGGGGGGGGGCGGCATTTACCGACTGGATGGTAATTTTTACCGACTGTTTCTGAAGAAAAAAAGACTGTTTTCAACAACAAGAAATTACAGTTTTGAAAAAAATCGACTGATTTTCAGAGAAATCCACTGATTTTCTGAAAAACCGACTGTTTTCATGAAAAAAAACAACTGGTTTCACGAAAAATCGGTTATTTTTACCAACTGGCTCCCCCCCCCCCCCCAGTCGTGATGCCCCTGTCAGGGACATGGACAGGCAGACGTTTTCCTTGCCTAAGGGAGTGTAGGGATCAAGCAACTAGTTGGGTTAACCAAATCATCAACTATAACTTCAAACCGTTTTGAACGATCATTTAGAAGTCGACTAAAGCACTGATATATGTTTCAGTAGAGAGGCACCTTATAAATGCCAAAGTACAAATAGTAATAACACGAGGACATGTGCTGAGATACTTGATTGTAAGCAGTGAAGAAACAAGTCCTGGACATGGATTCGTTGAGGTGGCGATCCTGTGCATTATTACAAGTTATGATGATAAGAGGAGGGCCAAGCTCCATATTTTGACAGTTACAGCATTCTCTGGAAAGAAAATAATAACAGCGAAGAAAAAACAAAATATTTTACAGTTATTATCACTAACAATGCTCAATACAATCATATGTAAATTTTAATGATAGGAACATTCATTTAACAAAAATAATAAGATGGAGGGGCTTATTCACTCATTAGAACGATCTATGGAACAGCAATAATAACAAGAATGTTAACAATCATAACGGATGATAAGATGCTGGAACACTACCCAAGAGGGGTGTTCAAATAAGCACATCTCTAGGTACGATAGATTAGTTTCAGATACCATCTAGTCTAGTACTGAAAAAAAGATTAGTGGGGTCTTCAAATTTATAAGGCTGAAGATACCTCTGAGATAAATCTACCACAAATATATTAGTTTCACCAACCTTCTTCTTTAGTCCCGTTCCCTGTCAGTTCTCTGCAAATCACTCTATCTTAAATCTGTGAAAATTATTGTTACTCACAATATAATTTTCCTCTTCCGAGTTCTAATACATGCTAGGTATGTAAGGTGTGATGAACATTGGGCCTTAACCACAAGGTTGAGAAAGACCATTGGGTAGACAAAAAAACAATTTTCACTCAACCATGTAGCAAAGGTGCCAGGACAATGGGAAGGGCAATAGGAGGCAGTCAAAATCCTTCTTTGAGCATGGTGATGTGCCACTGAATTCACTAGATATGAAAATTCTGGCTCTTAACAGTAGCTTTTTTTCGAAATTGCATTAAAAGTTGGGAACTTTTCAAGTTTCAAAGTCCCATGGCTGTGTGTTTTAAAATTAGGCACTCCAAGAATACTTTGCCATAGAGCAGCCAAAGAACGATTACGCGAGGCAAATCGCTACGCCACGCTCCACTCTACGCAGTGAAAAGTCGTAACTACTATACGAAAGAACTTATTTAAAATTTCTCTTCGGTATGTTATTTTATTTACCCAGTTCAAGTGAATACACAGACAATTTGTCAGGTTGCTATATGTGCTTTAAAGTCTTCAAACTCTTATTACAAAAGCGAATTATGCTTTCTATTGGTTGTAGTTGTCGAGACTACTTTTTTCTTTAAAAAAGCCATTAACGACTTACTTTCACAACTCTGTTAGAAAAATATTATTGAACTAGTTGGCAACGTTTCTACCATTAACAGGCTCATAATTGTAACCATACGCCGATAATTATCTGTTAACTCTGGAATCTAAATCAAAAGTCCTTTACCTCCCGCTGTTAAACTCATTTTGTTAGCTCCCTTCCATGAAAGAAAATTCCGTTTTCTTCTTGTTTGTCGCGCCACCTTTTTAACTGAAAAGTGTGCGAATTGTGACTCATCACTATGGAGGAGTCAGATCATTATATATTTTTGTCTTAAGGGATAAAGATGTTCTGGAGTTCTGCCAGAGTAAGTAAATAATTCAATCTCTGTTTTTGTTTTCTTTGTCAGCCTGTCTCAGACCAACTGAATGCTCGGAAGCTTTTCTTGATTAGCCTGTCTCATATCGTCTTCAGACCAACTGAATGCTCATAAGCTACACTCCTATTTTTGCAAGCTTAGTGAAGAAATGTTTTCTTAATTCCTTTAATTAATTTCTTTTCATAATACTGTTAATAATTTCTGAACTCTTTCTGATACCTACCAATCTAATTTAATACCAATCAGTTTTACTTTCACCTGACTAACTTACCTGGCCAAACACAGCAAATCAGCATTAGGTTACGACTTTCCCTAGTCTATGTCACCTGAAAGGTTGAGGTGTAAGGACTGTGGTTATAAATTCTACCTACAGTGACCTGTTTCTTGAGAAACATTAGGCGATAGACGGGTTCGGTCATGTGGAGACTGATCGAGATACGCTTTTCTGGCTTTGTTTTTGTAAGAAAAGATTTGTATAGTAGTTTTGTAATTCAAGTTTGGATGTCCACATTCCTTCTGATAGGTACTGTGAATCCACCATTGTCTTGTCTTGGGGTTTTTAATCATACTTCATCTTCTGACACTGCATCCTTTTCCTGAACCTTTACCTATCCCTCAGCCTCCCATACCATCTCAATTCCCAATTTTGTTGTTGATGATACTGATATTGGAGAAAAGGTATATTCCTATTTTCCTGATGTAACAGTTGAGCGGGATTCAAAGTGGAATAGATTCCGTTATTCTCCCATTATCTCCAAATCAACTCTTCTGTGTGTCTATAAACATACTTATAAGTTGGTTCTATAGGGTATTGGGTAATTTTCCTTTTTTAAACTACCTGCAGGGACCAGATTGCAGATTTTCTACTTGTCAACCTGAGAGCTATTTTACTATGTCTTTCAGATGTGCTGATGGTGAGACATGGGGGAATAATAGGTCCGGTCCGATCACCGCGAGTTAAGGTACTTCCAGATCTGCAAGAACGATGAAACTCGACTTGAACATCAGAGACTTAACAAGATTGGCTTAGAAATTGTCATTTCTCAGATTCGACCATCCCTTAAAGTACTATTAAAGCAAAATATACTTTTTCTTGATGCCCATTAGCCCATGATCATATATGTTTCAAGGATTTTTCAAAGAAATGATATTTTAGCACACTTAAATTACGCATTTTACCAAAAAATAAAAAATAAAAAACTTCACCAAATGATATAGTTATATTCATGATCCCCAAGGGCCCATGGTCGTTTTTGTCTCAAGTGTTTTGTGATTTCCTTAAAGTACAAACAATGATTTTGAGCAAAATACATGTTTTCATGGTTTCGATGAACTTATCATCATTTGTGCAAGAGTGTTCGTTACGGAATAATAATCTGGCGCCCTTAAAGTGAGCATCATCACAGCCAAATGCAAAAATAGAGTAGTTTTTACGAACGATCCATTCTCACGATTTCAAAGGAACCATGATCATTCTTATCTCAAGGGGCTTGCTTACAAATGAACACAACTAACCCACGAATTGGCAAATTCCTATTTTTATCCGCTGATACAGCCTTGCAAGTGCCATATGAGCTTCTAGCTCTTGTCTTCGAAACTCTTAATGAATAAAATATTAGCTGATAAGGCTATAATATTTGACTATACATGTATATAAATGGTAATGGTGATAGGGATAGGAAAGAAATTTATGTGAGATTGCTGCAGTAAAAAGCCTTTTCAGAAAACTCACGTGTTTTCAAACGAGGAGGTCAGACGTTTGCATCGGTCATTCATTGTCATCGTCGCTGAACTAATGGATCGTGCAGAAGACTATCCAAATCAGAAGAAGGAAGCTTGTATTTCATCAGATCATATGTCTCAAGTGTACTTCTGGCTCGAATTCCCGATGAAATGTTATGTAGCTGCAACCCTTCAGCATGCAACGCTGCCGGCCCTTTGAACCAGTTTTCCGATGAAACGTTATGTAGCTGCAACCCTTCAGAATGCAACGCTGTCGGCCCTTTGAATCAGTTTTCCGATGAAACGTTAAGTAGCTGCAACCCTTCAGCATGCAACGCTGCCGGCCCTTTGAACCAGTTTTCCGATGTAACGTTATGTAGCTGCAACCCTTCAGAATGCAACGCTGCCGGCCTTTTGAACCAGTTTTCTAAGAAACGCTTTTGAAAATAGAAACGCTTTCTCCTGCAACATATTCTTGTGCGGTACGCTTTCTCTCGAAACGGATCCACTAAAACGGTTTATAGGGAGAAACGCTTTACTAGAAAACTGGCAAATTCTGAAAAATGGTTCATAGGGCCGGCAGCGTTGCATATATAAAAATGTTGCTTTTACGTTAGAGTGCAGTCGATTATTTTCAAAAATGTCATTTTTTTCTTGAAAATAGTCGTTTTTTCTGCAGAAAAAGTCGGTAAAAATTACCAGCCAGTCGTTAATTGACTCGCTCCCCCCCCCCCCCCCAAACAATTTTGGCTAGTAACGACTCTGCCCAGGACTAATACCGTCACTCTGACAATAGTTTTGGAAGCAATCCAAATCACAACCGACGGTATATCTAGGCCGTCCGTCTCCTATATGGTGGGCGAAATTGAATCCGAGCCCCATGGCAATACTTCAAGGAGACCAGGAATTTTCTTAGAGTTTGCGGACCACTCGTTACACCCCTCTGACTTGTTTAGTGGCATAAAGCATTTAAAAGCGAGGTAGTCCAGAATTTAGAGAAGCGTTCTGAAAAGAAGCTGAACTCTACTGTACAACATCATTTGACAAGCCGCCAGTTTCTAGATTTTTCAATCGAGACCATTTTCACTGTTCATGCTTGGTCTTTTCTATTTTTTTCTAGTGTTGTTATAACGTAAACACAAAATAAACGTATCCAAAAATGTCTACAGCTAACTTTACACACAAATCTTCTTTACCATACAAATAGTTTCCCATCTTCCAAGCTGTGCTTATACTTTTCTGCGATCGAGAATGCTTTCCAATGCTCTATCATCTGATACCCGTCGCTTGTCAAATATCCGAGGGATCTCTGGTTGGTCCACAGGTCAGCATAATCGCCGATGATCCTAAAAACAAGTTCAGTTATCCATGATTTCTGCATCTTCTTGCATCGAGTCAGACGCCTATTGCATTGTTCAAATAAGTGTAATAAGCTGAATAGCGGTATACACCATGTTTACGTCTTCATACACACGCCTGTTCAAATAGGTTCTGAACAGGTTCGTTCGGTGTAGCCACGTTGATACAATTTGTCGAGCTTCTAAAGATCAGAAAAAGTGTTGTTAAGTACATGAGTACAATTTGAAGCCCATTATATTGTAAAAAGCTTTTAAATTAACGGATGGACAGGCATTGGTCCTCGGACTAACACGAAGCAGTCGTAATAGAACAAAACCTGTTCTTTTGAAGAAAAGTTGTTTCTTCAGCTTCCAACAAAGTAGAACTTTAGTGCTTCCCGTGACAACCCTGGCGACGCTGCTCCACTCCTCGGCCTGCTGGTGGAAGCAACCAAGTGATCTGATTGGCTCTGGGAAGGGAAAATAAAACCTGGCTCTATTCTTCTTCTTACAGCGCGCCCCGAGGAAAAGAGGAATCTGTCCTTATACGCCTTAATATACCTTACAACACCTATTTGGACAATGCTTATACTACTTGCGTCGTAGAACTCTCCTCTCTCGTTAATCCTTGCTCCGACCATCAAATTACCCACCCGAATATTCAAATGAGCTCTATCCTTTCACGATTCCGCAAAGCTTAGTAAACTAGCCCTCTGGCACCTAAACAAGGTCTTGCGTATATGGACCCACAATCTATTTGCGCAAGCCAAATGCGAAGTTTCCTTCAGTGCAGAGACTTGCTGATGATGATCGTAAAGCGAAGGTTTGCAGCATTGGTCTTGCCGTTTCTGTTAGGTACATCGTAGTCAGGTAACTGTACAGAATAAGGCTATAGTCAAGAAGTTGGTCAGTTATGTTTGTCAGCTTTTCAAGAGCACGGCGAACGCTGGAACAAAGCTCTTTCTGTAACGCTAGATTCTTGCACTGATGGTGATGAGGACCGGATTTTTGTTTGCTTTTGCTCAAGGTAATTGAGGTTTTGGTGGGCTGAAATGGGGATGAAATGAGGGGCTGAAAACTTGATTCAGAACGTAGATTCTTCCCAAAGCTGGAAAAACTTACTACAAAGTCGTCTTGCTCAGGTTGGGAAGCGGAATGTTGTTCTTGATAATCAAGAGTCTTTCTCAGGCTTTCTAAAATTTTCGTTAGACTTCTCTGGACCTCTAAGGAGTTCAATCATCATTTAATCAGAGGTTTTGCGCTTTTTGTTGGTGTTTTGAGTTTGTTTCAAAAGACTAAAAATTTCTGTTTGATAGTTCGTCTTGCACATTTTCGCTGCTGGAATTTTAACTGATGAGCTAGCCTTTTTCTGTATTTTAAATACACTGAATTCTTTTGGCTGAATTATGCTTCAATTTTTGCAAAATATGATTACTGCTTTATTTCAGTCCATAAGACCATAACAACAACAAACAAACATACACTAAAACAGACAGTGAACCAAATTTGAAAAGAAATCTACCCGATGCAGAAGATATCCAGGAGGATACCCTTCTATACGGGTAGCGCGTATAAAATGGGCAGGGCAGTAAAAGCCACCAAGTCATTATCACAGTCTTTTAATCGGCAAAACATAGCAACGTTAGCTTTGCGGGCAACTCCTTCAGGGTAGCAACTCTTTTTTCAACCATTGCACCACTGACACTGCATCGCCTATAGCAGTGGTTCCCAACCTTTCCGTACCGCGTACCCCTAATCAAGGTTCGAAAAGATTGCGTACCCCCTTTTTCAGAACGCTAAAAAGACGATAGTTATTAACATAATGATGAGGCATACATGTGTAAAAATATATGTATGTATGTATGTATGTATATATTTATTGCCCATCATAAATGTAAGAATACAACGCTGATTGAGTAATAAAGAAAGAAAAGAAAAGGAAAAGAAACGAAGAACTTCTGACAAATATAAATATACAAAATCAATGAGGCAATCACTAGAGGAAGTTGTTAGCGGCATATTTTTTACAGTCAGTCAGTTTCTGCGTTTGATTTTGATGTTCTCAATAAGCTGCATCGCAAACTTTGTTGTTAGCTTAATTTGCAGCCTGAATGACGATATCACTAGTAATGTCTTCGATTCTTCTTGAAACAATATTGTTTAAAACAGGAACAGGTTTTACGACAGTGGGCTGGCTGTTTTTGAATCAACATTATTTCACTGACATTCAATAGGGATTGTAATCAGACGCGTCACGCACGGGTTGACGTTTACAACAGCCATCCCACCAAATGATAGGCCAGACGATTAAAAAGAAAGAAGTTGGCGGGAAGTGCGATTTTTTGTAAAAGTAGTTACTTAAAAACAAACAAAAAACCGTCAGTAAAAATGACCGTCAGCCAGTAAAATACCTTACCTTACTAAATACCCAAAATGTATCTTAAGACATTTTGGCTGGCGATGCCTCTGCTGGTAATATTAGGCTTTCGGCAATCAAAAATTAGTGAGGCAAGATTTTGAAGCTACAGACTAAATCCGTTTTGGTTCCTTCGCGTACTCCTTGCAAGGGTCTCGCGTACCCCTTGGGGTACGCGTACCACCGATTGGGAACCACTGGCTTATAGGCTCTAGTAAGGAGGTTGAGAATAGTTTATTTTTATTTAAGTACTTTAGTTTATAAAATGCACGGCCTCACGACAACATCGGTTCCAAATGAACCACCAAATTTAAACAAAAGGACAAGCATGATTTGTCTGACTTCTACTCCAATCGTGGTTGAGTTGCCTGGCTAAAGAATAGTATATCAAACGTTGTAGATATGAGACAAGATTAGGCGTTGCAAACATCATACTGTTGTTCTGACATTTTTAGTATTCTTTTTGTTTACATATGTTTCCTAGGTTTATCAATACATAGTTTACCGATCCTTTCCTCTAAGGTCTCGTTGTGATCCAAAAGAGGAATATTTGTTGAACTTTTTAATACAACTAATCGAGTGTTACAGATCTGGGTCTTTACTGAGCCCCCTTAACATTTGATATTATCCTAGTAGATCACACAGATCCATAAACTTGCATTATGGGGCAACTGGGTTCATTCGTAATCATCCTTTTTATCCATCCGAGGCGAGAACAAAAATACTGACCATTCACAGTGTCTATCTCGGTTAATCAAAATTTTCCAACCTATTTTGTCCCAGAATATCCATTAAACTAACTACAAAAATTCATCCCACCTGTCCGTCTCAGTCCTATTAACACCCGTAATTTCAGCCGTCAGTCCGGATATGTAAACGTCACCTAGCGGGAAAAAACTGCTTTCTCCAAGGCTGGCTTCAAGTTTCAGAGCGGCATCTCTTGTCATTAAATAAGTTCCGTCTTTCATGTATGTTGGATAGGTGTCGAATGGATAAAAGAATTGACATGTCGAACGCTCTCCACCTAAAAAAGGGTCGGCATGAAACCAAACAGAGTTAAGTATCAGCACTCTTCGGTTTCACAGGAATCGACGATTTGAGAGAATGGAACAAAAGGGCATGATATGATACGATATGATATAGATTTATTACCTGCCAAAATTGTACAAGTACAATAGGGGGCAGAGTATGAGAAAACAAGACCAAAGGTTTCGATGGGATCCCAAAATTCAATATCTGATCCAGACAACTGGGTCTTGTATTAGCCAGATCCAGTCTTCGCCAGACTCCTTGAACATTTTTACAATTAAAATTCAGAAACAGAATTAAGGCCAAATAGCTAATCACCTGAGAAAACCAAGTTCAGATTTGGATTCAGCATGTGTGTTTACCCCTATAAGTCATATCTGTTTTGACGAAAACTTCCTGCCACTTCTGCCAATTTCCCGGTACCGGCCGAAATCAGGGTATCTTCTTTCCCCAGTAATGAACATCTAATCAACTTCAAATAGAAATTTAGCTTATAACAAATTTTCCGATTCCAGCCGGATTCCGGTCGAACTATATGTCCGGGTAAAATATGATTGTCATACAGGGACTCAGCATCTCTTCTCACCCCTAAATCGCTTATCTAATTAACTAGAAATAAAACTTTGACTTCCAACAGGTTTCCGGTTTTGGCCAGATTCCGGACGAACTACATGTCCGGGTAGAAAATTGTTTTCACATAAGTGTTCAGCATGTCTTCTTGCCCTAAATCGAACATCTAATCAACTCCAAATAAAACTTTTAATTTTGACAAACTTTCCGGTTTGGGCCGGATTCCGGTCGAAATACTTGTCGGTCGAGAAAATAGTTTTCACCATCGTCTTCAGCATGTCTTCCTACCTCTAAATTGAACATCTAATCAACTTCAAATAAAACTTTTACTTTCAACAAACTTTCCGGTTTTGGCCGGATTCCGGCAGAAGTACTTGTCCGATGACAAAATAGTTTTCACCATCTTGTTCAGCATGTCTTCTCACCCCATAATCGACTATCACATTAGCTGTTTCAAAATATTTTGTTTGTCCCTTAATTTGAATCCCCTCCCCCACCCCTAAACGTAGAGCTACAAAGCCCATCTACGAACTTTACTGGTCCGACGACCCAACGAACCCTCACACCAAGTTTCATCAAAATATCTCGTTCCCTTCGAGAGTTATCGTGCTTACAGACGGACGGACAGACGGACGGACGGACGGACGGACAGACGGACAACTTTTGCGATGTCATAGGTATCCCTCCACTTACGTTTTGGGATCCCAAAAAAAGAAAGAAAGAAGAAAAAGCAACAAAAAGCAGTTTAATACACTCTAATACACTAATACACATTTAATACACTCAACATTCTATTTAAGACGTTCTATGAAGAGTCACCCAAGGGTGATCTAGAGTCCGGAACCTGCTTTGAAAATCCGCAACTCTCATAGGAACAGCAAAAGCCGGCTCTATCAGACCAAATCTTTTGATCATATGCTGGTTACAGGACCACGATGGTAGCCCAAGCAAATACTTCGCATACTTAAAGTAAATCATACGTAGCTTTTTCTTATCTGTCTGAGTGAAACATTTCCAAAACTGAGATATGTCGAGAAAATTTGGTAGAACAAACGCATTATACAACCGGGCTAAAATGTGACGATTAAATTTTGTCTTATTCGGAATAAGCCTTCCATATGCACCACGAACGTTTCTAAGTGGATCATCAATAACAAGTGCACGCGTAGCCTTGAGTGATGTACCGATTAGGACTTCAAGGTAAGTGGTGTAAGAGGAACATGGACTGGAATGAGGAGCACCTGCGACAGAGGGACTAGCACTGAAAAAGCTAATAAGAAGAAGAGCGATCAACCGCCTTGTTTCTTCTTTAGTTGATCGCTTGACGAGTTCTGCCATACATCAGAGATAACACTGCTCGTGAACTCGTGTCCAACCAATCAAATCAACGGAGCGGGGACTAAAATGAAGAACACCTACTAAAAAGAAACCGTCATGAAAAAAGCTACTAAAAAGAAAACCATAAACCATACTAGCCTCTTGTTCCTTCTCTTAGACGCTTGACTCGGAGGAAACTTCGGGGAAAGACTTGCTCGGGGTCCAACCGATCGACCCAAAGATGGGACTGAACTGCTAAAAGGGGACATGCCCGGGCAGGATCTAGAACTGCTCAACCGATCAACGGAAATGAGAAAGAAAACTATTACAACACGGGTCCCCTCGTAGCGCTGACATGCTTCTGAACAAGTGAATGACTAAAAGAAGGAGACGATTTCTCTTTGCTCTTTTTAGTCTGCTCCTGACATTTTCGTTTTTAATATGCGTTTCTCTTCTTTGTGTTTATTCAGAAGGAACAAGAGGGCGTGGTACAGGCGTCACCATGCCCTTCTGTTCCGATTCGACCCTAGTTCAACATGTTATTATCCCAATACATTTCTAGGGCAACGACGCGTATGCCTGACTGCTTGTATTTTGCCGGATTCGAACTACTGGAGGATTCTGTGCAGCTGTTTTCGACAATGACTAGAAATAGAAGAATCGCCGTTGAATAAGTCACGTCTTTTTAGGTTTTCTGTTTTTGCTGAAATTCACATTATTTCGGTTTAGCGCTCCAAGCAGACTAGTGTCTGCGTTTCCATCATGGTTTCAGTACCAAACTGATAAGCGAGTTAGTAAAATATGGTTCCAGAATAACTGCAGTTTCGAATTCTCTACCAGTAAGCATCAGAGTTTAAGAGAAAACTAAATATTTAATAAAATATGGTTGAGAAATGGATTTATTTGGTAGGGAGGTCTGGTTGGTAGGGAGGAACGGTTGGTTGGGTGTGGTAAGGAGGAAATGGTGGCTGAGTAGTTGGGGTGGTGGGGAGGGAGTAAGATTGTTGGGAAGTATATATTTATTTTGGAGGTAATAATGTGAAGAAGTTTTGTCTGTTTTTTTGTGGTCTGTTCTTTTCTTTTATTGTGTTGCGAGAGCAACACTTTGGTTTTGTCCTCGTTTTTTTTTTTTTTTTTTTTTTTTCCTATGACTCCGATTTCATTTTATTCCCAGTAACTGAGAAGGGTCTAACCTGTGCGGTTTTTACGGAAAGTGTGGACCTTAGGCCGGATTGATGAATATGACATTACATTTTGGAAAGCTCCGTAGAACTCTTGCCTGGGGCCAATAAGGATGGTTTTTGCTTGTCATCGAGCCAGAGCCTACGATTTGCGAAGTGAAGTGGAGTTGTATAGCCAATGTCAGAGAGGACTATCTGAAGTTGTGTAGCGAACCTTTCGTTTCATCAAAAGATGTTTCTGCTTTCGAGTGGAAAGCTCCGTTCTAGCACGCAAGCAGGAAGGCACCAGTTTCAAATTGAAGATGGACTAAAATCTATAAGTGTTAAATATATGCGGCAGTTACCCGGCCCCACAGCCAACATATCTTCTTTGAGTGATAAATAGAAAAATCTACAGAGACAAAAAAGTGGCTTTTTCCCACGGGTCCGAAAGTGCTGCCATCTATTGTTTCTGTCCATGTCTGCGACGATTTCAGCAGAGTTTATAATTTTTTTTTTTGCACTTTGGTTTGTGGTAGAGTAACGGTATCAGATGTGCCTCTTAAACTTTAAAAGTTCTCTCATTGCTAAAGAAACTAGAGCTTATCCTTTGCTCCTTTCTAAGTCGTGACGTTAGAAAGTTGGCCTACGGCAAAAAAGTCAACTTTTGAACTAAGACAGGTAGAATTTTTTTTTCGACGGCAATCGATAGCCATTGATGAGCTGATCAAAGTATATGTCATCCATTTTTTGGTACAAAAATTCCTTCATGAGATACACCAGTTTGAAAATTTCAAAGGGGTTGACAACTTCATAGTAAGGTACATTGAAACCAAAAATAGGCGATACCAGTTCTGATACATATAGGGGACTTTTAAGCAACAGTCGACTGTTAGCCCATAATCATCTTCGGTAATGAGGGGTTTGCAGCTTTTGCTAGTTGGTATACCTGTTATTTGTTTCCGGTGTATTCGATGGTAAGAACAATTTGGTTCCCAATGGTAAGATATGCAAGGGACTTGTAAGTAATAATCGGCTGTTATGCTACAATCATCTTCTGCGATGATGGGTTTGCAGCTTTTGCTAGCTGGTGTACCCATTATTTGTTTCCGGTTAACTTAATGTATATCACGGGAGAGGGACTTGTAAGTAGGAATCGGTTCACGAGGGGCTAGGAATTTTTGCAAATGGGTGCACATTGTATTCGATTTCTATAAATCTGACGGTAAGAAAGTTTGTGTCGATGGTCTATCAATGTAACCGAGGATTAATTGTTTACACAACGGATACAAACGAAAATGTAAAGCAATGA
The DNA here is from genome assembly GCA_023053575.1 of Branchinecta lynchi. Taxonomy (NCBI): domain Eukaryota; kingdom Metazoa; phylum Arthropoda; class Branchiopoda; order Anostraca; family Branchinectidae; genus Branchinecta; species Branchinecta lynchi. The sequence continues at coordinate 21,089,302 of JAKZAP010000015.1, forward strand.
GGTAGTTTCATATTAATTAATAGTGTCATCTATGGTATTTTAATCAGGAAAAGTTACGGATAGCTTTCTATTACCAACTAGATTATATAAGATATTGTTCCAAGTTTTCATCCGTCACGATGTCTACGATTGAAAAGGATAAAGTACAACTGACTGCAAAGTTAATTTAGTCCCTTCTTCCTATATTATTTTGTTGTTGTTTTTACAACGCTGAAGAATACCTTTTGATCATATGATTAATTTTTTTAGAACATCCCGTTTAAAAAGCTTATGCTATAATCATCTTCAGCGATGAGGGGCTTGCAACTTTTGATAGCTGGTATATCCATTTGTTTCCGGTGAATTTGATGTCAATCACGGGAGGGGGACTTGTAAGTAAGAATCGGTTCACGAGGGGCTAGAAATTTTTGAAAATTTTACATTCACATTGTATTCGATTTCTGTAAATATGACAGTAAGAAAGTTTGTATCGATGGTCTATCGCTATAACCTAGGATTAACTGTTTACGCAACGGGTACAAACGATACGGTAATGTAAAACAATAAGGTAATTTTGTAATAATTAATAGTGTCATCTATGGTATTTTAATCCTGAAAAGTTACGGATAGCTTTATAATATCAACTAGATTATATAAGATATTGTTCCAAGTTTTCATCCGTCACGATATCTACGATTGAAAAGGACAAAGTTCAACTTCGATGGCAATCGATAGCCGCTGATGAGCTGATCAAAGTATATGACATCTATTTTTTGGTAAAAAAAAATCCTTTATGAGATACACCAGTTTGAAAGTTTCAAGGGGTTGACAACTTCAGTAGTAAGGTACACACTGAAACCAAAAATAGGCAATACCAGTTGTGAGACATTTAGGGGACTTGTACGCGACAGGCGACTGTTAGCTCATAATCATCTTCGGCAATGAGGGGTTTGCAGCTCTCGCTAGTTGACGTACCTGTCATTTGATGAACAATTTGGTTCCCAAATGTAAAACATGCAAGGGACTTGTAAGTAATAATCGGCTGTTATGCTACACAAATCTTCAGCGATGAGGGGTTTGCAACTTTTGCTAGTCGGTGTACCCATTATTTTTATCCGGTGAACTTGATGTCTATCACGGGAAAGGGACTTGTCAGTAGAATCGGTGCACGAGGGGCTAGAAATCTTATTGTATTCGATTTATATAAATCTGACGGTAAGAAAGTTTGTATCGTTGGTCTATCGCTGTAACCTAGGATTTACTGTTAACGCAACGGGTACAAACGATACTGTAATGTAAAACAGGGTAGTTTCGTACTAATTAATAGTGTCATCTATGGTATTTTAATCCTAAAAAGTTACGGATAGCTTTATAATACCAACTAGATTATATAGGATATTATTCCAGGTTTTCATCCGTCACGATGTCTACGATTGAAAAGGATAAAGTTCAACTGACTGCAAAGTCAATTTAGTCCCTTTTTCCGATATCCTTTTGTTGTGGTTAGGGCAATCGATAGCCCTTGAAGAGCTGATCAAAATATATGCCTTCCATATTCCTTCAAAACAAAAATCCTTCATGAGATAAACCAGTTTGAAAGTTTCAAGGGGTTGACAACTTCAGGAGTAAGGTACACACTGAAACCAAAAATAGGCGATACCAGTTGTGAGACATGTAAGGGACTTGTAAGCAACAGTCGACTGTAAGCAACAGTCGACTGTTAGCTCATAATCATCTCCGGCAACGAGGAGTTTGCAGCTTTTGCTAGTTGGTATACCTGTTATTTGTCTCAGGTGTATTCGATGGTAAGAACAATTTTGTTCCAAATTGTAAGACATGCATGGGACTTGTAAGTAATAATCGGCTTTTTTGCTATAATCATCTTCAGCGATGAGGGGTTTGCAACTTTTGATAGCTGGTGTATCCATTATTTGTTTCCGGTGAATTTGATGTCAATCACGGGAGACGGACTTGTAAGTAAGATCGGTTCACGAGGGGCTAGAAATTTTTGAAGAAAATTGGTGCACATTGTATTCGATTTCTGTAAATATGACAGTAAGAAAGTTTGTATCGATGGTCTATCGCTATAACCTAGGATTAACTGTTTACGCAACGGGTACAAACGATATGGTAATGTAAAACAATAAGGTGGTTTTGTAATAATTAATAGTGTCATCTATGGTATTTTAATCCTGAAACGTTACGGATAGCCTTCTTCCGATATTGTTTTGTTGTTGGTTTTACAACGCTAAAGAACAGCTTTTGATTATGTGATTATTCTTTTTAGAACATACCGTTTTAAAAGCTTCGATAAGTTGACAATTTCAGCATTTAACCGACAGCGAAGAAACAAAACCAAAGTGTTGCTCTCGCAACACTTTAGCCGGCGAAGCCGGACAAAGGTTGCCGCAACACTTCACGTTGCCCGGGCAACGTAGGTCTAGTATTAGTTCTGTACTATGTTGGTGCGTTTAGAAAATGGTTAACCTTTACTATTGCACGCCAGCAAAAATGTAGGTTCTTCCATTAGTGCATGAGATGTAAATAGTAAAGAGTTAAATTGTGTTTATTAATAAAATAAGTATCAGTATCAGTATTAGAAGTTAGCGAGCATAATGATCTTTGCTTTCTAATCTGGAAGCAGATTTTCTACTCATTAGCTTTTAAATCTGTCTTAATATATCTGCTACCAGTGTTGACAATAAGACAATGGGAGACTTCTAGAAACTAGTCCACTTAGAAGCGCTGAACTAGAATATGGTGAATAATACGAGTGATGATCATATCGGAAGCAAAAAAAACACGAAATTATGAGTGTGTTCCACCCTTCTACCAATAGTAACTATTAGCTACTATTTTCGTTCCAACCTCGTAAAAAGTTGATGTGGCCAAGTTTGTGCTCCTCAGTTAGAGCGTATTCCACCCTTCTACAAACAGTAACTATTAGTTACTATTTCCGTTCTAACCTCACCAAAAGTTACTACGCTGGCCGTTCCAACCTTTTCGGAATAGTAAATAATTTTGCTTACCATGCTCGGTAGCGTATTAAGCGTGGTAAAGACGCATCTCTGTGACGTGATTAGTCGGATTTGCCCGTGGCATGATATTCATATATATTGAAAATAGACAGAATTCGTGAGGTCATTCTTAGTAACTACGGTGAGTACGGTATATCCAACATTGACAAAACGAAAAAGAAAGCCACGAAAGTACTCTAGCGTGTTCCATCCTACTTACGTAGTTACTACGCGTGACTTCACGAATTCTAACTTTTTGCCGTCAAGACTGGAACGATTTTTCTATTTTCAAGCAGAATATCATGCCACAGGCTAATCCGACCAATCACCTTACAGAGCTTCCAAGTTACTATGCTTACTACCCTCCCGAGCGTGGTAATTAAATAGTTACTATTAGTTACTATTCCGAGAAGGTTGGAACGGTCTGCGTAGTAACTTTTGGTGAGGTTGGAACAAAATAGTAACTAATAGTTACTATTTGTGGAAGGATGGAACACGCTCTAACTGAGGAGCACAAACTTGGCCACAACGAATTTTATTTCGTGTGTTGCAATATATGCAAGCAAGAAGAACAATGTGCTAGAGGGTTACACCTTAATGCCCTTCTTGTCGGGAATATGATACTTTCATGAACCAAGCTCTTGGCAACCCTTCAATCGACGGCTTGGCTGTATATATTTAAAATTCCCCCGAAGAACTACTCTAAAATGATCGCAACGGCCGTGATTTACTAGTATATCATTTTGAATGTGTTAACCAGCCGCTTTTATGTAAAATAAGATTATATAGGCACATCAGTTAAAAGACATAGAATGGCAATTTACTCTTCAGCTTACAGTATATCAAATATTTGATTAGATTAAAACTATGGTGTGCCTTCAACAAATAAACCCAGTTTTGGCTGTTTTAAGCCTTTTCCGAGACCCGTTAACTTATAGCGAAAATAGGGAAACAATTTACATTACCGGTTCTTCTGATGGAAAAAACTTGTCGCAGACAACCGTCGACAGCGTGATAGGCTACACATCGAATGTAGCAAAACACGGCAAGTGAGAAAATCAGCGTGATTTTTTCATAGGGGTTAGAATATACCGCACGAAATTGGGGCCTCCGGGTTTAGAAATATATATAATGATTCTGGAAACAGGTTGCGTTAGTATTATAGGTAAGACAGGTCCTTGAAGAGTAACGAATGTTATTCTGCTCGAAATTGATCATTATTTAAATAGAGAATGTTTGATGCCCGAAACAATGTCAGGAGGTGACCATGGACCAAAAGAGAAGGTTGGTATTAAATAGGTAAGTAAGTAATTTATTTATAACCCGCCATTTTGAAAAAGCGGAGTAAATGAAGAAAATAAATAAAACACTTTAACACACAGAAAAAGACACTTGATTTTCAATCTTCGGCCAGGAAGCACTGGACGTTGTGCGCGTGTTGGGCCCTGTTGTCCATGATTTTGTATAGCGACGACGACTTTTGCGACGATTAAGCAAAAGCTGAACATGGGATTCAGGTCAGGAAATACAGTTTCTGATACGGAGTTTAACTTACTGCGGATAACGGGGCCTCTTGGTGCAAATCTTCCGTATATGCGTGCTTCCTCTTCAAAGCCGCCCAAGACGTCTTTGACTGCAAGTGGGTTTAAGAAAAAAGTATCCGTCGTTTTCATGTAGAACTTGGCGTTGAGGCAGAACTTCTTGAACCAGGTTAAGGCCAATGTCTCCAAAAGAACATCAGTAGTGGTGGCTTCGTAGAACTGGAACTGGAGGACATCCCCGTATTTTTCCGACTCCTTCCGGGTTGCTCGTTCATCAGCGTCTGATTTCGTGGGTATAACAAAGGTAACTTTAACCTTTGAGTACGAGTTCTTGAACGTCTTGATCCCTTTCCAGGTTTCACGAATGGCGTTTCGGTTCGCGTAGTTTCCAACACCTGGGGAACAATGAAGAAGTTACTACTACACTGCCCTAAACTGAGGAAAACTCCAAACACCCTATCAAAACAAAGAATGCCTTGCAAATTATCGATTCCGTCTATACCGGCGATTCGTCAAGTTTGCTCACTGGAATATACTCTAGTTGGGTTTTTGATGGAAGTTTCGTTCGCCGTTAGCATAGCCGGTTGCTTAATTTCGTTTTCAAACGCCGTCGAAATTCACCGTTTGCTTAATTAGTGTTTTTACGACTTCGGCGATTCTTGCCCGGTTGACGTTTCTTCGACGATTCAAGCAAAATTTGGACTTGCAAGCTCACGAAGTTCGACGGTCAGAGTTTGAAGGACGAAGAACTGTGACTGGCGACCAACAACGGTAATTAAACAAAGACCTATGAGGTTGAAGGAGAAGGTTGAAGGACAACTTCTTTGTCAAGAAGTTGTTAATGCCATCATATTTTATGGTCCTAGACGGACATGTCAACTGACATTTTCCAGCGATATTGCCCTGTGCTGCAGCTAAAACAAGACCAAAGGTTTCGATAGGATCCCAAAAATTCAATATCTGATCCAGACAACTGGGTCTTGTCTTAGCCAGATCCAGTCATCGCCCGACTCCTTGAACATTTTTACAATTAAAATTAGAAACAGATTAAGGCCGAATAGCTAGTCATCTGAGAAAACCAAGTTCAGATATGGATTCAGCATGTGTGTTTACCCCTATAAGTCTTATCTGTTTTGACGAAAACTTCCTGCCACTTCTGCCAATTTCCTGGTTTCGGCCGAACTCCAGAACTACTTGTCCGGTGAAATAAGAAAGCTCAAAAACGAACTCAGGGTATCTTCTTTCCCCAATAATGAACATCTAATCAACTTCAAATAAAACTTATAACAAATTTTCCGACTCCAGCCGGATTCCGGTCGAACTATATTTCCGGGTAAAATATGATTGTCAAACACGGATTCAGCATCTCTTCTCTACCCTTAAATCGGTTATCTAATCAACTAGAAATAAAACTTAAGCTTCTAACAATTTTTCGGTTTGGGCCGGATTCGGGGGGAGCTCCATGTCCAGGTAGAAAAATTGTTCACATAAGTGTTCAGCACGTCTTCTTGCCCTAAATCGAACATCTAATCAACACCAAATAAAACTTTTAATTTTAACAAACTTTCCGGTTTGGGCCGGATTCCGGGCGCACTACTTGTCAGTCGAGAAAATGGTTGTCACCATCGTCCTCAGCATGTTTTCTTACCCTTAATTGAACATTTAATCAACTTCAAATAAAACTTTTACTTTTAACAAACTTTCCGGTTTTTGCCAGATTCCGGGCGAACTTCTTGTCTGATGACAAAATGATTTTCACCATCTTGTTCAGCATGTCTTCTTACCCCATAATCGACTATCAAATTAGCTGTTTCAAAATATTTGGTTTGCCCTTAATTTGAACCACCTCCCCCACCCCTAAATGTAGGGCTACAAAGCCCACCTACGAACTTGACTGGTCCGACGACCCAACGAATCTTCACACCAAGTTTCATCAAAATATCTCATTCCCTTCGAGAGTTATCGTGCTTACAGACGGACAGACGGACGGACGGACAGACGGACGGACGGACAGACGGACAACTTTTGCGATGTCATGGGTATCCCTCCACTTACGTTTCGGGATCCTAAAAACTAACCGGTGATCATTTTTACGGCACAAAATTGGTACAGCTATATTGCAGATTCGTTTTTTAGCAAGAGCCAGAAGAGTACCTAGGGTTTCCCGAAGCACTCAGGCCAGGGGGAGGGGGGGGGGGGGGGTGAGAACCCTCATTTCATGACTCGTGGATCGCAACAACATTTAACTCCAACAGAGACACAGGCGAATAGTCACTACCAGAAACATGGAAAGGTATCATCAGTGAAAGGAAATTCAGATCCCAAGCTCTTCTCTACAGCAAAACGAAATTCAACCCAAAATGCAGAAAAATCTCTACCCGACCAACGACCCAATCGAGCAGCAAAAACAGCAGCCGTGTCCAATAAAATTCAGCTGACGTATCCGTTTTGCACCATCAAATATGCAACATACGTCTCGCGCGTACCGACAAAAATGAACTGTTGCCACTTTGCGGCATCGGTGCACATTCCCCGAAAACAAATAATAGAGCCGGTGTTTAATGGTTGAGCCAAAATTTTTGTGTACGTACATTCATAACCTCAGCTTTACATTTCAGGTTTCGCTAAAGAGGAAAGCTTCCAACGCCTGTACCCTGGGCAGATGAAAGCAAGAGCCGCAGGCAAAATTTTCTTATCTACTTGTGTTTTTACTCTACTGTACTCTAGCCTTTAATGTGTTTCAAATCTAAAAAATTACAAGGCTAATCGCCAAGTAAATGTAAAATTCTTCTAAATGGAGAGTACTACCCAATGTGCCGCAGGCAAAATTTTGTGAAACACCGATGAGCAGAGCGTCTTTTTGCGATCCCATTGAAAAGGAAAGAATAAGTATGAAATCAAAAATCTTTCCAAAATCTTTCCAAAAAGTGATTTTCATGTTATATACACGTTTACTCGAAAAACAAGACCAAAGGTTTCGATGGGATCCCAAAAATCTAATATTTGATCCAGACAATTGCTAACAAACTACCATACTTGTCCAGAAAAAAAAAGTTCAGAAACGAATTCAGTGTATCTCCTTATCCGTATAAAGAACATCTAATCAACTTCAAGTAAAACTTTAACTAATTCCAAACAAAGTATATGTCCAGGTAAAAGAAAAAGAGTGTCGTATACAGATTCAGCGTGTCTTCTTACCCCTAAATCTGTCATCTAATCAACTTCAAATAAAACTTTTGCTTTTAACAAATTTTCCGGTTTGGCCTGATTCCGGCCGAACAAGTTGTCCTGGTAGAAAATACTGTTCACATAAGGGTTCAGCATGTCTTCTTACCCCTTAATCGAAAATCTAATCAACTTCAAATAAAACTTTTACTTTGAACAAACTTTCCGGTTTTGGCCGAATTCCGGGCGAACTACTTGCCCGGTGAGAAAATGATTTTCACCATCGTGTTCAGCATGTCTTCTTATCCCTAAATCGAACATCTAATCAACTTCACATAAAACTTTTAATTTTAACAGACTTTCCGGTTTTGTCCGGATTCCGGGCTAACTACTTGTCCAGCGAACAAATGTGTTTCACCGTCATGTTCAGCATGTCTTCTTATCCCGAAATCGAACATCTAATCAACTTCAGATATAACTTTTACTTTTAACAAACTTTCCGGTTCCGGAAAATGGTTTTCAGCATCGGGCTCAGCATGCCTTCCTACCCCTAAATCGAACATTTAATCAACTTCAAATAAAACTTTTAGTTTTAACAAACTTTCCGGTTTTGGCCGGATTGCGGGCAAACTAGTTGTCCGATGACAAAATGGTTTTCACCACCGTGTTCAGCATCTCTTCTTACCCCATAATCGACTATCACATTATATGTTTAAAAATATATCATTTGCCCCTTAAATTAAACCCCCTCCCCCACCCCAGAATATAAGGCTACAGAGCCCATCTACAAACTTGACCGTACTCTTGACCCAAACAATCTTCACACCAAGTTTCATCAAAATATTTCATTCCCTACAAAAGTTACAGTGCGTACAGACGGACAGACGGACGGACGGACGGACGGACAGACGGACAACTTTTGTGATGTCATAGGTACCCCTCCACTTACGTTTTGGGATCCCAAAAACGAGGAAAAAGTGCATTTAAAAAAAGTGAAAAAAAAAAAATCGGATTTACGGACGTAAACGCCGAGGAGCAGTGCATCTTTTTGTGAACCCAAAGAAAAGTAAACAATAGCTATAAATCACATATTTGTCCGTCAAAATAAGTTACAAAATAGTGAGCGTCGAAAGCAAAGTAGATTTGTTCCGAATTAATAGCAAAATAAGTAATTTTCACGGTAAAAACACGCTTACTCAGAAGCAAACCGAGGTAAACAGGTTTGCCAATGCGCAGGTTTTGCCAATTCTGGTCTCGCCCGACAGGAGTTTACAGATTCGGACTTTACTTTTCATGGCACTTGAGCATACTCAAGTGCCATAAAGCGATCGTAATTTCTGTCGGTCTGTCGGTCTGTCTGTCTGTCGTTATGTCGGTCTGTCCAGGTTTTGCTAGTTTGGGCACTTCCAGACAAGCTAGGACGATGAAACTTCACAGGCACATCAGGGACCAGACCAGATCAACTTACAAATAATCACTTCCCTAATCCAACTTTCCCCGGATCCGGGAGTCTGAAAACTATTAAGTAAGACGGGAGCAAAAACAAGAGCTACGAGCTCATATGGCACTTGTACGAGTAGGCTGTACAAGAAAGTAGATGAGAACGTCACAAAATACACCCGCCATCCAAAAATGCGGTTCGGAAATAGAAATAGGATATTTAGTTTCACTCGTTTCTGAGCAGTTCCGGCATCGTTTTGATTATCTGTAGCAAATGCACATGAACGTTCAAACTTTAAGCCCAATAAATCCATTTGTTTGATCCCTAGACTTGCGACACGATTCCCGGTACTCCCTCTATCTCCACCTACCACGGCCGAATCTGGTTCGGACTCAAAAATGGATCATCTAAACCATCTTCTTTTATACCATCTATCAAGTTTCACTCGAATCTGAGCATTTTTGGAAAGTTTCGGTACAGCCCCCCCCCCCCTCCCACCAACATTGTCGGATCCAGTTCGGGCACAAAATATGTCATCTAGGGTATGTGCTCTCTCTATGTTTCATGCTAGTAACATGCATAACTTTGGAACGGGTAATCAGACATGCATGAAACTTGACATATATCAAGAACAAGATGCTCAGTTTCAAATCCGGACCAGATCTGATCACTGAGGGGGGGGAGCTGGAGGGGGAACTGGAAATCTGGTGAAATGCTTCCAAATAAGCTAGCACAATAAAACTTAACAGGCATATGAGGGAACCAACCAGATTAACATGGAAATAATCCCTTCCCCGATCCTGCTATCGCGGGGGGGTGGTGGAGGGAAGGGGAATCCGGAAAATAGAAACATGCATAACTCTGGAATGGATAATGTCTAAAACTTGACAATTGTGAAGAACAAGTGTCTCAGATTTTCAGTTTCAAATCTGGACCGATCCGAAGAGAGGGGATTAGAGGGGGGGACCGGAAATTTCGTGAAATGCTTAGGGTCGAGGGATCGAGATGTCACAGTAGAGGGGTTGGAAGGGGTTTTCCCGAATTTCCGGTGATCACGAGTTAGGGTACTTCCACATGTACTAGGACCATGAGACTTGGCAGACATATTAGGTACTCTTCCAGGTCAACTTGAAAATAGTTATTTTCCCGATCCGACGATCATGGGGGACATTCTATTGACATGCATAACTTTGGAACAGGTGATCAGACGTGCATGAAACTTGTCAAGTGTCAAGAACAAGTGACTCAGATGATCAATTTCAAGTCTGGAACGGATCCGATAACATCGGGAGGAGCTGGAGGTTGGGAGAGACGCTTAGAGTCGGGAGATCGGGACGGGACTTGGAGGGAAGAACAAGCATAAGCCATAGATACATTGTAGAGGCTGAACGGCCTGCCATTCAATTTGCAAATATATTATTATCATTATTATTGACAAAACAGGACCGATCGTGTCACAGTGGGGGGAGTTGGAGGGGTTTTTCACTAATTCCGATGATCACGAGTTAGGGTACTTCCAGATGTACTATGACCGTGAAACTTTGCAGGCATCTTAGGGACTCTAGTAGATTGGCTTGCAAATATAGTCCCTCCCCCGATCCGATCATCGTTGGAGGAAGATACAGTTTAATGAGTGGTATAACCATTTCAGATTTACTAGATCAAGCCCATTTTCTGATGAAATGAATATCGGGAGAGAGATCCAGCCTTGAAAACTGCAAACCGTATCTGACAAACATGCTAACTGTTCTTACAAGTGCCATATGAGCTTTCAGCTCTTGTTATATTTAAGAAGACGACCTTTCGAGGACGAGACTTAATTTGTGTTTTTGTTTCGGGTGTAGTTTAACTGTAGTTTTGATGTACTTTTGTTTCATTCTGATAGTACAGTATACCGTTTTATTTGTCCATTCGACACATTGTACTTTAATGACGAAAACAAAAGCACGTCAAACTACAGTGAATTACATCCAAAAAACTGCAACTTTAACTGGTTTACAGAATCTGATCGCTTCTGTGTAAAAACAAACCACAATTCGTTGACGAAACAAACTTTCTTGAGTTTCAATACGCGACAGATATACACATCAATTGAAGAACGAGGAGTTGCTTTCAGAATAACTTAAAATAAAAGGGATCATTTTCGAGTTGTATGAGTGTCCTGATAGGCTGTGGAATTTTCCGAAAGCTTTTCAGATATGCTTTAACACTAGCATAGATGCCAAAAAGTTACGTCCCGACTAGAATGTGCTATTCCAGCATCTGCAGAACCCCTCCTATCCTGGGAAACGGATTTCGGATGTCTATGAAAATCTCCCTTGTCCTTTTCAAGTATTGTATCCACCTCAACCTCGCTTTGAAATCGACATTTTTCTACTGTTCTAGGCACACTTGTTTCGCGGGTTTCCTGTCATATGAATTATTATGGCTTTTTCATTATGTTTCAAAATTCCATGCCTTTTTTTCCACTTGTAGTCAAAGTTTGACCAACAATCTATGCAAATAACCTTCTCTCTCGCTCTTGGTCTATAAGGTCAGACTTCACTTAACAACTAACCTTTTGTAATTTTGACCTGTGACAGGCAAAAATCTGAGAGACCTAATTGAGACAGACACAAATAACATGGGAGTAGAACAGGTAGCCGAATTGCTGCCGCCATCAATCATGTCTTCGATCTATCCTGGTTATGAAACCTGGTTTAAACGACTTGGTTAGGGACGAGTTTACGACTGTAACTGGGCAGAGCCAAAATTAACAAAACAATTTTAAACGACTCGGATTGTTTTTTATTAAAATGAATGTCCGGGACCTCGACGGGTCAAAAACCCTATCTGCTCCCCGATTACGTAATATTCTCCCACCCCCCTATTCTATTGATATAGAAGGAGTTTTGATATAGAAGGAGTTTTGTTCCAGCATTTGTTGAGTTGTACAATAATCGATAAGTTATTCCTTTTTAGTGTTTTTTATTTTCTTTCGTGACAAAGTGTTATGTTATTCCTCATTTGGTATGACGAAAAGGTCAAATTTGGCGGTAACGCTGTGACAGTTGCTTTCGAAAAAAATTAAATTATATTCTATTCTATTATATTCTAAAATAAATTAGTGATACGACTTAGCAAAATGCAGGGGGGGGGGAATCACCCCCCTTCGGGCCATCCCTGAGAGTGCCATTGTCAGGAAAGGCCGAAATAACGCTAGAATCCTGACTGATACCCAAAAGTTGCCTGATATTCAATATCTGCATGCCAGACTTTGACGCGAGTTTAATGTTTTATTGTACCAGTGTCATTGTTCTCGGAAAAAACAAAACTTCGGATCGTCCGCCATATTAGTAGTAGTAGTAGTAGAACAGTTTTATTGAAAATTAACATTTTGTTTTCAATAGCACAACAAAAGCGGGGCTTGCGAGGCTGTGCTAACTTGTAAGAGATACACAAAAAAAAAGAGAGAAGAGAGAGTATGGAGAATGAGACCATGTGGCGATACCAAAACAAAACAAAATAATTTTAAGAACTTAGGCACCTACTTACTTATTATAATACGGACCACCATCTTTTTTTTTTTTTATTCATTAAACAAATGGTAGTCAAACAAAATGGTTGAATATCCCCTTTCAGAGACGAAAACTTACTTGATACTATAACTATGAGAAGATCGACATCAAAATCACAAAGACTGGCAGGATTTCTATGAAATCTGATACTGTCTCTAGTTCGTATCACTTCATTCTGTCCCAGAAACAAGGTCAAGGCAGAGCTGTGCTTTTGGAACGAGCAAGCTATGGATTTGGATGCGTTTCCTGTAAAATCATGAGGTCCACAGGTGAGAGGCAGGCGATTACTGTTGAGCTGACTGGAGTGATGGGGATCTTGACGGATCTTCAAAGTTGTGTCTGTGCGTATTCCTCGGCTCGATTCCCAGTACATATATATACCTGACGTCATCAGAAGACTGAGAAATGTTGGCAGCCAGTTTCCATTAAGTGACTCCATTGACCCTGAAATATATAGATTAAAGTCCTAATCCAAAAATTATGTTTACCTTTTCTTAGTAATCGCATGCCACAGGTCTATTTTGAATTGAACGCGATTGCCGGGTTGCTGTTTCGACTCGAGAAAAAACCCACGCCGAAAGTCTTCTTTTCTAGATGACGAGATATTCCAAGATTGATTAGCGAAGAATTATAAGACCTAATTGATAATTTTTGTATGTCTTCAGAGGTACCACACTGGTCTTGTTTTTTTTTCATTTATTTGTATTTGTAATAAACAAATCGAGCATTAGATGGAAATTATTATTTTGACCCTTGGCTCTCTACGTGCCATAACAACTGTCCGGCATAATTGGATGAGATTTAGTCCAGACACAGTTATTTCAAACCTAGGAAATTTGGTGGGTTTTTTTTTATTTGCTTATTGTCTTACGGTGTCTTTAGTGGTTTTAAACATTCATAGTGACAATAGGGATGGTTAGCATTGTGTATGTGGTAGATATACCAATTGTTGTGGCCCGCTTTAACACTCGGGGTCCCTTCGGTAAAGTGCCTTCCCCTCTGTTCAAACTAGTAAGTAAGTAATTAAGTAATTTCTTTGTAACCCGCCATTTGCACACGATATTGTCTGTTGTTTCCTCACGGGCGGACGACTGACTAGTTTTAAGAAATTGCATTCTGTAGAATATTGAATTTTCTTTTATGTTTTCCCTCTCCACCTCTTGGTAATGTTAGGTTACGTATTTGTTTGATTTTGTGTATATTATTAGCCAATCTAATAATATGAACTGCTATATATCCATAATGAACTGGTGCAAACACAAATTGTGTACTTAGCTTAATGAAAATTAAAGGGGATCGACTAGAAACGGGAACTCAACACTTTGCAGTAGGAATGCGTACTAAAAACGGGAACGCGTACCCGTGTTCCCGAAAACGGGGACGAAAATGGGAACGTGTACTAAACACGGGAACAACGTACTAAAATCTTGAACACTGCATCAGGAGGAACACTACTAAAAGGGGAACGCTGCACCGTCCTCTCTTTTCTTAGTAGTTTGCTTTGGTACGAGTTCCAGGTCGTTCTCTTGCACACTTGCACGAGGGGCAGGGCCCCTGTTCTTTCATTCCCATGCACGATCCCTGTTCTTGTAGTCGTGTTTCTTTGCTTAGCCGCTAGCGCACAGCACCCTTGCGGCAGGTGGAACAAGTACTAAAAACAGGAACGATATGACCCCTGTTCTTTCGTTTCACTTTCTCCTTCTTGTTCCTTCTGCAGCAAGTACTAAAGAACAAGAGCGCTTCTTAAAACGCGGCTAAGCGAAGAAACAGAACTACTAGAACTCAAGTTATATTATTTTTGTAAGATTTATAGGGTACGTAGTTGTTGTTATTATAGTAAAATTTTTAACAAGCACTGCATGTTCTAAGTTTTGTCCTCCACAGTGCTTTTATAATGTATTTGTAGTTTTGTGTAAAATTAAAAACCTGAACTTGAAATTGAACTTGAACAGGGTTCGTTACCAAAATGAAAGAACAGGAGCCCTCTCCTTCGTGCGATTGTACACGGGAATGATCTAGAACTCGTACACAAGCAAACTTTAAAAAAAAAGGACTGTGCAGCGTTCCCCCTTTCAGTAGTGTTCCTCCTGGTGGAGTGTTTAAGATTTTAGTAGGCTACGTTATTCCCGTTTTTAGTACGCATTCTCATTTTTAGTACGCGTTCCTCCTGCACCGTGTCGTTCCCTGCCGTTCCCGTTTTTAGTCGATCCCAAATTAAAGTCATACTTGTATCAGTGATGGACTGTGGGTTTCGCAAAAACTTGTAGTGCTGATTCTTTGTTTATCTATTAATCACTGATATAAGTTGAAAATGATACCGATCTGATGCTGTCCCCTCTTACCATATTACCTTTCCGCCGTAATTGTTCCATCCGATCTCATTTCCGAGTTTCCCGTGTCACGCCGAGTTGGGCATTTGCAATGTTTTACTCTTTTTGGGGCGGATCAGCTTCAACGACCAACGATTATCGCTTCCACTGACCTCCTTGATCAGATATAACGGTTATACATCTTTTGGTAAAAGCCAAGGGGTTCCAGTGATGCTGAAAATAGCCAGCACGGGTTGTGATGGGAGTAGTATAGAAACGCCGATCCTAGCCCACCCGACCCCGAATAAAATAAACCCATAATTACATGAAATTTACCAATTTTAACATGTTTTATATCAAATTTATCCCCTTTTAAAAAAAAGTTGATTTTCCTAATTTAAAAATTAAAGGCCTCCAGAAATGACAATATTGCAGTTTAATCTGAATAAACTATTGATATATATACTATAAAAAAATAACGGTGTTCTACTGAGTAAACAGTTCTAAATCCACATATGTTTCTTTGTTCTTGTTTTCGCGTACAATCGGTTCCAACACTAATTTTTCTTTAAAATGTAATTCATTAGCAGTAGCATTATATTTCTGAGTTATAAACAGATCACATGGTTTGTCTTTATGATTAATGACTACAACCAACTTATCACCGTACTTAGTTTTATCAATTCTCATTTTATTTCCCATCTCATTAGTCCCATTGTATTTGTTTATTATAATTGTATTCAAGACTTCCTTTGAGGACTCCATTTATTAGCGGATGATTTTATTAAATAAAAATCACAATCGCTTTCAAACATCTGGTAACAGAAACCAACCACCTTTATCACATAAATGCGACAGATACAGACGCAGTACTGAGTTTGCGTGATGATGTGATGATTACCGATTTTGAACTTTATAAAATATTTTTGCAAAACCCCACACCCCCAGACTTTGAAAATTAAGAGGTCTGATGTTGGTACACCCCGATTGGTGTAGTGTTTGTGGTGATGTGGCCTTAGTCTGGGGGGCCATGAACAGGGAACCCGCAAGTTTTTATTACCATCCCACTATCGACAAACAGAAACTGCGGTCAGTTGGATTCGAAGGTCTGAATGGCGATGAGCCAACGCTCGGCCAAGCGTTGAACCATTGCGCCAAGGGTCGTTGTCTAATTCGCAAAAGTTTCCGAGTTAAGATGAGATTGTGTTAGTCTCGCCGGAGACTGTAATTACGTCAGAAATTGGCGGCGGGAACTTTGAATGACGCAGCTGATTAATGCACGTAGGGTATAAAGATGTGTTTGACAGTTAGCAAAGAATATTCAGTTTAGCAATAGACTATATTTTTGGTAATTTCTCTTGATTTTTTGTAGATTTATTACAGTATTTAGATCCATTCAGACGGACTTGTTTCATGTATTTTTCGCGAGGAAAAAATCTAAAGGTTTTACGCATTTCGGTTTCACGCTGAATTACCTCTTCAATTGTTAATTGTCCGCATTTTAGCATTGACAACAACTCAGTATAGAAATTGTAGTTTGTTCAATCTTCTGCTTTTCTATCAGCAATGCGTAACTGCTTTTCAATTATTTCAGTAATGACAGCACCCAGACTAAACGATGCAAGAGGTAATAGAAGAAAGGCGCTTAGACCAGCAGTCGAGAAGAGAAATTTGGATAAAAGTAAGCAATTACTAACATTATTGTAATACTTGTAGCTTCGTCGATACACAAACATTTTCTTTTCTAATTTTTCCATTTATAACATAATTAAATTGTTTAAAAATTATTTATTGAGGGTATCTCCAGACTAAATGACTTCGAAAAACCAACATTTACGCCATCTAGGTAACATTTGCAGAATGACTATCTTGATCTTTTGCGTCAAAGTTCGAAATACAGATAGCGTCTACCTCGTGTAATGTATACCGATCGAATGATTTTCTTCACATCACAAGTTTTCGCTATCGAGAAAAATTCATTTATAAGAAATTTCCCCTAATAAATAATGAACATTGCAGAATAGATCCAACGTTTTAAAAGGATTAAATCTAACAATGAATCGATTATACAGAGGTTACCGCAATACACATATAATGAACTGCAAACGTGTGCGAAACTTAAAAATGTCAAAGCAAATGGAAGAAAGAAAAATTAAATAACAAGTAGTATTATAAATCACCTTAATACGAATATTTTACAATCTGAAGATTTAATTAATATTCTACGAAGAGACAAAAGGATCCATAATAAGAATAGACTATCCGACTATAAACCAGAACCGAAATTAAGAACAATTCTGGAAGATTAGATAAAAGAAAGTAATATCACTATTACAAAAATAAAAAAAGAGAAAACAAAAATAAAAGAAAAATATACAAGTGAATTAAAAAGATTTTTAAAAACTAAAAACCTATCAATTACCGAAAACCGAGGTGAAGTACTAAAAAGGGTTAGAGACTACTATAAGAATAATATTGAAATACAGGAAGAATCTATACAGACAAATAGAAAATACATAAGAAATCAAGTAGAAAGGAGTGATGAGAATAAAGACAAAGTAATCGATTTATCCACCACTCTCTTTATAAATAAGAAACAAATCAAAGAAGAAAAATCTATTCCTGATTATTTGTTTAGAACGGAAAAAGAACAACAACCTATTATTTTTATTGAAAGTGAAAATATGTATACTGCAAATGTTTCAATTCAAGGTAATGGAGTTGATGAACATACTCTTATTGTTTTACTTTCGTAGATTTACAACGAAGAATGAATGAAAGTTATCAGTATAGAGTTCAGTTCGTAACTCATGTTATTTTCCATCGGCAGGAAAACGACGAAGAAGTAGAAGTATTTTACAATAGTACTTCTTGGATTTTAAATAAAAAATAGTGTACTTCTGCATAGTCATCTAGATGATAAGAACAAGAGACTTAGTTCTTTAAGTAATACCCCTCGATCAGGACTACAATACCGTCGATACGAAAGAATTGATTATCGGATGACTCGAATAGAATCCTACATGGGTGGAACTTTTAAAACACTACCGGATTTCGTAAAAAATAAAAAAGCCTGTGTAAATATAAAAAATAACGACCAGAAACGTTTTCTTTGGTCCATCTTAGCAAATCTATCTCCAGCTAAGGATCATGTTGATAGACTATCCAATTATAAACGACATGAAAACGAATTCGATTTTAAAGGGGTTACCAACTTCTCAATGGATGCAAATGATATACACAAATTTGAAAATAGATACTACATTAAGATTTGTGCGTTTCAAATTGAAAAAGAGAAAATTATCAGAAGTCATATACTAAACACTACAATCAATGGGAAAACAGCTAAACATGTTTTTAATTTATTATATTTCGATAATCATTATGTACTGGTAAAGGATCTGAGTAAATTAGTCAGTTCTCAAATCTCTACAAGACAAGAGAAAACATACCTCTGCACTTCTTGCGGAAGGCATATCATAAAAGAAGAACACTTTGAAAAACATGAAAGCAAAAACAATTGCGAAGATCCTGATATAATAATGCCTCCTGAAGGTTCAAGTATACAATATAAAAATATAGCAAAAAAAAATTAAAGTACCTTATTGCATAATAGCAGACTTTGAGTCTTATAATGAAGAATATAATCAACTACACAGAAAGAAAACAATAAAAGTGGCTCAACAAAAACCATTTGCATACGGATTTCAGGTATGTTGTTCGTTTGATTAAAACCAGAACAAATACTATGACTATTTCGCCGAAGATGCTGCAGAACATTTTGTAAAAACTATTACAGAAGTCTTCACAGAAATTGCAAACTAATATGAAAGCAGACAAAGAAACCATAGTTATACAAATGCAGAACTTGCAGAAAAATGGAATAAGCTAATTAAAAAATCCGCACTTTGATCACGACAGCATGACAGGAGAAGATAGAGGATTTGCTCATGCTGAATGTAATATGAAATACAGGATTCCAAAGCATATCCCTGTAGTAATGCATAATTTATCAAAATATGATTCTCATCTATTTGTGAAAGAGTTGATACCTGATAACAAAAGTGCAGAAAGTTTCATCTCATTCTTGAAATCAATAAGTACTAGAGAAGCGGATACGGAAATTCAATTCAATTCAATTCATTTATTTGTATCCGCCAAAGCTGGCGAGTAAAAAAAATATAATAAAATTCATACAATCGGTCTACAAACTAGTAACTAGACCATATACTTTCATAAAAACTCTACTTCCTTTAAAAAACAATTAGCCTACACTGTCCTAAATGAAGTCTACCTAACACTTTAACCAAAATACAATCAACGCAACACATCGGACAAAGTGTGCTTTATGGAATAAATTTTTGAAAAAAATGTTTCCTGTTTCTTTTTCAAAATATCAATGGGGTTTCTTAAACCATAATTATCCATCGTAAAAGAACTGGATTGGTATTTCGGAAACCGGCATAAAAATTTCCCAAAATTAAAAAAAGTAGTTTTGATACGCGATAAATTTGATAACGTTAAAAAGGGTAAAAAAGAAGATGCAAGCAAAGTCTGGGGAAGAGCAACAGTGTTGAAAATCTTTGCAAGATTGCATCTAGATAGGAAATCCCTAAGACAAATCACCGCCCCAAAACTAGCAGAAATACGCGACTCCACATTTTTTACTATTAGAGCCCTCGTTAATGTCAAAGTCGGGCCATAAGGGATTCCCAGATATCTCAAAGACTCACATGGTTTTAGGATTGAATTACTTATACGGACTGATACTGAAAGAGAAATTTGTTCAAGGGGTTTTGGGCCAAAAACCATAAACTGGCATTTTTCAGGTCGAAAAATCAGGCCATATTCATTAAAAGACTTAACTAGATAATTTACATTATTCTGAAGGCCCGATAGAGAACGGCTAATAAGGAGTATGTCATCAGCATACGCTATAAGAGAAGCTAGGATACCTTTACCATAAATAAAAGAAGACTGTACACCATCAAGACATGCAGCGATAGTTATATTGAAAATCACTGGAGAAAGAATCCCACCCTGACGAAGACCCCGGTTTAGAACAACATCAAAATCAGTGAAGGAACCCTTCCAAAGAACTCTACTTCGAGAAGCTCCAAACCACCGATGCAACATGAATACTATCCTCACTGGTACACCATTCTTCAACAAAGATCTAAGGGCCCAAGCGTGGATGATACTATCGTATGCTGAAGCAATGTCTAGGGCTAATACATATATTCTATTACTATAACTACAAGAACTCAAAATACGAGACAGAAGAGTGTGAGCCACATCAATATTCAACCCTTTCCTGAAACCAATTTGATTCAGACCTTGATTAGAACTACCAAAATACGGGAGGAGTGTTAGCTAAAAAATTTACTCATTTGACAAGAAGTAGTTATTGGACGGAAAGATTTACAATCATTTGGGTTACCTCCTTTCTTTAATAGGGGGGTAGTTGTAGATTTTAAAAAACTCGACGGAACCAAACCTGACTTAAGTATAAAAGTAAACAGGGATGCAATCATAATAATAGTATTGTGTGAAGCCCATTTTAGATGATTAGCATGTAAACCATCACAATATAAAGATTTTTTACTTTTCAGTTTTCTTATAGCTTCTCTATCTTCTTCAAAATCAGAATCAAGTTTACAATGTATCGTCTCATCAATACTAGAAAAAGTACCATTAAAATGAGCAATCCAATTATCAGCCCCAAGGATACTTTTATCATGCGGGTGCTTTCTATGTGACTTATTTCTCACAAATTTCCACAGCTCATCTTCATCTTCAGAAATACGATATCCAATTTCATCCCGAATAAAATCATTGTGAAATCTTAATTCCTTGCGGAACAGCGATTTAGAAGCTTTCATACCATCAAAAAAAGGACCAAACCTTGGGCTTCCCGCTGGACGCCACAGACGAAACGCACAAGAGGCTTTCGTGTTTGCATCTTTTAATAACTCATTAAATTTCCATGCAAACACTCGTGTTCCCGGGTAAAAAGATCTACTGTTAAAAGCATTTTTCGCTCCTTCTTTCATACAATGGACCAATTCAGCATACAAAATATCTATATCAACTTGATCAAGACATGTTTTTTTGTAGACAATTTTTAACAGCATTTTATCTGTTTCAACGTGATAAATTTGAATTCTCTTTTTATGCCAATCCAAACATGTACATTTTTTAGAACAGACTATATTACTCGTAATGGATAATACGGGGATAGGAATAACAAGAGTAAACGACAGGTAAAGATGATCAGTAATAGGGATATCAGCACAAACACCAACTGTACTTGGACATAAATTAATATCCGAAGAAACTAGATGGTCAATATTGGACGACGCGCCTGAATTATGAATATAAGTAGCGTTTGAATTTTTATGAATTAGCGCGTATTGAGGAAGTGCAGAAAACAACATAGATGCTCTGATATCTTGATCATCCGTAAGATCACAATTAAAATCCCCAGCAATGATCCATTCTGACTTGGGCGGAACTTTCGACAGAGCCTTAGATAGCTCAGAACATGCATAATTAAATTCGTAATCTGAATCAATAGTATGGTAATTAGTTGGGAGGTAGCAAGTAAAAACAAAACAATTCAAAATCATGATCGCGATGAAATATTGCGTATGAGTAAAATAAGAAGCATCAAAATTATGACGGGTAAAAATACATATGCCTCCAGAAGGACGACCTCCAGTGGGAACCGCGGGGACAAAAAAACATGTATGATTTAACGACAAATTATGTACAATTCCAGCCGAATGATCGAGCAAATGGTGCTCTTGTAGACACATAATGTCCGCTGATGCTAGCAAATGTGATAAGGCATGGACCTTGTTAGAAACACACGTTACTATTCAAAAAAATGACACTCAAATCACTCATTTCTTACTTTTCTTTGCTTGCTCCTTGATCACTTTACATCGGAAACTGTACCCTGGCTGTTCCGAAGATCCGCAATGGCAGCAATTGAAAGCCTTAAGGCATGGGCTATCACGAGTATTCGTATGATCTGAACCCGAACACCTAGCACACCGAATTGAGTTCTTGCAAGCTGCAGACATGTGCTCAAGAGATCCGCACTTAAAACACATTTTTGGAAGTGACTTAAACTCGGTAACAGCAAGGTGCTCATACCCGACAAAAACACCGTGTCGCAGGTGGTAAGACTTTGAACTCGAAGACTCGAAGAATACCTTATAGCAACTGGAAGAACCGATCTGCGTGGCATCAATAATACCTTTGTTTTGGCTTTTGAGCATATCCGGATTAAAATCAAAGGTGACACTGATCAGGCCGATGTACTTTCGAAGACGGATTTCTACACTGGGACCCACTTCCTCACTCAGACTTCTTTTTAGTAATTCAGCTGATGACTTCTTAGTTTGAATTTTCCAGTTTCTGTCCTTCGAAACCGTAACACTGTGTATCCCATCAGCCCCACTTAACTGTTCTAAAATTTCTCTCCGTTTATATGGGTTGTCAAACTCGGGAGGGGGGACTGGACGTGAATATTCACCATATCGTTCGCACTAGTTTCCATCCTCGGCCACTCTACTGAATTGGTTGATTCAGCAGGAGGCGGTCGATTCTTCTGGAACTGCTTTATCTCGCTGACGTCCGAAATTAGTTTATCCCACGAACTGACAGTGCATGGGTTTGCTAACTCCAGCGATGTTAATTGTTCAACTTTTTCCGAAACATATTTGAGTTGACGATCCCACGAATGCAGCGCCTTTGTAAAATTTGCATGTTCGGTTGAGCCGGCTACTGGGATTAGGTCACCAGCAAACATGACGTATTTTGGCAGTTTCCCAGGCAATTCATTCGCATCAGCCAGAACGAACAACGAGAATATATCGTCACATAATGAACTGGATACATTTGCGCCACGGCGTTCGGGATAACGAATAGTTGAATTAGCAGCCGAGATGATCAGAGAACGGGCATTATTTAGATCGTCAAGATTGTAGAACCTGGAGGCTGCCGACACCGAATCATTTTTATCAGTTCCTGATGAAACGCAATTTTGGAAGAAGCTAAGGACTGGGGAATAAACCAGATCCGGTCAATCGTTGCCACAGCAAATAGGAGGCGATTCAATCATTGGGTCTAATGCCGTTGGGCCATGGCTAACGTCTTCTCTGACTATCGGCTTGGCCGAGCAGGAGTTGCACAGTAGGAATGTCTGTTGGTGTTTCTCACTGTATTGTTCTACGAGAGTGTCACACCCCTTGTGGAAAAATCTACCACAAGCTCCGGTCAAAGAAGAGCAAATTATCGTGTCTCTGCTATTAAATTTCAGAGACGCATTACACTTGTTACACTTCGAATTACTCATTTTCTGTCAAAAAGCAGTGCTGGGCGCTAGGGGCTGTGGCTAGGGCTATGGGCTGAGGGCTACCTCAAACCGCATCCCCCCGTCGCGATCTGTGTAAATCTTGTTAACTAGAGAAATCTCTACCTGGAGCGGAGGCTATATATTTATCCAAATCAAAATAAATCAATGTTCATATACACCAAGTCAATTCACGTTCAAGTAGCTCTCGCACAGCACCTCTCCGCTCACAGGACAGATTTAAAAAACGTAGATAGTTTCGATAAAATGAATTGTACAAAGTTACCACCAATAGAAAGCTTCTATTCTAGGTTGACAGGGAAATGTATTGACAAAAGTGATTATAAAAGAGCGGTATCTATATGGGAACAATTTAACTGTGAAATATTACTTGATTATACCAAGTTATACCTGAAAAGTATGTTTTAATATTGTCGGATGTTGTAGAGAATTTCAGAAATGTTTGTATACATAATTATGATTTGGATCCACTTCATTACTTCTCATCTCCTGGATTAACTTGGGATGCTTTCCTAAAACATTCGAAAATAGAATTACCGTTATTCCTCGAAGGAATACATGTATACATTCATTTAAAAGGGGATAAGAGGTGGTGTATCGCAATGTATAAAGAGATACGCAAAAGCAAATAATAAATATATGAGCAATTATAATAAGAGTAATCCATCTAATTATTTAATATTTTTAGATAAAAATTATTTATATGGGTGGGCGATGTCGCAGAATTTACCAGCGAATGATTTCCAATTCATTCCAATACCAATGATTTGAAAGAAAGGAATGAAAACGAAACACTCGAGTATTACAACCATCTAAAAACTCATATCAATTCGAAAATGAAGTTACATAATGTAGGTGCTATATATGAAGTAGATTTAGAATATCCAAAAGAACTACATGAATTACACAAGGATTTACCGTTAGCACCGGAATACTTTAACGGTAAGCTATGTACCACATTATTAGATAAGAACAACTAAGTAGTTCACCACATGAATCTAGAATTTTATTTACAATAGGTTTGACACTAAAAAGAGTACACAGAATACTAGGATTGACTGAAAGTGCTTACTTACAAGGATATATAGATCGCAACACAGCCCTTAGAACTAAATATACAAATGACTTTGAAAAGGATTTCTTTAAGCTTATGAATAATGCTTGCTTTGGAAAAACCATGGAAAACGTAAGAAAGCGAGCGGATATGGAAATAATAACTAATAATAAAACAAGAGAAAAAATAATAAAGAAACCCAACTTTAAATCTGAAACAATTTTCAGTGAAAACTTTTCAGTGGCAAGAATGTCAAAGGAACAGATAAAATTAGACAAACCAATGTTCATCGGTTTTGCTGTATTAGAACTATCCAAATTATTGATGTATGAATTCCAATTATCATTATATGAAGCCTAAATATGGAGATAAAATTGATTTGTGTTATATGGACACTGATAGTTTTATATATGATATTAGAACCGAAGATTTCTATCAAGATATCAAACAGGATTTGAATGAGAGATTTGATACATCTAATTATGAAAAAGATAATCGATACGGATTTCCTAATGTAAATAAGAAAGTTATTGGAATGATGAAAGATGAATTAGGCGGACAGGTTATGACAGAGTTTGTTGGATTACGATCAAAAGTATGTGCTTATTTAAAGGATTATCAAGATCAATCTAAAGCTAGCAATAAACTGAAAGGAATAAAAACGAATATAAAACTATAAGGATGTACTGTTTGGAAATATCGAAAACCTTTCCGTAACCCAATATAATTTACAATCATACAAACACAATATGTTCCTAGAAGAACAGAATAAAAAAGCTTTAGATCCCAAGAATGATAAAAGGATTTTATCAAACGATAAATTTACAACTTTGCCTCTTGGTTATAAACATTAAAATTTCAATTATATAGTTAAACAATTCAAGTATATAGTTAAATAGTTCAAGTATATAGTTAAACAACTCAAGTATATAGTTAAACAGTTCACGTCTATAGTAAAAATATTCAAGTATATAGTTAAACAGTTCAAGTATATAGTAAAACATTTCAAGTATACAGTTAAATATTTCAAGTATATAGTTAAAAAATTCAATTGTATAGTTAAACAATTCAAGTATATAGTTGGTAAATCTTATAATAAAAATTGTTGCTTAATAAATGAGTGAAAAGTTTCCGATCAAAGTGTATGACTTTGGTGAAAAGGATAGTTATCAGAACAAACACAAACTTGCACCTCAATGGCCATTTAGATTATTAATTTGTGGAAGTTCTGGAACAGGAAAAACCAATCTACTCTTGAATTTAATTTATGAATACATTTGTTTCAATCGAATATACTTGTATGCAAAAGATCTTGAAGAAGATAAATATATAGACCTTATAGACAATTTAAACACTCTGGAATAACATTGTAAAGAGAATATTTTATCAGTAAGTAATGACCTGAATGATATTATTGATGTTGACGACTTAGACCCTAAATACCAAAACTTGATTATCTTTGATGATTTTGTTACTGAAAAAGACCAGAAGAAAATAGAAGATTTATTCATAAGAGTTAGAAAGAAGTTGGTAAGACTTCAATGTATTCTTTCAGTGCTCTAATCCAAACTCATGTATCTAATATAGACAATGAGAACTTTCTGAAACAAGTTGAGGTTGCAACAAAAGACAACGGGTTCTTCTTTATTGATTCAAAAACAAAAGATAAAGATATGACTTATAGGAAAAACTTTGAAAAGTTTACTAGATAAATTCTTTCTGTTATAAATTAATAAATTCGGTAGTGTTGGAAAAAACTTTAGTAACGAATCGAATGAAAATAGAGTTACTGATGACAACGGTAATATTAACCTACAAGATAAGAAAATTGTTAATTTAGGTGATGCGAAAGCAGATCAGGACGCTATTATTTTCAGATCTATGACTATTATTTTGAATCAATTTAAAGAAGAAATTACCGCACAACACGTGGGGACAAATCAGTATCTTAGCTAAGATATCAACAGATTAACTGCTGTACATGATTCTCCTGATAATTTATTGGTAAGGATTAAAGATAAGGGGTTATCTGTAAAAGAAATAATTCGAGTTAATGAAAAAAGAAATTGACGCTGAGAACAAATTGATAATAAATTTTCAAAACCCTAGAAACAAAAATGATGCTGTGAATTTAGCTACGTTAACTACGAATCTTTTAGATTATGACAAAAAGTTTCTTGGTCAACACACCCATAAAAATATAATTGAAGCAAAGATTGCTGACCAACTAATCCATATCAATAATATTGAAAGAGCAGTACTGCTAAGCAGTGCTGCTTTAGGTACATTCGCTGGTAAGAAAATAGCGGATAAAATAACGAACACAGGTGGAGTGCTAAAACTTCCTTGTGGGTAATGGTGTACGTGGTAGACAAACCCATTCAAAAAACGGGGGAATTAAAAAAGAAGCAAAAGTAAAGTAGGACCTATAACTAATTTTGATATTATGGATGAAATAGGAAATCTACCGCATTTTAGAGGTGTTTTCTCTATAGATACGCTACCCAAACAGATAAATAGTATAGAATTTGGTGTGGTTATTTCAGGTAAAGAAGCAATTAAATATCTAAAAACTTCAAAGAAAAAAATAGCTTATGAAAGTCTCGCAATTCAAAATATAGATGAATTAAACTCTGGATTTCATTGCATTTACTACATTAAACACAGAATGACTTCTCTTGGTAAAAATTAAATTTCATTTATAAAAATTGTTTCTAATAAATGGAGATTTATTGTTTGAAATGTAGAGAGAGAACTGGCACTGAATCAATGTTTAAGACAGTGTCAAAGAATAACATGTCTATGCAGAAAGGTAATTGTGTTATTTGTGGATCGATGAAATGTCAATTCTTAAAAAAAAAACTAAATGTAGAAAAAGAAATATTAAATACGTATTATTTTGATTATTCAGGTGTTGATGATATTTACAGAAAATGTAGTGAACGTTTCTAAAGATAAAATAAAAAACGTTTTGCAAAATGAGAATGTATATACTTTACATAAACCAATGTATCGCAATTTGAAAGGTGGCGAGTCTTTTTTCACTTTGCTGATGAACAATGGCAAGCTGATCTTGTTGATATGCAGAAATTTAAAAAAGAAAACAATAAAACAAATTACATTTTAACTATTTTTGATTGCTTTAGTAAATATGCCTGGTGTTACCCTCTGAAAGATAAGACTGGTATTGAAATAATAAATGCATTGAGTATTATATTTAAAGAAAGAATTCCTAAAAAGCTACAAACTGATAAAGGGAAAGAGTTTGTAATGAGAAATGTTCAAACTTTTTTGAAAAATAATAACATTCAGTGGATTACAGCTGAAAGTGAATTAAAAGCACAAATCGTTGAACGATTCAACAGAACGTTGAAAAAAAAGCTATGGAAATATTTTACTCACAACAACACAAAGAGATGGATTGATATTTTACCTGTATTCGTAAATAATTATAATAACTCGTATCACCGCTCAATACAAATGAAACCAGTTGATGCTAGTAAAAAGGTAAATCAGAAAAAGGTTTTTAATGCTCTGTTTCCTCAAGATCTAATGCAAGAAGTCACAGGACATTATAAAGTAGAATATTTGTCTAGAATTAAAAAAGAAAAAAGTATTTTCGATAAGGGATATTTACCTAATTACACGAATGAAGTATTCCAGATAGCAACCGTTAGACCTACCACCCCTATTACTTATGAAATATCAGACAGAAATCGGGAATTAATTCGAGTTGGATTTTATGAAAAAGAACTTTCAAAAATATTGTTAAATAAAATTAGTTGTATATAAATGGATTCAAGACGCAAGAGTGATTTGTTATTAGGTATAATTAAGAACAGAGAATTCAAAGAAGAAAGGTTCAACAAAATGAGATGGAGAAAGCAGGGTTTCGGGAATATGCTTCAAAATTAAACGCTCCAGTTGTTATGGCAGAAAAGGAAAATACTGTAGATACCATAAAAAAATTACAAGAAAACACTGAAATGATCATAAATATACTACAGGAAGGTGATGATAGTTCAAGAATAGGGCTTCTCCAGATAGGTGAAACGTATAAAACAGCTTTACAAAGACAACCATATCAGCTTCCAGTTTCAGAGGTAGAAATGCAGTCAACAGAATCTACCGCTTTAGAACATCTCCAGATCTACCAACAAATATAATAGTTGTTGATATGAATCAAGGTGTTGATAAAGAGTTATTAAAAGCACTTAATGTGAAATATAGAGATAATCATAGAAGATATAAAGGAGAATATTTTGAGATGCCTCATTTTTACTTTGATAACCCAGAGAATATAGAAGATGCTTTGTCTGAATTAACACCTATAAGTCAAAGTTATATAAGGTTTGAAGCCAAGCTGACCATTCCTTACGAAAGAAATTGTAAACCGTGATTTTCGGGGTTTTGAAATTCGGATATTGAAATTCGGATATTTCGGTTGCACTTCCGGCAAACCGTCCTCAGCGAAAAAGAACACAAAAATCTAAATCATAAGATCCACTACAATCACAACAAGAGAACGATGCGGAACCAACAAACAATAAGACGAGATGTAACTAAAATCCAGAAGAAAACGGTGCGGATGCAGATAAAAATAAAATAACGAAAGATAAAAGGTGCGTGTTAAAAGTGTATTTGGACAAATCTGTGATTATTTACAATTCTGAGCTCTGTGTATATTTAGAATTTACCATCCGTCTGGGAAAGCGCAGAAGCTTTCACCCAGAAAACGGCCCACTCGAAAAATCAATTATCCGTTTGAAAACTTTGGATAAAATCTTCGTTTTGTGGGTGATTTTATCCAAAGTGTCATTTCGGGAGGCCTTCATTTTTAAATTAGGAAAATCGATTTTTTTTTTTAAAAAAGGGGGTTAATTTGATATAAAACATGTTAAATTGGTAAATTTCATGTAATTATGGGTTTGTTTTATTCGGGGTCGGGTGGGCTAGGATCGGCGTTTCTATACTACTAATGGGGTTTGCAACCTTTTAAGAAACCAGACAGAAATTCGCACATGTTTTGCGTTATACACTGTCTTTATGGAATATAACTGTATCTGCTGCGAGGTGTGCTTTAAATGAAGATTCTAAGCATATGCCCACACCTCTAGTCCAGCAAGTGGACGTTTTCGAGAGTGTGTTTAGTCATAGCCCCAATCGTGCAGCAAAAACAGCGGCCGTGTTAAAAGTAAAGTCTCAGGAATTGATTTTTCCCTACTGTGGTATTTGAAAGTAATTTGCCTGAGTAAGATATCGATCGTCGGTAGAAGCTTCAGTTATTTAATACAGGTTGCTTCGTTGCTCTGCTATATACGAATAATCAATTTTTATATAGTGACATTTCCCTGTCGGATTTTTGGTATCTCTATGGGCTTGTCCCTGTGTTGTATGCTTGACGAAATGATTTACGAGAAAACTCATTTGCAATGAGATTCAAATTTAGCTATTCTGGACGTCATATTAGAGCATATAGTGAAAATAAAAATGCCCTAAGACAATCCAAATATTCAATGTATTCAGTTATAAATTTTCTCGAACAGGAATGCAATGCATATCTTCCTATGTCCCATAGAAAGTTCTTTTATGACAATTACTTTTGTGGAGGTTGTTACGACCTCGAATCATCCTCCAGAGAGGCAGATACGAAGCCGTTACAGCGTCCGCAGATGTTCATCGAGCACTTTTCCTCAAATATTGAATTGATCGAGCACTTTTTCTCAAATACAAAAAAACAGAAGCTGATCTAAAAACAAAAATACTTTCGATAAAAACACAAGAAATTACTTAAAAATTATACAAAAATAAAATAAATGTTGAAAAATTACAGAAAATTTACTCTATTAGACAACCAGGCTATGCCCTACGTCAAAACTTGACACAGTCAGATTACCACTCAAAATACAGCTTTTCAACTGAAACAACATCCTGCTATCCCTGGATTTCCAAAAGCTGGTTATGCAGCATTGAAAAAATGACAGAACATCTTACTCGCATAGACAACCAGCTTATGCCCTAGGTCATAGCTTGACACAATCAAATTTCGACTGAAAATACAACTTGTCAGCTGAAACAAAATCCTATTATCTCTTGCTTACCAAAGGCTAGTTATTCAGCATTGATCACTGTCTTTGTTCTGGAATTATCTTGTTCTCCAAAACGAACACGTGGGGTTTGTTATTGTTTACTTTTTCCTTTCACGACCACTAGAGTAGTCATTCTAGTAGATCTATAATAGATTGCTAGATGGCATCTGAATCGCCAAAAAAGTAAAAGACTATATTGGTAGAAACTGAAGTGCTTGGGTCCCAACAGTAGTCATTATAGTAGGTCTAGAGTAAGCTTGGGTTGGTACTTAACTAAAATAAAATTCCCTGACCCATTTGCAAAAAAGTACAACAACAGAAGAATAAGACCTACCTATAAAATATTCTGTTCGAATAAGTTATAATAGTTAATATACCTCCATCTCGGTTCATATCGGTATAACAGTCTCTGCGGCCATTTCAAAATATCAACCTCGATGTCTGCAGTTGGCCTTTAATATTTGACATTGCAAAACGGATACGTTCTCTACATTTTAGTAGAGCTATATTTCGGCTCATCTTGGCAAGGGTCCTCTTCAGGCTCAAGCCGCACAAGCTGGAAAATGAACTTGAAAAGTAATTTTTCCAGCTTGAGCCTGAAAAGGACCCTTGCCAAGAAGTGCCGAAATCTAGCTCTATAAATAATACTAAATAAATTGGCTTTTCAGTTAAACTTAACAAAACTTAAAAAAGTATTTTTAAAACCCTTACCGGTTTTCTCCTTAGAAGTCGAAGAGAAGTTCCAAATCTAGTTCTGTTCTACAAACAAATAAGGTGACACGCTACGTATTCACATAACAACCTGTCTGTGCGTTGCCAGATGTTCCGACTCCGACGGCTTTATACGGAAAATAAAAGTTACAAGGAAAAATATGGTTTAAGCGGCAGATTTAATAGCACTAGAGGGGGTAGATGTCGGGAAGTGGGGACTGACTAAATAGAGGCATGGCTCAGTACGTGGTGCCGGAGGCGGCACGAGTTCTAAAAAGAGGCATGGGCTACTCAAAGACGACGCCTGTACTAGGAGGCATGCACTGAATATGCGTTCCGTTGAAACCCGTGATCTGGCGTGCCTTATTTATTTCTCGAGGTTGTTCGCTTGAAAAAAAGGCCAGGACTCATGTTCTAACTTGTCTTTTTTGTCTCTGGGTTTTTTAGGCATGCCGGCGTGAATATTGTCAGGAGACGCGACCCATGTTCTAGCATGCCTTCTTTTAGACTTCGAGTTTGATCGGAGATAGGCAGGAGCCAGGTCCCGGGAAAAAACGGCGACACCCCTGCCCCCCTGTCAAAAAACCCGGTGCCGACCCCCCCGCCCCCCCCCCCCCCACACACACACAAACACACAATTAATAGCCCATAACCAGAAAAGTCAAGAGGGGCTGAACAAATTTTGGAAATATAAATATGTTTCAATGAAAAGTATATAGAGCTGAGCGGCCAGTAAGCCGCCGTCACACGCTTCCATTGAATTCGTGTGTCTAGGAGATATCCTTACGTGCTTCCATTCAAAACTGCAGCTTTTACTAAATATTTATAATTTCCTATATTTGCGTCAGGAAATTAGATCAGGTGGCCAAGGTTTGCTGCCGTTTTTTTTTTTTGGCAGGGGTAGGGGGGAGGAGTTTTTGCCGTGAGGGGTCTGATTGACCCGCAAGAACCATGTTCTAAGGTGCCTACTTTTTAGACTCTTGCATTTTCGGGCAGAACCCCGTGAAAATGATCGAGGGGCAAGACCCATCTTCTCGTCACCAATCTGTAGTGTGGAAAAAATCACTACTAACCGTAATCTGAAGTGCTCTTCTTTTTAAGTAGTTGTCCCAGCATTGGTTTTCTGTCGCACGACCTTGGCCGAAAGACGATCTTTGAAGCTCGTACTGATGGGAGTGGTACACCTAAAGTTAATCAACAAGTTTTTTTATAATTATGTCGGAGCCATTTTAGACAACTGCACGGAAGGGTGTCCTGGATAAATTCTGCAAGGTGTAGACTTCCTTTTTTATTGTTGTTTAGTGTACGTTCTTAAGCCATTGTGTGTTTGGTCCTTTTTGACCGACATAAAATAGTGTTAATTAATGAAAAAGAGCTACTATAAAAGTTCAATATCTTACACTTGCATCAGACCGAAGAAGACATGTGACCTGGCTGCCACTTTGAGCGGGGAGTTATAGAAAAGTAAACAAAGCAAACTGTCGTATACAAACCGGTTAAGGTTCGCTGTATACTAACGATACTTTGCGTCGCCCAGGAGGCGACGCGTGGATGAGGGCAAATGATCCGACGCTGCCCGTGCTTTTCCCTACATTTCTCTATGTTCCGATTTGAAGCTTGGTGTACTTTTGAATTGTCTTAAGGGCCATTCACAAAGGTTCTTAGGTAATACTCGGTACCAGCCATTTCCTGAAATCGCTCTGAGACGTAGAACTAGCTGGGTCTCTGCCGTTCGCAATTGATATTTCTGCCAGTTTCGGGTACCAGCTATAGTCTCGCACACAAGTTGAAATCAGTTCAACTTTTCAGGGTACTAGCCAATCACAAGTTTTTTACATTTATTTTATTACAGGTTTTTTTACATTTTATTACAAAATTTTATTAGAACTAGCTGGGTCTCTGCCGTTCGCAATTGATATTTCTGCCAGTTTCGGGTACCAGCTATAGTCTCGCACACAAGTTGAAATCAGTTCAACTTTTCAGGGTACTAGCCAATCACAAGTTTTTTACAGTTTTTTTATTACAGGTTTTTTTACATTTTATTACAAAATTTTATTACAGGTTTGATTCCTTCCCCGAAGTTGAACCAGAGGATTGACACTATTGACAGCCTGACGAGGACCCTTGCCAAGAACGGCCGAAATATCGCTGATGAAGAATCATAGCTGACATATCCGTTGTAAACATTGTTTGAATAAACGCTTTAACAGTGTAGAGGGTGCTTTGACTGCGAAAGCTACTTTAGAAATAAATTGGGCTACAAAGAAAAGTGAAAATAGCAAAAACACGAATGACATATCTTAACTTCAGGCATTTCCACGTCTTTTAAAACTTTTGGAAAAAATAATCGTAAACAGTTGTAAAAATACGATTGGCGTATACGATCGGAAATTCAGATTCAGCGTCCAGTTAAACTATTCTGATTGTTTGCAACTAACAAAAATCAACTTCCCTATAACCGTTGTTAAGACTCAGGTGTGTATTTCACGACATGAAAACAAAACCAACTGATATGAAGATCGACAAAAATTGAAAACGATCGTTTTGAAGGGATACGAAAAAAAAGATCGTAAAATTATGATCGGAAACAACTGTTTCCAATTGTTAACAATTGTTTAGAACTTTTTAGAATTGTTAACAATTGTTTCTAGTTGTTTCCAACTTAATTTCCGAACGAAAACAACTGAAAACAATCGAAAACTGTTGTTTAATGACAGTTGAAAAAAAATAATCGTAAACACATATTACATATAAATTTCCGTGACATAGGGATGCGAACTGGTTAGATGAATTTGCCTTCGGGCAGGATCACTGTTCCAATGGCTGGCTTCTACCAGACTATTGTAGTGGTTTGCAAACTCTGTTTACAAGCCCCTCGGTAGCTCAGATGGTAGAGCGACTGCCTTGTAAGTAGAGAGTCCTGGGTTCAAATCCTGGCTGAGGAGCATTTTTGTCTATCTTTTCACTATTATATAATCTTAAACAGTTGTAAACTTACATTTCAAAATTAACGTTTCAGTTAAACTATTTTGATCGTTCACACCTCAACAGAATTCAACTTCCATACCACCGCTGTTAAATATCAGGCCTTTTCTCAGGACCTGAAAACCAAACTAACTGTTCCCGACTGAACACAACTAAAACCGATCGAAAATAAATTACGACTGGAAACAGTTGTTTCCAGTTGTTTGAGATTGGGATTTTAGATTCACTGTTTCAGTTAAACTATTTAGATCGTACACAACTCAACAAAATTCAACTTACCTACTACAGTTGCTAAAAATATGGTCTTGTTTCAGGACTTGAAAATCAAACCAACTGTTTCCGAATAAACAACTGAAATCGATCAAAAACAGTTGAAAACGATCGTAAACAGTTTTAAAATTACGATCGGAAACAGTTGTTTCCAATTGTTTACGATTAGGATTTTAGATTCGCCGTTTCAGTAGAATTGTATTGATCGTTTACAACTCAACAAAACTCAACTTCCCTACTACCGTTGTTAAAATTCAGGTCTTGTTTCGGAACTTGAAAACCAAACCAACTGTTTCCGATTTAAAACAACTGAAATCGATCGAAAACAAATGAAAATGACCGCAAACAGTTGTATACTGACACTTGAAAAAAACAATTGTAAACAGTTGTAAAACTTACGTTGCTAAGAATCAGGGCTTGAAAATCAAACCAACTGTTTCCGTTTGAAACAACTGAAAACGATCGAAAACAATTGAAAACGACCGAAAACAACTGAAAACGATCGTAAACAGTTGTTTCCAATCGTTTACGATTGCGATTTCAGATTCGCCGTTTTACTTTAACTATGTTGATTGTTTTCAGGTAAAACAAAAATTCAACTTCACTACTGAAACTGTTAAAATTCAGGTCTTGTTTTGGGACTTGAAAACCGAACCAACTGTTTTCGATCGAAAACAACTGAAAACAATCTTAAACAGTTGTAAAATTACGGAAACAATTGTTTCCAATCGTTTACGATTGGTATTCAGATTCACCGTTTCAGTTAAACTATTTTGATCCTTCACAATAAAAAAAACAATTGTTTCCAGTTGTTTGTTTCCAGTTTAACAATTGTTTCCAGTTGTTAACAATTGTAAACAGATGTTAACAATTGTTTACGACTGAATTATTTCCATACAGGCCCATTTTGAATTTCGAGAATTATAACCTTATCATAATTTTGGCAAGATTAGGTAAATTGGGAGATTATCATAGCTCCTTAAATGTCTTTTCGCTTGGTTTTGCGGGCGAAACTAAATTCTTCACTAAATTGTACGTTTGCTTGCCGCATGCTGTAAGAAAGATCGCTTTTTTCTTTGAAGCGTCTGATATTCTGTTAGCGATAAAGTACTGTTTTATCATTTCAACTTAATCACTAAAGTCATTTCCGATCACGTAGTTGTTGAGTATTCCGATGGCGGTACTCATGATTAGTCCGTCTCTATCACTAATTGTCAAAGCGAAAAGTTCTTAAATCCTCGTAGCCATTTGTACTGTTCTTTGCCCTTAGAAAAGATACACTTGGTTGCAAGAACAAGAGCTGAAAGCTCATATGGCACTTGTACGGTTTATACGGTTTGCAGTTGTCAAGGCCGCATCTCTCTTCCGATATTCATTTCATCGGAAAATTCACTTGATCTACTAAATCTAAAAATGGTTTTCCACTCACTGATCACTGTTTCTCCCACAACGATGATCGGATCGGGGGAGGGACTATTTTTAAGCCAAACTGCCAGAGTCCCTAACATGCCTGCCAAGTTTCATTCATCCCGATATCCCGACTCCAAGCGTTTCACGAGATTTCTTGCAGCCCCCTCCAGCTCCCCCCCCCCCTGTTATTGGATTCGTTCCGAACTTGAAACTGATCATCTGAGGCACTTGTTCCTGACACTTCTCAAGCTTCATTCACGTCCGATCACCCGTTCTAAAGTTATTCTTGTCACTAGATGCTGGATTCCCCATCCCTCCAATCCCCCAACATCACCGGATCGGGGAAGGAACTATTTCCGAGTCGACCTAGGAAAGTACCTAATATGTGATTATTAAGTTAACCTGGTCGGTTCCCTCATATGCCTTCCAAGTTTTATTGTCCTAGCTTCTGTGGAAGCACCCCCCCCCCCCCCCCAGTGGTATTGAATCTGGTCCGGATTTGAAACTGAATATCCAAAACACTTGTCCTTGACACATGTCAAGTTTCCCGCATGTCCGATTACCCTTTCCAAAGTTATGCATGTTAATAGTTTCCAGGTTTCCCATCCCTCCACTTCCCCACTATGATCGGATCTGGAAAGTGAGTATTTCCAAGTTAATCTGGTCGGTTCCCTGACATCTGCCAAGTTTCACGCATGTCCGATTACCCTTTCCAAAGTTATGCATGTTAATAGTTTCCGGATTTCCCATCCCTCCACTCCCCCCCCCCCCCCCCCACTATGATCGGATCTGGAAAGTGGTTATTTCCAATTTAATCTAGTCGGTTCCCTGGCCGAGTTTCATTGTCCTAGCTTATGTGGAAGCGTTTCACGAGATTTGTTTAGTTTAACCACTTTCGCTGTAACCACTTAGTCTTACTTTAATCTTTAAACCGTATCTACCCCCGCACTCGTTTTTTCATACATCAAGTCTTGGCCCCGGGGTAGAGCACAGGACTCCCGACTCAAAGCTCCGTGGATCGATACCGCATTTGGGCAGCGCTCTTTTGCTACCTTTTGCTCCCCTTTTGCTTTATAGTTTCCGAACTCCCGGATCCGGGGAAAGTCGGATTGGGGAAGTGACTATTTGTAAGATGATCTGGTCGGCTCCCTGATATGCCTGCGAAGTTTCATCGTCCTAGCTTGTGTGCCATAAAGACTACTTTATTTTCTCTTATGAATCTCATACACAACTAACTCAGTAAAACAACTACGTCACTCAGATCCCATTGGTTTATGTCAGTACCCCGAGGAAATACGCGAAGGGGTGCTGAGCCAAACACAACAGTGTAGTTAAATACACTAAGTTAGCATAATCACACCAACTGGGTTATATAATATGACGTTCCTTACTTTCATTCGTCACGATGTAAGATCGAAAAGGGTAAGGTTTAACTGTCTGCAAAGTCAACTTAGTCCCTTCTTCCAATATTGTTTTTTGTTTCATCCTTCAGGGATAGTTTCTGTCGCTTTTGATCATTTTACAGTCCCGAGGGGTCGACAACTTCAGTGGTAGGGTATACACTAACGAAAATAGTAGGAACGTGAGACATGTCACGAGGTTTTCCAACTTTTCCTAGTTTGTGTACCTATTTTGTTTTGATGTCCTTGATGATCAGAAAAGTTTAGTTCCATGTCTACCAGCGATCAGTAGTCCTTGATGAGCTGATCAAAGTATATGCCATCCGTTATTTTTGTACACAAATTTCTTCATGACGTAAAATAGTTTGATAGATGGGTCTAGGTGAGAACCCCTCGGCGAGCCCCCCCCCCCCCCACCAAAAGCCACCCGGTACCAAAACACCCCCGGCAATCTCCCCCCCCCCTCCCCCACAAAAAAATCCTTTATATTTAACATGAATCCAAGATATTTAATTGACTTTACGTGATCTTAATCCAACTCAAGTGTCTTATTAAGGAACAAGCATGGGACAGTTTTACTGTTGACAAGTACGTATGGTGAAGAGCTGGTAGAGCAACTCTGGCACTATCTTGAAAGTGCCATCACAAAACAAGTGACGGTATAACCTAAGTACTTCCAGGCTACGCTCTGTCCCAACTAGAAGAAGGCGATTATCATCATCAAGGCCACTGTCGTTCAGTAACAAGACCAAAGGTTTCGATAGGATCCCAAATATTTCTTTTCTGATCCAGAAAATTGGTTCTTGTAGATATCCGGTCTTTGACAGACTTCTTGAAAATTTTAGCTGTTGAAATTTAGAAACAGATAATAGTTAATAGCTAATTGTCTGAGAAAACCAAATTCAGATATTGATTCAGCGTATGTGTTTACTCCTATACGTCATTTATCCTTTCACAAAGTTGATCAAAACTTCCAGCTGCCTTACATCTGACAAATTTTCATGTTTCTGCCAGATTATTGGCGAGCTACTTGTCCGTTAAAGAAAGTTCAAAACGATTCAGTATATCTCCCTACTCCTATGTCAAACCTCTAACCAACTTCAGACAAAACTTTAACTTTTAAAGAATTTTCAGGTTTTGGCCTTATTCAGGGTGAACTATTTGACCGGAGTGAAAATAGTAGACATCTACGGATTCAGCATGCCTCCTTACCAGTACATCGATCCGCTAATCAACTTTCGATAAAACTTTTACTTATAGCAATTTTTCCGGTTTCAGCCGGATTCCAGGCAAACTCTAAGTCTGGTTAGAAAATGATTGTCATATACGGATTCAGCATATCTTCTTATTAATCAAGTTCAAATATAACTGTTACTTTAAACAAATTTTCCGGTTCGGGCGGGTTCCGGGCGAACTACTTGTCTGGCAAAAAAAACAATTATCATATATGTGTTTAGCGTGTCTCCTATCCCCTAAACTGAACCTCTTATCTACTTCAGATTAAATTTTGATTTTCAAAAAGTTTTCCGGTTTTTGCCAGATTCCGGGTGAACTACTTGTCCGGAGAGAAAGCAATTTACATATTCGGATTCAGCATGTCTCCTTTTACCTAAATCTACTATCTTCTTAGATTTTAAAATATTTGTATTCGGCCCTTAATTTCAAACACCGTCCCCAGCCCCTAAATATAGGGCTACAGAGCCCATCTTCGATCTTGACCTGTACTTTGACCCAAAGAGTCCGTGTGCCACATTTGAATAAAATACTTCTACCCTTTCGAGAGTGATTGTGCTAACAGACGGACGGACGGATAGACACACGGACAATTTTACGATGTCATTGGTATCGCTCTACTTACGTTTTGGGTCCCAAAAACAGCTGCCCATCTTGGAGTTTCTGTTATGAATCAGGAATAACTAAAGAGGAACGGGAAGCAGGCAAGGGGAAAGGGCAATTGCGGATGACTGTGTAAGCCCACCAAGGAGGGGGTACATTTTTTGGCGGGGGGGGGGACTTTTTAAATTGAAGATAATGACCCATTTTCGAGGATCGAATGTCTTCAAGGCGCAATGAATATCTTTTAGAACATGGCGTCAAGTCGAGGCGTCTGTGACATTGGGTTGGTCATTAATAATTAATTATCAGAAGCCATTTTATTCTTAGTCCAGAAAATATAAAAGACGTAAAAGAATATCCATTTTCCTTGTAAATGTAGACTTTGGTAGAATATCCTGGAAGCTGAGGTTTTCGATATCCTGCTGAAAAAATATAGATTTTGTTAAAGCATCCTGGGTACATTTTAATCTTGTGTGGTGCAATAGCGGAAGTTGTGGTAACGGAGAGAAGGAACGGAAGAGCGGTTTGGACGCAGAATAGATTGAGATGCAAGTTAGAAATAAGCCAAAGAAAAGCTGTTGTGAAGAATCAGGAATTTTGTGATACTAATTTATCGATACAGTAAGTCAGCTCGAATCATCAAACGAAAGACTACTATCCCAAATACGAGTTTGAAGAGTTGAGAAATTCCCTCGTTCGCACGCTACCGTTATGTTCGCAAGTTGGGTTTAGCCCCCGGTCAGAGTACCGACATTGAACCGTCAACGAAAGGTCTATCGTGGGACCTCGGAAGCAAAGAGTAATAACCTCATCGGTTCACTGGTAACGAATGAGCAAAAGCCCTTTTTTACACTCCACTTTACGATTTTTTCCGGAATTTTTCCAGATTTTTTGCCCGTTGAAAATTCAGGTGGGTGCACAGCCCAAAAGGAGCAAAAAATATAAGAGTAGGAAGGGTAGAGGGTCAGCAAACACTCAGTGCCTTTTCGAAGAAACCCCAACTTCTTTGTTTTATAGAACGGTGAGAAAAGTTTTAAACCTCTGTTTAACGTGGGATACAGCAAAGGCTACTCTGTTTGAAGTTTAGTTTCGAATGGTCATTTTGTTTCGAAAGGATCAAAGTGAAGCACCGTCATGTATCAATTTTCAGTTAAAATGTCTTTCACTATTTGGAATATGACGTGACCGAACACTTTGAGCTGATCTATGAGAGGTGGGTGGTACTTGTTTTGATCTGTGATCCAAAAATACACTCCGATCATAAAGAATTCAAAAAAATTTGCCTGTGGCACCTTTTGTAGTACGCTCTGTTTGCACTTACAGTTTGGGGGATGGGTCCTTTTAAAACCTAAAATCTGTTCGGGAATTCTAGTTACATTTTGTTAGAATACATACACCACCGCTGTCACCCCCCACCCCCCTAGGTTTCAGTGAAATGACGTCTCTGCATGTCTATCCCATCAGAAATAATCGTCCTTAAACGAATAGGTATATTAATTTTGAGCTTTATTGCCCTTTTTATGTCCCTATTGATAGTTCGTCACTCGAGTTCTCTGTAAATGAACCAGCTGTTACTTTGCTGAGGTGCAGGATGTGGTCCAGACTACCATTTGGAATGCGAAGGTATTAAGTTAGTTTGCAGATATTGTATTCATTCATCAACATCATCTTTCTGAATCGCTCGGCTAATAGGCAATACTGCTAGATTAAGTACAAAGAACAAAAAAAGAAATTCAAAGAATGTGACAGTCACAGTAGTTTCAGCTCATTTTTCACATTATCATATTTTTAATAACTATTTTAATATAATATATTGTAATATAAGTAACTATTTATTCAAGCAATGTTCACAACGGATATGTCAGCGAAGGTTCTTCATCAGCGATATTTCGGCCCTTCTTGGCAAGGGTCCTCTTCAGGCTGTCAATCCTCTTGGTCAACGTCGGGGAAACAAATAAATGGTTTGTTTCCCCGACGTTGACCAAGAGGATTGACAGCCTGACGAGGAACCTTGTCAATAAGGGCCGAAATATCGCTGATGAAGAATCGTAGCTGACGTTCCGTTGTAAACATTGCTTGAATAAATGTTTCAAAGTCCAGCTTGGGCTCAAAGAATATTTATATAAATATATTTAACTATTTAGGTTATATGAAGAAAAAAGGTTAAATTAAGATTAAAACTAGTAATGAGTAATGAGTAAGGTCTGATGATTTTAGTGGGACTGTTTGGCAGGATTTCCAGATCGAATTTGTTTATAATCGTTAATCCAAAAATCAAGTTGTAACAGTCATCGATAGCTGGGTGGTTAAGGGGTTGGTCCAAGGGGTTGGAACTAAGACGGGTTTGGGTTGGCCATCGAGATCCAATCCTTGACGAGACGCTCGGCCAGGGGTTATCGGTTATGTAGGATTAGTCGCAAATAGCCAAATTACACCTGGAGAAACCTACTGCGAAGCACATGTCAGATGATTTTTCCCAACACGTATCACACAACCAGACGAGGGCAACAAAACAGGACACGGGCACCAGCTATTCTTGAGCATTGAACAGCATGCGAGTTTGATTCTTGGTGTTTTTAACAAAACTTGGAAACAGACACACAGGAATGAAATAGTTAACTAAATTTTTTAACTATAAGTTAAAAACCAACAGTTTTAACCATATGAAAAGGAAGTTGGTCAAAATGAGGACGATTGGCACAAGGACAAGGTGTTATGTCCTCGTAACTTAAAGGGGCCTCTAACGACACTATTTCTGTTTACTTCTTGCTTCCGTTTTTCTTTTTCACACGTATTTACTTCCTTCAGATTGCCACTTGCAAGTTGCTAGCCACACGGTTCGGCCCTTTCCCTCCATAAGCATAACTAATCTTTGAACTACCAATGCAACACCAGCATTAGTTCACCCTTGCCAATATTGACAATATCGCCTCTGCGATATTGTCGATAAAAAAATGTGCCCCTGCTGATTGCTTATAAACTAACGTCTGGGGTGCCATAATTTTATCTGAACCATTAAACGGTGATCACTCATCTGACTCACCGAAAAAGAGATAAGAAAACCGCGCCCTCGTGATCCTTGTTCTTATTTTTTTTTTTTTTTAGAGCTTTTCTTTTCAAATTAACGAATAATATTTTCCCGATCGTAAATCTGATGCCAGGATTGGTCGATCTAGATAGAATCGCATTGATCTTTTTATGAACAGTTGTTGTTTACTTTCAGTTTGATATGCAAATTTGGTCAATTTCTTCTACGAAGTGACAAACATAGGGCTATACTACCACCGGTCATGCCGAATCGAGTTGACACTAGGTCCAAAAACAAAGAAAAACTGGTACCGCCTACCACACGAACAAACAGGTTTTCAAACACCTTCGTTCCGTATTACACGTCAGTGTTTAATAAGCGCTGAAGTTTCTGTTCTTATTTGTGTCCTCTTTTAATTTGTAAGCCCAAGCGCCATTTAGTTGAGTCTCTTCTTGACTACGATAGCTTGTGTAAAATAAATGATTCTGATTCTGATTCTGATTCATATCTTAAACTAGCCTGTATTATTCATAGGTCCATGCTAGAGAAGAATAAAAAATATCATGTTAACTTGAGAAAGAGACTGTCTCATTTCCCGTCATCCCTAGGAAACCTTATCGATAACACGTTTCTGGGAGGTCGTAACCTTTGATATTCTTATAGGGTATTAGAGCTTCTGGATTCAAATCCCATGAATCCTTTAAAACTGGTGATACAAAGAAAAATATCCATGTCGTGAAGGAGGGCACATGTTGGATACAGCAGCATACATAAAACGACTCTGGGTGTCGGTCGCCACCGTGCACCCCGGCTCTGTGAGCCATTACCTCGCAGTTGATTAACTGCCCGCCGACGTTCAATCCAGTGAGCGGCGGCCTGCTTCTCGCACTATTGTGAATTTTTCCTTCATTCAAATTGTGCATTTTCTCAGGCTTATTGGCAACATCTACTTATTCCTTCATTGGCCGTGATAGCGCTTTTCACGCTGACAGCTAACTGCACGCAATGTGGTGCAGATACCTGTAGGCTATTGTAGGGTAGGGAGGAGCAAAATCTGGCTTTTTAGAACTAAAAGAACTGGTCGTGCCCTCTCTGTCCTTCCGCAACACTGAAGCTAATACTGCTCTGGATGTTCCGGCTCTTCCGTGTCCGTTGCTTGTTACCAGGGAACTACTATCTATCTCAAGATCTGCTAGAAGAAAAATTTAAGAATACTCTACTTTCTCACCCTGGCTTGCCAACTGTGGTTCTGAGGGCGGGTTACTTGCTATGGCCGTGTCGTCACATTACGTCTATGCCTAGCGTAACACTGTCTACTGCCACCTAACTGTGCGCGTACTTTGGACTAAGTCGCAGGAGCTCAAAATCCACCACGTTCCTATTCCTGGTAGGCGCCTTTAACCTGAAACAAGAGCTACGAGCTCATATGGCACCTAATACGAGTAGGTGGTAACTAAAAGTAGACTAGGTTCGGACCTAGAAATACGATATCTAGTTTTACCAAAGTCTGAGCATTTCCGCCGCCTCGGATCACCGAGGGCAAATGAGTTTTCTACCTTCCAAGTTTCAACCCTAAAGATCCATTCGTTTGGTCCCTACACATGCCACACGGTTTCTAGTAACCCCCTCCAACGCCCCATCCTGATTCCGAATCTGGTTCGGACTTCGGACTACTAAATGAATCATCTGAAGCATTCTCTCTTACCACCTATCAATTTTCATTTAAATCTGAGCGTTTTTTGGGAACTTCCCTTAATTCTCCCACCCCTTCCCCAGCGTGGTCAGATCCAGTTCGGACTCTAAAATATGTCATCTAGGGCATGTGAGCTCTCTACATTCCAAGTTCCACTAAAATCGATCCACTTGTTTGACCCCTATGCGAGCCAAAACGTTTCCGGAAATCCCCTTCCAGCTCCCCCCCCCACTGTGGTTTGAATACGTATCGGAAACATAAACGTCCGATCTCTGACAAAGCCTATCCGCAAATTTCCGGTTCCCACTTCACACCCCTCCTCTACCGTGTCCAGATCCGATCCAGACACCAAATAACAAATCAAGGCCACATTCTGTCCAACGTTTAGGTCATCAGTTCTTTTCACCCAAAAGATTTCACTTGAATCGGACCACCCGTTCGCAACTTAAGGAAGCCATTGATTTCCAAATTCCCCTTCCCTCAACTCCCCAATGATGGTCCGATCCTGGAACACAAGTTTTCCTA
This sequence comes from Branchinecta lynchi, assembly GCA_023053575.1. NCBI lineage: Eukaryota > Metazoa > Arthropoda > Branchiopoda > Anostraca > Branchinectidae > Branchinecta > Branchinecta lynchi. Next base: position 21,133,695 of record JAKZAP010000015.1, read on the forward strand.
GGGCATTATGTCGGGTCCATAAGTCATTAATAGGCCTTAAATTTCATTGTTCTTAGATTAACTAGAGAAACGCCTTCCGAATCCCTCCACAGAGCCCCGATACGATCTGGTTCTGTCAATTACGTATCTAAGGCTAATGCTTGTTCTTCTCACCAAGTTCCATCCTAATCCCTCAACTCTAAACGTTTCACGAAATTTCCGGTCCACCCTTCAACCCCCCCCCCCCCAAAAAAAAATAAATAAATAAAAATATCTGATTCGATCAAAACTTGACAAGGAACATCTGAGACGATAGTTCTTTCCACTTGCCAAGTTTCATTCATTTCCGATCACCCACTCAAAAGCTACGCATGCCACGAGATTCCGGGCTCTACATCCCTCCACTCCCCCCACGGTGGTTGGATGCAGGAAACGACTGTTATCAAGTCAATCTGTTCGGGTCCCTGACGTATCTGCCAAGTTTCGTCGTCCTAGCATATACAAAAGTACCGAACTAGCAGGATCACCGAAATCCCCCCCCCCCCGAACCCACAGTGCTCGAATCTGGTCTGGTTATGTCAACGACGTGCCTAGGAACTGTGCTTGTTCTTCTCACCAAGTTTCGTCCCGATCCCTCCACTCTAAGTGTTTCCCAAGATTTCCGGTTCCTCCCTTCCAGCTTCCCCCCTAAGTCGCCGGATCCGGTTCGGACTTAAATTGGGTCGTCTGAGACATGGGTTCCTTCCAAATATCAGTTTACTGAAGATCCGATCCCCCCTTTCAAACGTTATAAATACCCTCCCCCTACTCCCCCACGATGCTCGGATCGGGAAAGTGACTATTTCCAACTTAATCTTTTGGGGTCCTTGATATGCCTGCCAAGTTTCATCGTCCTAACTTATGTGATAGTACCCGAACTCGAAAAACCTGGACCGATCGACCAACCCACTGACCGACGGACGGACAGAAATTGCGATTGCTATATGGCACTTGGTCGGAGGGCAAGTGCCATAAAAACAGCCCCTCTTTGCAGAACAACTTAGCATAACCTGGCTATATAACGTTAACTAGTTTTTACTGCCGACGATCAATCTAACTAGTCTGGGGTCGTACCTCTTCAATTTAGTCAATCTGAACCATCTGTTCTACTGTACATCAGAATCTTTATGTTGCCTAGCTAAATCTTAGCTACTTTTCTTGATGTTGCTTAAACAAAAAAATATGCTCAACTTGTCCCAAAGAAAATGTCTTTATTAAGTCCTTTGCACTTCCTTCCTGTTTGTCCGTTGTCGCAACTGCTCTGTCTGTCTGTCTGTTGTATTTTATAAAACTACCTATTTCCACCATTCGAATGCACACCACATACCCTTGAAAAGAAAATCTCAAGATGGTCACAGCTTCTACGCATGGGACCACTCACGTCCGTTCGCCGTGAATGAATGAATGAATGAATGAAGGGTTTATTAAAAAAAAAATAGATCTTCAATGCCCAGAGGCTAACCTGTAAGGGACTAATTACCCTCGAAACAAAACATTAATAAAAACAAAACTTCGACAAAAACAAAGACAAAGGAAAAAGGGGAAAGAAAGAAAGAAAGGAGCTTGACGTCTGGGACGCCCAAGGATGTAGTTCAGGTAAAAAACTGCTCTGGATTATTAGCTGATTCCCCTTAAAATTATACATTGAAAGAACCCGAAAGAACCCTATTCCGAAAATATGGTGTTATATATATATCGAATATCGAAAAAATACTAAAGTAATACCGAATAAAGAATCCATAGATTAAACCGAAGTATAGATCTGACCTTCAGATAAAAAGAAATACACAAGCTACACGACCTGGCACCAGGGGCGTCCCGAGCCTTTCTTCATTGGGGGGGGGGGAGAACCTGGTAAAAATTGACCGAATCGGTACCTGATATTGACCGTATTTATAATTTGTTTATAATGCATAGCCAGTTGCCTTCAAGAACCTACAATGTAAAAAGGTGCATAGTATGTAGAAAATCAAGCCTAAAGAGAAAATTTGACGTATTTTCACGCTCTTCCACTTCTGTTTTCTTTTCTTTGAAGAATACGCCTCAGCTTTTACCTCTGGGGGACCTTCAGTTTTACCAACAGGACATGAAAATGTGCCGACAAAAAACGCAGTTGCTGCCAAGCGACAACGTCGTTAATAGCTTTACCCAGTCGAAATTAAGAAAGTCCATCTAGGGTAAAGTAGATGTAAAGTACATTTGTTCTAAATTTACAGAAAACAAAAATAGGCTAGTTTTCACGTCAAAAGACGTGCTTATACCTGAAGTTCTGTAATGGTTAGAAGTATATAAGTTAAGTAACGAATGGAAACCAGCTGAAGCTACTGTTAAATGGTAAAGAACAAGAGCTAAGAAAATGCCACTTACATTACCAAGACGGTCGGGAACGGTATAACGACCGAATTTTGGAATGGAATAAAACTCTTGGGAAAACCCCATAAACAGCCGAATATGGTAAGTTTGGTAACAGATGTGAACCAAAAAGAAATCAGGTGAATTACCGAATTCGGTAACGAATTAGAACCAAATGAATCTGATTAATCACCGACTTATGAATGGATTGATTGAATGCGATACAACAGATACGGACTTGAGAAAAGTCCGATGAACAACCAAATTCGCTAGCAAATGTGACCAAATAAGATACGTTAAATCACCGAATTTACGTAGGGATGTATCGAATGCAACGAAATCGACTCGGAATGAAAAAAAGTTTGATTACTTACCAAGTTCGATAAAGAATGGGAACCAATAAACACGTTAAATTGACTTTTTAAATTTGACAGAATATCGAAAATGTAGGGGGGGGCGCAACGCCCCCCAGCCTCGGGACGCCCCTGCCTGGCACAACACACTAGCACCGTAACGGGAAGCAACCGAACCAACGACTGACAGTGTGTACTCCAGGTGCATGTACTTAAAAAGAGTGGTGATCAAGGCCTGCAACTATTCCACCTTCGGATTATTCACTCAGCCGTATACCGAACTTCTTGTACTGGAGAGGTCCATGAACCGTGATTGCCACACATGCATCTTTTTGGAACAACTGTCATACAGGCTACCCATTTTTCATCGGGGGTATGGAACTTCTGACTGTGTGGTCTAGGACTCATGTCTCCAGGTTCTGATACAGACTTTTCTTTACAAAGAAATTGATTCACTTGAAGAGCAACTTTAATTGTCTTTTCTAGGCAATTTCGGCCAGTGGTAGGCAAGCTGATTATTCGTGGAGATCGTCGAGCGACGAACATCAAAATTCTCTCTAGTATACTACCGAGTATCATACCCATTCTTCTTATTTTGTACATCGCTTCTCAATCTCCATTACAGTTGGAATCAGCCAATGGATATGTAAGTTATATGTTGGTAGACCCCCCCCCCCCCCACAGCTCCCCTACATTCTTAGTTTTAATTGAGTTTCGTAACGTTCGTTCCTCGTCTTTTGTCGCTGCCTAATAACGAGCCTCAGCTAGCTAGGGGCTGTCTAAAGCCGTAACTCTCGAAGCCACACACCCCCCTTCATTGCGACAATAGCAGGAATAATGGAGACCTACTATAATATCAACCACTTATTTAAGAGTGAAGTAACACAGAAAATTTGGAAAATAACATGAACAAAACCACCTTAAAAAACAAAACTATGACAACCTCTAAGTACCTGGGCCAAACCGAAAGAAGCAGAAATAGATAGTCTCTTAGCCTAATTTCAGCTCATGGGCAATTGAGCAATGAATAGCCTGCATGTGTATAAACTTGGAGAGGAACAGCTAAGTTCCAAATCGCAAAACGTAAATTTGTTTTTTCAGTGACAAACAGCGACCATCTCCAAAAAGTGTGATAGTGAGAACGTAGAAGTCATAAGAATAGCCTACTTAACTATTTTGAACCAGTGCCATTTCCACTTCGCGAAAATGAAAGTCAGAAACTCTGTTCTAATTTATTTGTTCTCCTTCATTCAGAATTGAGAGACAGTTTGGGTGTAAAGAGGGTGGACAAATTTTGATGGTTCACACTTTTATAAAGGCCAACAATTATGGCATGCATTTTGAGTCATAATTGGTAAAAATGTTGCCGAGAATACATGAAATGTCGCCAAAAATGCATGAAATATAGCCGAGAATGCTGTTTTTGTTGCCGAGATTTTGTCTGTGTATCCGAGACTTCAATGTTTGTTGCCAAGAATGACAACTTTGTAGCCGTGATTGACAGTGAAAAGCGTGGCTTGCATTCTCGGCGACATTACGTGAAATTCCGGCGACACTTTGTTAAGTCTCGGGAACTAGATTTTTTGTTTCAAACACATATGTGTATTTTTCGGTGACACGTTTTTATTGGCGATCTCGGCTACGCAGCGTTCTCGGCGACATTTCGTGCATGCTTGGCAACAATTCTGCCAAATTTGACCCAAATGCATGCCATATTACGATGCGTTAGTTTAAACGAGGTTACGCAGCGTATCTACCAAGTTTTGAAATTGTGTCATGAACACAGTAGGCACTAAATCTAAAAATAACCGGAGTAAGCTTGCTGTTACAGGGCAATCTGCACTGGAGCTCTGTAGCCTATGTTCTTGACTGAGAAAGTAGACTACCAATTATTGAATTGTTTGAACATTCTTGTGTTTTTCAAATGGTCCTTGCAGCTTCAATCAGTTGCCATATACCGATCATTTTTCGGTCGGTCTGTCAGCTGGTTGGTTGGGCGGTCCACTGTTCTCAAGTTAGGGCGCTTCTAGATGCGCGAGGACGACGAAACTTGGCAGGCATATCAGGGACCCGAGCAAACTAACTCAGAAAAAGTCATTTTCCCTATCCGACCATCGTTGGGGAAGGGGAATCCGAAATCTGGGTATTGGATCTTGGACATCATCATTTTCAGATAGCTTATTTTAAGTCTGAGCCGGATTAAATGACTTTGGGGGGAGTTGGAGGGGGGGGGGGGGGTCTTATGAAAAGCTTTGAGTGGATGGATCGGGGAATCCGGAATCTTGTGGCACGCTTAACTTTATACCGGCTGATCGGATCTGAATTAAATTTAATATTTGAAAGGACCTCATGTCACATTTCAAGTCAGGAGTAGATCCGATGAATATGGGGTGTTGGGGGAAGGGAAACCCGAAATTCTTGTGACACGCTTTAGACTGGAGCGATCGGGAAGAATCTTGGTCGGAAGAACAAGCACAAGAAGTAGGAACACCAGTGACAGAACTTGACTGGATTAGGGCACTGGGGGGGGGGGGGGGGTTGATGGAGGTCCGGAGTTTTGGTGATGGCTAGTTAAACTACTTATACATGTGCTTGGACAACGAAACTTGGCTGGAACATGAGAGAATCGACAAGATTGGCTTAGAAATTGTTACTTCCAGATCCGGCCATCCCTTAAAGTATTCATCTTAGCCGCAAAGAACAAATCATACGTTAAAGCAAATTATACTTTGGATGATCTTGATCAGCCCGTGATAATTTTTGCTTCAAGGGTTTTGCTTCGAATCGAACTTCGAGCTCCCTTAAAGTGAGTATCTTCACCGAAAGTTGGAACAAATACTGTTGACCAAACGATAAAATTCAAGATTCCCCCAGGGTTCATGAACATTTTTGTCACAAGGGGTTTGCTTAATAATGGATTTCTAGTACCCTTAATGTGCACTTCTTAACCAAAATGTGGAAGGGGCTATATTAACTCCACGGCCCCAGGCAAGAATTCTGTGGAGCTTTCTAAAATGTTATGTCAAATTCATCAATATAGCCAGAGGTACGCGCTTTCCGTCAAAACCGCAAAGGTTAGACCCTTACCAGTCATCACAAATAAAATGAAATCGGCAGCATCGGAAAAAAAAATGAGGACAAAACCAAAGTGTTGCTCTCGCAACACAATGTAGAAAAAATTTAAAACAGTTTTCAAGATGAAATAAGCATAGATTATATTCATGACTGAAAGAACTGGAAGACCCAAGGCACACACCGTACTGACAAACCAGAATAAGTTAAAGTCATGGGCACACTCAGAGCTAATGATGAACGATGTAACGAAACAACTAAGGATAAAGCTTATAAATAAGTGATGTCCATCATTCTTGCCATCAAAACTAAGGCGGAAGACATAAGAAGAAACACTAATTCTTCACTATCCCAACGGACACAGCTGTGTAACACGGCTTGAACACAGCCACTTACATAACTTTCTGTATACCATTCTGTTTTTGCCAATATAGTTGTGAGAGCAGGGATTGATTCTAGTAGATCCTAAATTTGTTCTATATAACTTGGTCTGGAGCGGGGGGGGGGGGGGATAGGATCTTTAAAAAAAAAGTAGAACTTGGAATCGATGGGTTATGAACAAGTGTTGTTTCCCAACTGAGGGTTCGAAAGGTTTCCTAACTTACTGCCTTTTAAACGTCGGATGATTTCCATTGACCTGTTGACTTATTAGGAGGAACTGCAAATGTCCGTATGCCATCTATGTTCATCTCCTGAAGCTGTGACAAACCAAAACGTCAGATGGTCCTGCAGGTACTTAGTCGCATCACAGAATCAAGAACATTACCTAACGGAGCAACTGGAATGGGACAAGATGGAGGTTTTGAAGTTTAAGAGCCGCCCTCCCGCTTGTCAAAATATTGACCTTTTGATACTAGTCATGTCGGCCCCGGACAATTCAGCAAAACGTCAGGCTATTAGAGACACATGGAAAAGTGAGATCGAAAAGACGGCAAACGCTGTTGTATACTTCGTTGTTGGCGAAAGTATGGACGATGATGTTTCAAAATACGTCGAAGATGAAGCCAAGACCTATAGTGACACAGTACAGCTGCAGTTGGTGGATAACTATCAGAAACTATCTCTAAAAATGGCGATGATGCTATTGTGGATGAGGGACAACTGCAAACCAGCGCAATTTGTTATGGAAGTTTACGACGACGTTATCGTTAATCCTTTTGCTTACAGAAGATGTTGGAAAGAAAACGAAAAGAAAAACTGGACTGTATATGGAGACCTAGAGCCAGCATCGAACCCGGTTAGAGGTAAAGTTGTAATTAAGAGCCACGTTCTATTTAGCATCCCTTGTCTCGGTCTTGTCTTCTTGTAACTGCCTTGTCAGTGATCAAAGCTGATTTATTTGGGACCCGATGAATGATTTCTTAATTTAGGAGCAAGTCTCGGGCTTGTCTTAGTTAGACTTTACAGACCTGTGACAGGACCAAGACAAATGGAAAGTGGCTTGTGTACTAGTAATGAGCCCTTCAGGCGAAGTGCATTAAGTCGTTCCCAAACATCGTAGAATTGACTTTTGTTAACCTCAAAAAATTCAAAGTCAAATTCTCAACTGAGCGGCGATAAGCACAACAAAAACAAACTTCGGGAAAAGATTTACGAACTCCGTCTGAGGGCAACACTTTAAATTACGTTGCTTCATTTACCTAGTTTACGATTTAATTGTAGCTTTTGCACAAGACACGGAATTTCTGAGCCTCTTATGCAGCTTAGGCTAATTTTCTTAAGTGAAATTTCTAAGTACACCTGGAAACATGTAGAAAAAAAAAATTCTGAAGTAGATCTAGTTAGCCTACTATATTCTTCTTGTTTTTTTTCCTTTTTTTCTTTCGTTTTTAAGTTTATATCCTGTCGTATGTTCTTTTCAGCCTGGATAGATAAGAAAGCTTACTCACTTATTTCATACCATGCATCTACGCTCTATTCTCCTACGTATCACAACTATTTTATCTATTTTAGGTTTCAAGAAGTTCCCAAGGTGGACCCTTCCAACAAGCTACTATCCTTTTCAAAAATACCCGGATTATATCAACGGTCAGGCGGTCACTATTTCAAGAGCGACAGCGCTCCAGATTCTGGAAGTTTCTTCAATTCTTCCGTACTTGCCAACAAGTGAAGCTGTTCTTTTCAGTGGATTCGCGTCGGCGTTAGCGAGGATTAAACTTGATTGGAGAAGCGAATACGGGTAATTTGTAGTTTTGCTAACCACTGTTTTGATCCCAAAATATTCGTGCCTGATTTTGTGCCGTCTCCGTGTCCAACGTTCCTTTTTGCATTCCTCTGTTTTAAATTCAAATTACTCCTGCCTGCAACCGTGCTTCTGATGGTTCGGGATAGTTAGTTAAGACAGTTGCTAGTTATTTGTATATGGTAGGTTCCTGTTTTAGCCCAAACCAATGCTTCATATCTTTTGTGTTGCATTCGTGTGACAACGGCTAATGCCAGTGAACACCAAACTCAGAAAAAGATGGAGTGTATCCAGTACGGCACCGCACAGTTTGCTGGACGAAGAAACACTGAACTACATAACTGCGAAACACACGATGCTCAGGCTGGAGTACCAAAGACGGTTCCCACCACAACAAGAGGTATCAAGCCGGAATTCTACAGGTGGTCAATTTGAAGAAGCTCCAGTTACATGGGATCTAAATCACACATCCTGGATTACCTTTGCATGCCCAATTCAGTGCCCATTTCCTTCGTTCATCTGGGATGACTTCTGTCTTCATGCCACCAGTGTTGCCAACGGTCACAGAGTTCTGCGACACGTAACAGGCTTACGTCCAGATTCACAGCTGTGACAAAATGTTCAGTTCAAGTTCTTTTTATTGTTACATACGACCCGCAACATCATTGAGACAACACTCACATACACAAAATCAACTTAAAAAAAATCCTAAGGGCTCTATGGCCCGTCACAGGAAATTGCACAACTACCAAAAACGTCGCAGAATTCTTCGATTTCATTGTTTTGAGGCCAATTTCAAGGCAACTCTTTTCAGAAAAACGTACTTGTTAGATTAGTCCGTCACTGGTCCGTCATATAAGAGTGAACTCGGAGTTTCTTCCTGACAATTAGTTTGGTGGAAACCAAAGCCTTTTTAGCGAGGATCAAGTCTTCGCAAAAACGAGGAATGGCAAGAACTATGTTCTGGCAGTTTTCTTCAGCTTCTTCCTCGAGACAGGAGCCCTAGGTTGAGGCAGGAGCCCCCATTCAGATTGAACAAAAAAAGAGGAAGGACAGGGCCCCTGTTCTCATGGTTTTCTTTTTCTTCATCCTTGAGACAGGAGCCTGGACTCTGTTCTGAGGCAGGAGACCTGTTTCGATTGAAACAAACGACGAAGGGAAGGCTCTGATGGTTTTCTCATCTTCTTCCTCAGAGCAGGATCTCTGTTCTGCGGCAGCAGCCATGTTTTGGTTGACAACGAAAGGCCAGTAAAACTATTTTGTTTGACAGTGAACGGGGTGAAGCTCTTCCACTTACTTCTGTTTAGGACAGTCGGGATTTTCGACGAATGAGGGTGGGAAGTCCATCGCCTCATTTCGTAGTTGTCTTGGGAAGGAGCTGAAAAATATTGTACTTTGAACGTTCGACTATTATTTTAGATTGGACGAAGTCCCGCTGGACACTAGCCAAAAGAACGAGATCGAACTACCCTTCTCATGGGCTGCAGGAGACGCGGCTAGTATCAAAAATCAGTGGAAGCTGGTGCAAGCTTTCTATTCGTGAAATTTTGGCTTCATGAAGTTAATTAATCACGTCCTGAATGTACAAAGGTACAAATAAATTGCTTCTTCTTCGGGATTTTCGACGAATGAGGATGGTTGTGCCTCTACTAATTTTCGTGTTCTTCTTTTCCTATTTTCAACAGCTAACAAATTTACATGTGAAAGTGTAAGAACTGAAGAGATATAACTGTCTCACAGCTTTACCCCGTCTGTAAGAGTGCCCTCTACTAATTTTCGTGTCTGTGTTCTAACGATGGACATTCTAGTTATATTATGGTGGGTTTACACACTGCGTAAAGTCCGAGCGTATTTTGTTATCCGAGCGTATATTACGCACGTTTTGAGCTTGAAAAGATTTCTAGCAACACGGACGTATTTGAGAAACCGGTCCGTTTTGTATCTTAATACGTCCGTATTGCTAGAAATCTTTTCAAGCTCAAAACGTGGGTAAAATCCGCTCGGATTTCAAAATACCCTCGAGTTTTACGAAGTGTGTAAAAGGACCATTACCCATAAAACTATGGCAAAGAAGGTACCCGACTACCCGTATTTAATACTGAAGAAAGTAAACCGATTAGTTTTATGCCATGTGCTGGAGGCTGTGAGTGAAGGAGGCTAATTCCCAAACCCGGGGCCGGACCGACGGTGTGAGTTCAAAGGAAACTCCTTTCAATTTGCACTGCTGTACACAATATCTTCAGTTGTGTTTTGATCTCAGCTCCCTTCACGATTCTCCTTACAATTATCATATTTCACGTTTCTTTTTGATATTGAGATGGTCAATTGTCTTTTTCTTGTTTTTTTTTCAGAAACGAGAACGGGAAAGCTTTTACAGTTCTGCAGATTCGAAATGTAACTCCGATAGTTACTTCTCGATTCTTTTTATCGATGGTCCTTTGTCAAGAAAGAGCGGATGCTCGATAAGTATATATACGGGTGTATTTGTCAAAAGTAAGACCTGAGAAACTAGCAAAAACTCTAATTGTGCGAGAAGTGAGAACTAAGAAATCAGGTTAAAACCAAACTTCGGCTATACACACTAGCGCCTCTTTGTTGAGGAATGTTGTCAAGTTCGTGGTCGGATCTTCGCTTGTTTAATTTCAGGACGGGTGTATTTCTCTACTCACCAACTTCTTGCCTCTTTGCGCCAAATTGCCATTATCGCACTTTAACATGATCAGGTGCCATGTAGAGGTCGTAATGTCTGTCGGTCTGTCCAGGTTTTGCTAGTTTGAGCACTTCCACATAAGCTAGGATGATAAAACTTGGCAGGCATATGTGACGGTGGTGCCATCTGTACCCCGCACTGCTAACTTCTGGTGCCACTAGGCAGCGTTGCTCCCTTTCCTTTTTACGTTTAATCTTGTATACTGTCTGTAATCCGTACTCTTGTATTATTTGCTAACTCTTGGTTATTATGACTCATGCCAGGAGCATAAGTCATCTTATTCTATACTTCATTTCCGGGCCTCGACCCAGGGTTGCCAAAGTGACACTTTTGGTGTCATTATGACACTTTTTGAAGTCCGTGAAACTTTCCACACTTTCAGGCCAAATTGTGGCACTTTTTGCTAAAATGACACTTTTATGAAACTTTCTGAGTATTAGTCATACAATTTCGAGAAATATATATTTCTGTTAGTTACTAAGCTGAAATATGTATTTCTGTTAGTTACTAAGCTGCATGACTGACTGCAAGTCTTGTCCAGAGCTGTGATTAAATCGGTTATTTTCGACACTGATGGCTTAGAAGCAAACCCAAACATGACTGAAGTAAATATTTTGATAGTCTGATCTCTCATATGAACTAGAGGTTGTGTTTGTTTTTTGGGATCCTAGAACGTAAGTGGAGGGATACCTATGACATTGCAAAATTTGTCCGTCTCTCCGACTGTCTGTGAGCACGATAACTCTCGAAGGGAATGAGATATTTTGATGAAACTTGGTGGGAGGATCCTTCGAGGAAAGGGAAAGGTCGAATTCGTAGATGGGCTCTGTAGCCCTATATTTAGGGGTGGGTTTTCTATTTAGGGGTGGGTTCCATTTTCTCGCCCGACAAGTAGGTCGTCCGGAATCCGACAGAAACCGGAAAGTTTGTTAAAAGCAAAAGCTTTATTTGAAGTTGTTTACATGTTGGATTTAGGGGTAAGAAAAGGACACTGAATCCGTATATGACAATCATTTTTTAACCCGACACATAGTTCGCCCGGAATCCGACTGAAACCGGAAACTTTGTTAAAAGTGAAAGTTTTATTTGCAGCTGATTATATGTTCTATTTAGGGGTACGAAAGCATGCCTAAATGGAATATGAAAATCATTTTCTCGCCGGACAAGTAGTTCGTGCGGAATCTGGTCCAAACCGGAAATTTGTTTTAAAGCAAAAGTTCTATCTGTGGTTGATTTGATATTCGGTTTATGGTTAAGAAGAGACACTGAATCCATATCTGATAATAATTTTTTTGCCCGGACATAGAGTTCGTCCGGAATCCGGCTGAAACCGAAAAATGTGTTAAAAGATAAATTTTATATGCAGTTGATTAGACGTTGGATATATATAGAGTTAAGGAGATACGCTGAATAGTTTTTTTAGCTTTGTTTTTTCGCTGGACAAGTAGTTCCGGAATTCCGGCCAAACCGGAAAATTGGCAGAAGTAAGGCAGGAAGTTTCGATCGGTTACGTCAAAACAGATCTGACTTATAGGGGTAAACACACATGCTGAATCCATATCTGAACTTGGTTTTCTCAGATTTAACAGTTTTTGTACTGTCTAATGAAAATGTACAAAAAACGATTGTTTTTTTAGGGTTTTTCGAAAATTTCGAAGGTGTTTCAGCCCCCCCCCCCCCCGCCTTTCCCCACTATAAGCCTTTAACCGTTTCTAAATTTAAAAAAAATCCAAATATTTAATTGTCTGGAGCAAATATTACATTTTGGGATCCCATCGAAACCTTTGGTCTTGTTATCTTGGATTATGTGCCGGGATTCTTTGGGCAACGACTTGGCTCTCAGATCCCTTCTTTTGTTATGGGCGACAACGGCGTTTTCGCTATAAACACCAATTTTTTTGTTTTTTTTTGGGAGGCGGTCGATCTAGTCGGACCAGTGTTCAAAACCGGCACTTAATATCCACTTTTAAACGGAAACTGGATAAATACTGACACAAATTTTGAAAACAGACACTTAAAACACATCTTTAGATCTCGAGAGGTTGAAGGGGGTTGCGCTCCCGTCCCCATTGCGTATTTCTTAGGCGGAAAACATCTGAAAGGTGACACTTTTTGTGACACTTTCTGAATTTGTAAATGACACCGAATGGCACTTTTTGGCTCAAAAAGTGACACCCTCGGCCAAAAGTATTTGGCAACCCTGCCTCGACCGGCAAACAACCCTTTTCACTTAAAGGTTGTTTATTTTATTGTGTAAGTACATACCAGAGAATCAAACCTTTAGTTTACTTACCGATCTTAGGTCATTCTCATGAGTCTTGTTTAAAGCTCCTTAGAGTGGAATGGCCTGCACGGCCTAGTGTATAATGGGTGGTTTATAGCCTGTTGTGGTTGGGTATGAACCATAGTGTGTACTGACCTGGGGAATCCATAATGAACCCATGAAGTCTGTACGTGTAGTAGGTCAACCTGACGCCCTAGGCTATCCTGACTCCGATGACTGTATCTAAGGGCATTTACCATCTTATGTCAGCCCTACTCCACCCCTCTCCAGAATATCAGGTTGAGGGTGCACCTTCAGATACAAATACAGTCGTCGTAACGCATATCAGATACCGGATCAGATTGGCTTGGAATAGTCACTTCCCCGATCTGATCATGTCTGTGTGTGCGGGGGGAGGGGGGGGGGGTTAAGGGACAGAGAATTTGTAATCTTGTGGCATGAGTAACTTTAGAACGGGAATCGGATGTGAATGAAACTTGGCGAGTGGCAAGAGTTAGTGTCTCAGATGTTTCATTTCAAGTCCTGGTCAGTTCCGATAACTCTGGGGGGAGATGGATGGAGGCAACGAAAATTTCGTGAAACGCTTAAAGTAGAGGGATCGGGATGGAACTCGGTGGGAAGAAAAAGCATAAACCCGACATACATTATTGACAGAACAGGATCGGATCGCGGCGTTGTAGGGGAGATTGGAGGGGGGGCGAAAATCCTGTTATCGCGAGTTATGGTACTTCCAGATGTGCAAGGACCATGAAATTTAGCAGGCATATTAGGGGCCTGATGAGATTGACTTGGAAATAGTTACTTGATATTCATAAATGGATACGTCAGCTGCATTTTATTAGAGCTATATTTTGGCCCTTCTTGGCAAGTGTCCTCTTCAGGCTAAAGCTGGAAAATGAACTTGTCGAGAAACAAGGAAAGATTCTAGCTGACGTAGCCTATCTGATTTTGTGAATTTCTTCGTAAAAAGTGCTTGGAGTTAAGGCCGGTGCTTCGATTTGATTTTGGACACGGCTGCTGTTTGTCCTGCATTTCGTGGGTAGACATTTTTTCGCGTTTTGGTTTCGGCATACTCTATAACAACAAAAGAATCCCACTAGCTCTCGGCCTTACAAACTGACAATTCTACCTGGACCATTTGTATTAAACTTCAGTTCCAAAATCCGACGGAAATGAATGCTTTATCACCATTACCGCACCATTATCAACATTACGCTTCGAAAGCCACCGCATTAGAAGAGTTCATCGCAAGTTTCGAGAAGGTTCTATTCCATAAAGACGGAACAATAGATGATACCAAAACCCGAGCCGTGTTCAAAATAAAATTGCAACACTAGCTTTAACTCCCACAATTTTCACGAAGAAATTCACAAAATCAGATACTTAAGCTAGAATAAATACTCCTTCAGCCCAAGCTGACTGCAGAGCAAAATAACACTAGGTAGTAGCGCCAAAACCTATGCTTTGAATGCAACGGAAATGGGCCTTATTTATTGCGGTGCCCATGAAGCTCTGGATAAGAGCAAAATAACACTAGCGAGTAGCGCCAAGAGTTGAAAGACGACAGACTCGAATAGCAGCGACAGTAGCGATAGTGAACGTCCTTACCAAAATTCAATCGATGTGTTCAGACCTCATCTTAGCTTTGCTCGAAAATCCTAGCCTCACAAATTTGTCTCCCGCTTGTAAAGAAAGGAAAGCATAGGTCTTGACGCTACTGGCTAATATTATTTTGCTCTGATCTGGATATTCAAAGCGAGACAAACTTGCGGGTTTAAAAATTTCTAGTCCAGCTAAGAAGCAGTCTGTACATCGACGAAACAAGGGATGTCGTATGTTTTGTTTATCGTGTTTGGAATATGGTATTATGGGAGCCACGCTGATGGACGACTGATTGAGTTTTGCAAGGAATGTTGTCTGTTGCAAGTGGTGCTAGTGTCGCTGGAATTCAGGTGTGAGCCATTTATTTATCAAGTCTTGTACTCCCTAGTATTATTTTGCTCTGGCAAAATAGCACTAGAGAGTAGCCCTAAGACTCCACAAAATTGACACAAACTCTATAACAGCGCCACTAGGACCACCAGCAATAGAAAATGTCCCTACTGAAACTAATTTAGCAGTTCGCACCAGCGTTTGCTCCGATAACTTCATATTCTGGGCTTAGCACAAAAATTATACAACTTCCATTGTTTCCTTGGTGTGTGCAGAGCGCACCTATTCTTTACTAAAAATTTCTAAACTCGCAAGTTTTTCTAGTTTAAAGTTTAACTGAAAAGCAAACTTATTTTTGTTTCATTTAGTTGAATACGCCGAGTAATTTGGATTCTGCTAAGAGATTTTTTTATTTTCCACTATCTGCGCTCGTAGTGACGTTCAGAGTATCTCCGGGAGCGTAAATTCTACTATGACGCGGAATATTTGAATCGGCACACAGATGCGGCTTTTTAGTGGGCGGTGATAAGCTTGGCGAATACTGCTTAGTGCCTGAACAAAAAAAAATTCATAAATCCTTTTCGTCAAGCATCCGGCAGGTAGTACCACAAATATGACAGGGAAATTCCACTATTTGAAAATTGGTTATTTGTGAATAGTGGAGCAACAAAGTAACGCATTTTCTTCGGGTCTTCAAGCCTCTCTAAGTAAATAAGTGAGCGGTAACAAGACTGTCCCTTCTCTGCCCTTTTCAGTTAAACTTTGCCGCAAGCACAATACGGGCGGCGCTACGAGTATTGCCCGTTCGCAAAGCATGGAAAGCATAGGTCGTGGCACTACTCCTTGGTGTTACTTTGCTCTGGCTGACTGGGAAACATATATTAAAACAAAGCAGATAACGGATATGAACAGGATTTGGACACGGCTGCTATTTCTGTCGATTTCATCATCGTGGGATGTTGAAGGATTGGGGAATCCGAAATCTAGTGTCAGGCATCACTTTTGAACGGTTAATCTAACTTGAACAAGACTAGAGAAATGACAACAGAAAATGTTTTCAAAGTTTTGTTTCAACCTCAGACCGGGTTCGATAACTGTGGGGGAGCTTGGGGGGGGGGGATGCACTGGAAATCTCGCGAAATACTTAGAGTCGAATGATTCAAATAAAACCTGGTGAGAAGAACAAGCATCAATCCTAGATACGTAATTGAAAGAGCAGGACCGGACCGGGGCACTGTGGGGAGATGTTGAACTGGGTTTCCAATGATCGTGAGCTAGGGTACTTCCAGACGTGCTAGGAAGATAAAACTTGGCAGGCATTTAAGTACCGGCCAGATTAATATGTAAATAGTCACTTCCCCGATCCGGCCATATTTGGGGGAGTGGAGGGAAGGGGAATCCGGAACATTGTGTCATGCAGAAGCTTCTAACGGGTGATGTATCCAAGGTGGAAGCTTGATAATTAACAAGAGGACGTTTTCTTTGATAAACTTTCCGGTTTTGGCCGGATTCCGGGCCAACTACTTGTCTGATGACAAAATGGTTTTCACCGTCGTGTTCAGCATGTCTTCTTACCCCACAATCGACTATCACATTAGCTGTTTCAAAATATTTTGTTTGCCCCTTAATTTGAACCCCCTCCCCCACCCTTAAATGTAGGGGTACAAAGCCCATTTACGAACTTGACTGCTCTGACGACCCAACGAATCCTTGCACCAAGTTTCATCGAAATATCTCATTCCTTCGAGAGTTATCGTGCTTACATACGGACGGACGGACAGACGGACAACTTTTGCGATGTCATCCACTCGCGTTTTCGGATCCCAAAAACTAACTGAAAGAAAGTTCTAAGTATGAGATCAAGAACAGGTTATATTTAATTTCTAGTTGTTAGTATGTTCGTCGATGACAGAATATGGTAGGTATAGCTAGGCTTCGTCTTCCAGATTTCCAAATGTCTCGGACGTCCGCATAGTCAGGACAAATCTTCCTCAAGTTCATCATAATAAAGATCTAGCCAATTGCACTATCCTTCAACATTTTTCTATTTGTCTACTCTGCGTCTTAACTATCAAGACTCTTCCTTTTTCGCCTTCCCCAACCACTTGCACGTTTACTGTGTATTGCAAATGTGTGTTGCCTGTCATAGAACCCTTCCAGATTCCGAAATCTCAGAGTCCAAGATCCTGGACATCCAGACATTTTTTTTTAGAATGGCTCTATTTCCTACTGGAGGATTCCGGTATCTTATTTAAGAATGCCATGGAGCGTATAACACTATTAAAACTTTCAAGAATAACATCTTTTCACTTAGAAATAAAGTGTTATGACCAATTAAGCTTACAGCTTTCGTGCCTAGATCTCTAACAACACCTTCAATTGGTAAGAATACTAACGGGAACGAAAGAAACATAACAGATAACATCCCAAAGTGTTATCTGTTGAAACCGCGCATCCTTCTGTTGTCGTTATGTAACTTCTGACAGTGTAGTATTTCTACGAATTGAAGGTCTTGTTGGAGATCTAGGCTCGAAATAGTGTAAACTTAATTGGTCATAACACTTTATTTCTAAGTGAAAAGGTGTTATTCTTGAAAGTGTTATGCGCAATCTGTTATGAAACTTCTGACAGTGTAGTCAATAAAAAAAAAATATTTCGAGAGCATTTATGACATCAGTAGTGATGCCTGCTGCTCTCAAAAGCTAGCTAGACTTTTTTTAGTCTATTTACCAGCACCGCCGACGAGATTCCTTTTAAGTAGACCGGAGTTCACTTCCATCATGAAAGGATTCTCGTCCTGCTAGCCTTTTTTCTAGTCGTCTTCACGAATGGAATCCTACCGAGCCTACCGGAATTCCTTTCTACTCGATGGGATTTCTTGTCCATGTAAACGCTACAACAGTCGTCCCACAACAACGACCTACAAAACGTGCATGCATCAGCAGAGTCGGATTGGTAAAAGCCAAGCTTCAGCTTCTAGATTACCAGACGTCGGGATCTACCGCATAGTCAAGCCAACACCTTCGAGATGCTCGAAGGCCACGATTTTATGAAAAGGGCATCACGGCTTCACAGAGATTCCCGTTTTGACCGAATTTTTCGTATTTGGAGAAAATTTGACCGAATGCCCAAAACAGGCTAATTTGGCTATTCTCCATCAGTTCCTAGACCATTTCAAATATCTCTTGCATCCCAGTCACAACTGTCAATTACTTTCCCTTGTCTTCCTACATTTGCATATTTGTTCTGTCTCTCGAATGGATTCCCTCTACGGTACCTTCCAGATATCCGGAATTTTGCTTGGCCAATACCCCGGACTTCATAGACGGTTCTGGCCTGGCTTCACCTTCCAGATCCATCTCGACAAAAACGGATGACTGGAATCCGGAAGAACATCTGGAAAGTGAAGCCTGGCTTTAAGACATTAGTTGTGTTTTTGCTGATACCATCGTATCTGTTACCACGGTCTAAAGTCGTTTTTGCAGTTATCGTGGTATCAGATATTCAGATACTATACGGTCCGACCGTGGTAACTGGTCGTGGTATCTGTGAAATCCATCTCACTTTCATCAAATTTTGTCAGATTGATGAGAAAGAAGTTTCGCACTTAGTGATGTAACTGGATATCTGTGTTTCTTTTGGGATGACTTCGAAAAGTGCAATTTCGGCAATGGTAACAGATACCATGGTATCAGCAAAAACGTAACAATTTTGAGACAACTAGAGACAACTAGAGACTACAGGCTGGGCGCCTCTGGAGACGCAAGAGCATCTAAGAGTTGTGTTTTTGCTGATACCATGTTATCTGTTACCACGGTAATTGGATCTGCAATTAGTCGTGTTTGCAGTTATCATCGTATCTGATACACGTTGCTCTGCAAAAACGACTATTGTCAAAATTGCACTTTTCGAAGTCATCCCAAAAGAAAAACAGATATCCAGTTAATAAGTGCGAAACTTCTTTCTCACCAATATGACAAAATTTGATGAAAGTGAGATGACTTTTCAGATACCACGACCAGTTACCACGGTCGGACCGTAGTATCTGAATATCTGATACCACGATAACTGGCCAGATGCCAAGATAACTGCAAAAACGCCTTTTGACCGTGGTATCAGATACCACGATAACAAAACGACTCTAGGCCGTGGTAACAGATACCTTGGTAGCAGCAAAAACGCAACTAAGGTTTACAGAACACTAATAATAGATGCTAGACTTACCTGGGATTTTCCCTTCTTATGGAAGAGAGCCACCATCCTAGGACAACCTATGACTGGAGGCAAGACGGTGGGAGAAAGCGAGGCCATCCCAAAACACATTGGAGTGAAGTTATGACCAAAATCTGAGGACGGCTGGTGACTCGCTAATACCTTATTTGGAGGACACGGAAGGAATTGATGACGGCCAATAGTTGCGTTTTAGCAGATACCATGGTATCTGTTACCACGGTAATTGGATCTGCAATAAGTCGTTTTTGTAGTTCACGCGGTATCTGATAGTGCGGTTGCTCTGTAAAAACGACAATAATTGTTGTCGATATTGCACTTTTCAAGTCATCCTAAAAGAACAAGACCAAAGGTGTCGATGGGATCCCAAAAATCTAAGATTTGATCCAGACAATTGGGTCTTGTCTTCGCCAGATCCAGTCTTCGCTAGGCTAATCATCAGAGAAAACCGAGTTCAGATATTCTATCTATCTATCTATCTATTCCTCTATAAGTCATATCTATTTTGACGATACTGACCAAAACTTCCTGCTTTACTTTTGCCAAATTTGTGGTTTCGCCCGAATTCCGAGCGAACTACTAGTCCAGCAAAAAAAGAAAATTCAGAAACGAATCCAGCGTATCTCCTTATCCCTATAAAGAACATTTAATCAACTTTCGATAAAACTTTGACTTAAAAAAAATGCAGGTACAACCGGATTCCCGATTTTCCGGATTCCTGGATTTTCTTTTAACCAACTCTCCAGTTTTTCCCGGATTCCGGACGAACTACATGTCCAGCGAGAAAATGGTTTTCAACATCGTGTTCAGCATGTTTTCTTACCCCTAATTCAAACAATTAATCAACTTCAAATGAGACTTTTACTTTTAACAAACTTTCCGGTTTTTGCCGGATTCCGGATGAACTACTTGTCCGACAAGAAAATGGTTTTCACCTTCATGCTCAGCATGACTTCTTACTTCACAATCGACTATCACAAATTTTTTTTTCCTTTAATTTGAAACCCCTCTCCCACCCTCAAATATAATGCTACAGAGCCCATCTTCGAACTTGACCTGCGCTTTGACCCAAAGGTTCCTCCCACCAAGTTTCATCAAAATATCTCAATGCCTTCGAGAGTTATCGTGCGGACAGACGGACAGACAGACGGACAACTTTTGCGATGTCATAGGTATCCCTCCACTTACGTTTTGGGATCCCAAAAACTGAAATCCAGTCACACCACTAAGTTGGTACCTTGGCCTGTCATCCTCATCAACACTTGTTGGTGACGATGAAAGTGTGACGAGATAGCTAGATCAGTTACTACGGACGGACCGTGGTATCTGAATTTCAGTTACTACGGTGCCTGATACCACGGTAATTGCAAAAACAACTTTTGACCGTGGTATCAGATTTCCTAACTGCGAAAACGACTGTAAATCGTGATATCAGATACCATGGTATCTGCAAAAATGCAACTAATGTCGACGCCGTATTTGCCACCGACGTTTCTGGAGGAACTAAGGTCTAAAGTAAGCTCTACAGAACTGTAGACTGGAAATGACGGCGATATACAGCTTGTCAGAGAGGAAACGGGTTATTCGTAAACAATTTCGTGATGCCAGGATGATTCATCTTATTCGAATCTGTGTTTAATGAGTAATCTTCACCATCACTATCCTTAGACAATCTAAACTCATTGCCGAATCATCACAAAGTATTTTCAAGAACTCTTCGTACGTTGGTGACTATTCGATCTTTGTACTTCCACAAGAGCTTCTCGTCGTATGATCCATTGCGAAATCCTTTGCACTGTTGTAAGGTTGGTTAATGCTCACCACTGTCCTTTAATATAAGGTCAAGATCTAGCTATTTGTTCAAACAAGTGCTTAGTACTTTATGAATGTTTGCGAAGAACTAAAAGATTCAAGGACGGGAGGGGGAAGGAATGGTTGGTACGAGGGCAGGTCTGTAGGAATTATATTATACCGACAAGCTTTAGGTTACCGTTTTTTTAAATAATAAATATGTAGGCCTATTTTGTATAATATGTAAATTTGTTGTTTTTTCTTGAGTGCTTATGTATTTACCATGGCCGTAGGGCTTTAGTGTGAAATAAACCACTGTTACTTCTACATATTATGCCGTATTCTGGGTTAAAAATCTTCGAGATTCCACCATAAACCAGAATAGTTTTCACCCTGAGACCACTTACAGTTCGTCTCAAGGAGAATTTGCCAGAAAGACAATTTCACACAGACAGTTTATCACGCAGATTACAAACGAACAAACAGCCAACATTAAAATGTTCACCAGTATTCAACAGCAGCCAATGTAGCTCACAGATTAAATAAACCAATTCACAATACTCCAGTTCAGAGCTTCCATATGTCGACTAGACACTTTAAAAAGTTTATCAGAGTAAGGATTAAAGTTAACTGCAGTATTTGCTACTGGGATTCATCTTATCTCTACTGGGATAAGAGTAATCCGAATTCATTAGTCCCAGTGCAAGATTTGTTTTACATTGTTTTACAATATTTGTACAGCACCTTCTGCGCTCCTTCTGTACTATTTCGTGCTGGCGTCACTCATGTTCTGCGAAAGAAGGAGATTAAAAAGATCAGATCATGTTATTTTAAATATGCGAAGCACCTGCTCCACTTGTCGAAATTATGTCATAACCATACATTGACGGAGAAATTCAAAATTCAAGATACAAGTGTTACCCTTTGGATGTTTCCTCTTCGCTTTCAAAAATCATGGAGAACAGGGCCCAACCAGCGCACGACGTCGTCCACTGCTTCCTGACCGAAGATTGAAAATAAGTTTCCCTTTCTGTGTGTTTATGTGCTCTTTATTTATATTCTTTATTTTCTTCATTTACTCCTTTTCAAAACGGCGGGTCATAAATAAATTACTTACTTACAGTGTAGCCTTCAATTATCAGCACTTGCCCACAGGGAGAGCCAGATAGAGTAAAACAGGTCGACAAGTTGATGAGTAGAAAATCTGTGATTTGCTACCCAAGTAAAGGGATGTTTGCACTGTTCATAGAAAAGTAACTCTAGGGAGTAATGCGAAATCTTTGAAAAAGTGACACACAGTCAAATCATAGCAACACTAGCTCCACTAGCGGATACGAGCATCCCTACAGAAACTCAACCAATCGCACAGCAGAATTCTTTTGCTCTGATTCCACCTCTAATTCCCTTTTCAATGAATGTATACATGTCTTCCTTCGAGAATAACTGTAAGTCTACTTTCGAATGTTTTAAGAAAGCATCCCATGTTAATCCAGGAGCTGAGAAATAATGAAGTGGATCCAAATCATAATTATGTATACACACATTTCTGAAATACTCAGCAACATCCGACAATATTAAAACATCAATTTTAGGTATAACTTGGTATAATCAAGTAATGCGTAGCAGTTAAATTGTTTCCATATAGACGCTGCTCTTTTATAATCACTTCTGTCAATACTTCTCCCCGTCAGCCTCGAGTAAAAGCTTTTTACTCCTTTAAGCTCTCCTAAGTCGAACCAACTTTCAGAGAAGAAATTCACAAAAGCAGATATTTAAGGAGAATCTTTAATTGTTTTTCCAGAAGTTAATTTTCCAGTTTGAGCGGCTTGAGCCTGAAGAGGATCCTTGCCAAGAAGTGCCGAAATATAGGTCGAATAAAATGTAGCTGACTTATCCGTTTTGCACCGTCAAACATGATTCGCAGTCAGCTTCGGCAGAAGGAACATCTATCACCGAAGTACAGAACTAATCGCCCATACATGTCGCCAACAAGTATCCATCTTAGCTGGAAAGAAGAAGAAGGGACAGGTGACACTAAAACCAAAATGCAGAAGAATCTTTACCCTTTCGACACCCAATCGAACAACAAAAACAGTAGCTGAGTCCAGAATGAAATCACAGCACCAGCTTTAACTCCAACCAACTTTCAGAGAAGAAATTCACAAAAGCAGATATTTAAGGAAGAATCTTTAACTGTTTTCCACAACTTTATTTTCCGGCTTGAGTGGCTTGAGCCTAAAGAGGACCCTTGCCAAGAAGGGTCGAAATAGAGCTCGAACAAAACCTAGCTGACTTATCGTTTTCCACCGTCAAACATAATCATCACATTATCACTCAAACTCAGTACCTCGCCTATAATGAATTTATCTCTAACACTTATGATTTATAAGTGTTCGGTTTCTGTTATCAGATCTTTATAAGCAGTGGGACGCTGCATGGAAACAAAATCAAATGGGGTCGCTAACCCCGAAGGGTTTTCTTATATTTAATAACATTGAAAGACGCTCAATCTGTAGCATATAATGTTTACTGTGTTCTATATTATGAAAGAAAAGCTACATATATTATCAATAAAAATATGTATATGTGAGTTTGTGAGTTTGGATTTTTATTAAATGAAATCATCCACTAATAAATGGAGTCAACAAAGGGAGTCTTGAATACAATCAAAATAAAGAAATACAAAGAGACAATAAAAAAAGAAGCATTAGTATTAGGAAAGAAATATAATGTATATAAAATGAGAATTGCTAAAACAAAATATGGTGATAAGTTGGTTGTAGTCATTAATCATAACGACAAACCATGTGATTTGCTTATAATTCAGAAATATAATGCTATTGCTAATTAATTACTTTTAAAGAAAAATTTAGTTTTGCAACCGATTGTACGGGAAAACAAGAACAAAGAACAGAACAGTTTACTCAGTAGTAGTGTCTAGGATACCGTTATTTTTTTATAGTACATATTTCAATAGTTTATTGAGATTAGCGGGTAATATGTTCATTTCTGGAGGCCTTTATTTTTAAATTATTAAAATCGATTTTTTTAGAAAAGGGGGTTAATTTGATATATAATTTGTTAAAATTGGTAAATTTCTTGTAAATAGGGGTTTATTTTACTGGGGTGGGTCTGGTCTAGGAACCGTTATTCTATACTACTTCTGGATTCTGACTTCACTGCTGAGTGCTGGCTGTCTTTTCCACGGGGGTTAATGCGCGATCGATATGAACCGAAAGCCTAATCGCTCATTCACCCGTCAGATAACTTATCCCCAGATTTCACGTGTGATTATTCCTCTAGCGCGTCTGGCGGCAATTTGTCATCGGATTGTATAAACGACGTATTATGAGACAATGGGAGGCTTTCAGAAACTAATCGCGTTGCAGCCTTGAACTGGGATAAGGACACTTTCAACCTTTTACATGGATCGACTAAAAGCAGGAAAGGAGAGGAAAGACATAGTGCAAGAGAAAATCTGGAAAAGATACTAAAACTAGGAAAGGGAAACCAAAACGGGGATAGATTCACCAGAAATCGAGTATTCAAACAACTGGCAAGCTGCACCATCCATGTCTTTCCTCTGTTTAGTATCTTGTGAAGGGTCGGCAACTTACATATTTAAAAGTTCACCATTTCTTTCCTCCTTTTAGTATCATGTTTGTTGGCGATAAGGTCCTCAGAGTCCTGTGAGCGGTCGGCAACTCAGATATTTCAAGTCCACCGTTTCTTTCTTTGTTTTAGTATCTTGTCGCGCGCATTAAACAAGGAAAGAAATGGTGAACTTATTATTCATTGAGGGGTCAGCAATTATCAAAACTTGAAGTTCAACATTCCTTTTCTCATTCTAGTAGCCTCGCATGGGCAGTAGCTTAGGGTACTAAAAGGAGGAAAGAATTTGTGGACTTGAATCAGTTGCCGATCCCTCACTGGACTCGGAGGATTTTAGTCGCCTACGGACAGAATGCTAAGAGGAGGAAAAAAATTGGTGAACTTTTAAATATTCAAGTTGCCGGCCTCTCACAAGATGCTAAACAGAGGAAAGGCAAGGTGCAACTTGCCAATTGTTCGAATCCACGATTTCTGGTGAATCTTACCCGTTTTAGTTTGCCTTTCTTGGTTTTAGTACCTTTGCCTGCTATTCTCTTACACCACGCCTTTCCTTTCCTGTTTTTTGTCGATCCCCTTTTACATCGATCCGTCCCTCTTGCCCATATCTAGCAGCAGCCCATATCAGGACTGCTACTACACTGTCAAAAGTTCCATAACAGACAACAGAAGTATGCGGGGTCCTCCCCTTGAGAGTGTTGAAACGAGAATGTGAAAAGGAAAATCTTGCTCACGGACGTTGGCAGTGAAAAGACAGGAAGTGGAAATAGGGGTTCTTCTAGGGGTCGGTCTTTCGTTAAAACTGCTTTCTGAACATTCCAACGGATGGTCAAACTACACGTCAGTGTTGATGTTTGCAAATCAAATCATCTTAGTTTGTTTACATTTTTTTTATTTTTCTCGCTTTCATCGTTGAAAATTGGACCAAACGCTGGGGAGCGAAAAGCACCCCCCCCCCCCCCCTCCTCGACCAGTCGAAAAAAATAACTGCGCCGCAATTTTTTTTTTAAATAGTCGATTTTTTTCTGGAAACAATTGATTTTTCGTCGAAACAGTCGTTTTTTTTCGTACAAATAGTCAACTTTTTCTTGAAAACAGACGTATTTCAGCAAAAACATTAGGTAAAAATGATCAGCCCGTCGGTATATACCTTTCTCCATCCCCCCCCCCCCCCCCACACCCCCACCCCAGACATTCTGGCTAGTAACGCTTCTGCCAACTTCAACACATACGGAGGGTTTTTACGAGCTGGAAAGCAAAGTCGGAATCACTTTCCAATGGTTCTTCATATAATCCGATTACGAATTGCCGCCAGACGCGCTAGAGGAACAATAACAATCACACGTGAGATCTGGGATAAGTTATCTGACGGGTCAATAAGCGATTAGGCTTTCGCTTCATATCGAGTGGTGCATTAGCCCCGTGGAAAAGTCAGCCAGCACTCAGCACTGAAGTCGGAAGCCAGAAATGACAAACTTTATGATGCTTGACAGAACAGAACAGAACAGAAAAGCAAAAAGAGGGGAAGAGGCATTTTAAAGAGTTTTAAACATGGTTAGGCCTAAGAGGAACTGAAAATAGCAAAATAAACCTGGATAAACATATACCAAGAAGTAACGTGTCATTGTTTTCTTTACGATAGCGCACCTAGCGGCCAAAAAAGAACTAATCGGAGAGGAATTTTATGAGGGGCGTATTCAAGAAATCGCTTTCCCAGAGTTTTCGCGATGCGTTTTGCTCGCCGGAAAGGGATTCTGAGATCTCGCGAAAATCATCCTATAGACGAGAAAGAGAGGGGCCTTATGAAGGCCTCAGATTCTCCAATCTAGTCAGTCTATCTAAGTCTTATCATCAAACCCAGCTATACACGATGTTATAGTAGAAGACTCCTAAGACCCAATGCGTCAACAAAATACAAGAGTAGTATAAGATCGCCGCTCCCACTCCACCCTCCCCCCAATTTCAAAACCCCATTTTAACATCAATTTCTTAAATTTTAACATCCTTTTTACCAAATTATCCCCCTTTTTAAGAACATTTTTATTTTCTTACTTCCAAAATAAAGGATACAAGAAATGAGAAATATTACCCTTTACTACATATAAAATACTACAATATACACTACTTCTTTTTTTTTTTTTTTTTTTTTTTACATTTTTTATTCAAATATTACTGAGTAAACAGTTCTAAATCCACATATGTTTCTTTGTTCTTGTTTTCGTGTACAATCGGTTGCAAAACTAGATATTTCTTTAAAAGTAATTCGTTAGCAATGGCATTATATTTCTGTGTTATAAACAAATCACATGGTTTGTCATTATGATTAATGACTACAACCAACTTATCACCATATTTTGTCTTAGCAATTCTCATTTTAACAATAGTATATTTCAGTCCTAGAACTAGTTCTTCTTTCCTGATTGTCTCATTGTATTTATTCATTCTGATTGTATTCAAGACTTCCTTTGTGGACTCCATTTATTAGTGGATGATTTTATTAAATAAAAATCCAGGCTCACAAACTCACATACATATTTTTGTTAATAATATCTAATGTAGCTTTTCTTTCATAATATATAACACAGTAAACATTATATGGTACGGGTTGATTATCTTTCAACGTTAAACTTATTTCAATATCAGCAGTTGTTCCATTATAAATATTTGACTCGTGTTTGGAAACATCGAAACAGAATAGTGGATATACTTCTTTAAGTTCTTCTATACTAACAACACTACCAGTATCAAATGCTAATTGTTTATAACCCAAATGTACAAACCTATTGTAAAGATTTGAGTATTTACATTTATCATCGCTAAAATCACATTTAAGTGGTTCTTCAGGATATTTATCCCCATTAATTCTAAGTTCTATGTCTGTTAAATTCATATGATCAAACACCATATTATTCATTAATTGATTGTTATGCTTTTCATTTTTCTGTAGCATCACAACTACTTTTGTTGGATTGTTTCTCTCAGATATAACTTTCCAAGTGTGTTCCTTATTTTGACTAACATCGCTTTTATAAGTATTACATGCTTCCCACATCAGATTATGCTTTCTGTCCTTAGCAAGACCCTTTTCTAAGTTACTCATCATTTCAATACTAGGAGCTACAATAGGGATCTTCCAGGATAAATACTCGATGACCACTTTCAAATTAGTATTTTCGTTTCTTATAATCATGTTGTTATCATCATTTCTTCTTAGAAATATTTTATGCGATGCACCTCTGAAGAATCGTTTGTTTCCTTTTAAGAATCCAAACAGTTCTGATAATGGTAAATACATATTTACTAATTTACTGCTCTTTGTTCTGTTATATCTTTTTTCAAATCCTTTATTATAATTATCATTATTGGTCAACCTGACTGTTCCACCCCCTGCTGCAGCCCCTGCAGTAAACAAAGCAACTACAGGATTAATTTCTTTCCCTTGATTATAATCTTTATACCAGAAATGATTTCTTGCAGCACTTCTAGAATAATCATCAGAGTATTCAATCAACTTTGTAACGGTAGTTGTAATACCAACATGATTAATTTTTTCAACCGATTCATCGTTTATTACATACTCAGCGGTACTGAATAAATTAAATCCAAAATTCGTTAAAGTAGCAACATCGGTTGCAGCTATAGGAGTCCCATCTTCGTTTACTATTCTTACACTGACATCTAGATAACTTTCACTTGGATAAAACCAAGAATCTAATTTCTTTGTTACGAATTCAAACTCTGATTTATTAGATACATTCACATCTGTTTCTCGAATTTCTTTAAATTCATATTTAACCACTGTATCATCCACAAGCGGTTCATCAAAAATGTTCCATTGCGGACTGATAACTTTATTTACTGCCATTTATATAGGAAAGAAATTATTAAATAAAACTTAATTCAGAATCTTTAATCCATTTCCAGTCATTAACGTTTTGATCAAGTCCTGACTTCTTTGATTTAAAATCCTTTTATTTGTACCGATAAGATCCTTCATCGATTTTTTGTTTCCAATTACATCAATGAGTTCCTTCTTGTTTACATTGATCAGATCTTTCCCATATTCTATTGCTCTGTTTTTCAACAACTCAAATCTCGGTTTAATAATATTATTATACATTGACATAGCCCCATCTTTTATTTGTTTTGCTGACGTTTGAAATAACTGGGAATTAACAATGTTTTTGAATACACTACCGATTCCACTTCCATACTGCTTTTTATAAAGTAATCGCTTATTATTAATCAACATTTATAGGTAAATAATTTTATTTCACTAATCAATAAGCTTTTTTTAAATGCAGTACGTATCCAACGTTATCACCATTCAAATCGACAGGTCATCCCAACTGATCAGTAATTGTCATTCTCAGGGAGTAAAAAAAGTCTTTCGTATTGATAGGAAGATAAATGAGTTGTCTAGGATTCTCAACAATTTGACAACCCGGTTCTGTATTCGGAACAAATGTCCAAATGACATCTGATTTACTTTTGTTTACGATAGAACTGTTTACGAGAGAGCAGTGAATTTGAATTTTATCAACGCTTCTTGTTATATTCGGAAGCTTTATACCTTCATTGATTTTCTTAGATATCTCACTATCCTTATCAAATCCTAAAATCTGACACAAGTCACTATTAAATCTAAACACATATTTTTCTTGTAAAAGTATGACAAATCTCATAGATGCTGGATTGGATGAAATTACAATAGGACATTTATCTTTTGGGGTATCAAAGTACTGACACAAAAAATAATTCAAACAATCATCGTTATACATCCCATTAGGAATAGTAACATTCATCCATCCCCCCTCTTCATCTTTTCTATATTGAAATGTATTATTTCCAAATTTATCACTTATATTATGCCACGAATACCACAAAGTACACAAATTCAAACTTATTTCATAATCACAATTACGGTTCAATTCGATTGGTTGACTAAATGTTACATCAATGATACTTTCATTACCTTCAATGTTTAACAGCACCATTTATAAGAAATATTTTTTATATATTGAATTGTAATATCTCTTCGTAAGAAATTTATTTCGCATTAACGAATCCAAAATATCAATAGCTTCATTTCTCACTTTTCAAAGGGACACACCAAGCGTATTTACTAAAGCAATCAATAACAGTCAAGATGTAGTTTGCTTTATCATTCGCTTTTTTATATTTCTGGAGGTCAACTAAATCAGCTTGCCATTGCTCATCAACATAGTGAACATAGACTCGTCTCCTTTCAAAATTGTGATAGGAAGGTTTGTGTAACGTATACACATTCTCATTTTGCAAAACTTTTTTTATTTTATCTTTAGAAACGTTCACTCCATTTTCTTTTAACTTTCTGTGAATATCATCAACACCTGAATAATTAGAATAATACGTCTTTAATATATCTTTTTCTGCGTCGAGTTTTTTTTTTTAAACAGATTTTTCCTCGATCCGCAAATAACACAATTACCTTTCAGCATTGGAACATTGTTTTTCTGTGACACTGCATTAAACATTGATTCAGTATCAGTTTTCTTTTTACATTTCATACAATAAATCTTCATTTATTAGAAAACAATTTTTATAAACGAAAAGCTACCAACTTCATTTTGCGCTTAATGTAGGAAATACAGTGAAGTCCGCAGTTTAATTCATCTATATTTTGAACAGCAAGATTTTCATAAGCTATTTTTTTCTTTGAAGTTATTAGATATTTAATTATTTCTTTTCCTGGGGGAATACCGAAAGAATCGAAAAATTCTACATGGGGGTAATCAGGTAGATTACAATACGCAACCCAGTGAGTTCCAGGCATTCCGAGTTTATCATAATTAATGACACCGCATTCTAGGTTATTTATATGTTTGGGTAGCGTATCTATAGAGAAAACACCTCTAAACTGTGGTATATCCCCTAATGCATCCATAATATCAAAATTGGTTAGAGGTCCTACTTTACTTTTGTTTCTTTCTTGATGTCCTCGTTTTTTGACTTCCTAGGTCTTCCACGTACCCCATTACCCACAACTTTTTGTATTCCAGGGAGTGTAAGCGCTCCACCTATGTTGACATCATCGTTTTTTTTCTTCCTAGGCCTTCCACGTACCCCATGACCGACAACTTTTTGTGTTCCAGGGAGTGTAAGCGCTCCACCTATGTTGACATCATCGGTTTCCTTCCCACGTACCCCATTACCCACAACTTTTTGTGTTCCAGGAAGTTTAAGCGCTCCACCTGTGTTGGTCATTTTATCCATAATTTTCTTACCAGCGAATGTACCCAAAGCAGCAACACCACTTGTTAAAGCTGCCTTACCAAGGGTAATTGCTAACGGTATTAAAAATGGAACTAATCCACCCTTTTGAATCGCTTCTTTCATCTGTTTGTATGCTACATCAATATCACAACCCTTATTATTCATTTTACATGTTTCAATTTTATCAATTTGTCGTTTACTTAAAAGTAACTTAACTGGTTCTCGTTCATTTTGTCTACTATGACTAACACGTATCTGACATTTTTGTTTAGCACCAAAACATTTCTTCAGCTTTCCTTTCTGAAGCTTTGATAAATAAACTGTATACTCAAATGTTTCAACCATTTATTAGAAAATTAATTTATCATATAAATTTTATTTCTTTAGTTTAGTTTTCATGAAGTCTTCTGTATTCTTAACAAAATCTTGATCAACAGGTTTTTGCTCTAAAAGCCTTTTTAAAATGTTTACGACTGCTCTTTCAATACCATTGATATGCAGATCTTGGTCAAAATCATTTGAACTAATATTACTGCTCATTTTTTGTTGGTTTTCGAGCTTTTTGTCAATACTTTTCCTAAGGTCAAGAAGCTTTTTGTCAATACTTTTGCTAAGGTCGCCAATCTTCGTTTCAATACTTTTGCTAAGGGCTTGTTGGTTTTCGAGCTTTTTGTCAAAATCTAAAAGAGACGTAGTTAAAGTTCCTAAATTAACAGCATCATGTTTGTTTCTAGGATCTTGAACATTAGTGATTACTTTATTCCCAGCATCAAGTTCTTTTTCACTAACTCCAATTGTTTGTTTTACAAATAACCCTTTATCTTTGTTCCTTACCAACGAATTATCAGGAGAATCATCTGTCGCAGTTAATCTGTTGATATCTTCGCTAAAGTATTGGTTGGCTTGCACTTGTCCTGCAGTCATTTGTTCTTTAAATTGATTCATAATCACAGTCACAGATCTTAAGCTAATAGCATCCTTGTCTGCCTTGGCATCACCTAAATTTATAATTCGTCTATCATGTAGGTTAATGTTAATGTTTTCGTCAGTAACTACCTTTGCATTCGATTCGTTACTAACCTTTTTTCCAACACTACCAAATTTATTCATTTATTATAGAAATAAATTATCCGGTAAATTTTTCAAAGTTTTTCCTGTACTTAAGGGTTTTATCTTTTGTTTTTAAATCTATGAAGAAAAAACCGTAGCCCTTGGTTGCAGTCTCGAATTGTTTGAGAAATTTTTCATTGTCTATACTGGATACATGGCTTTGTCTTATTAATTTTACTTCTTTTGGATTAGAACACTGAAAGAATGCAAAATAATTGCACTGGAGCCTTACCACCTTTGGCGTTTTATGATACCTCTGTGATAAATAAACAATCGAGGCATTTTTCTTTCTTCCTCTTATGAATAAATCTTCTATTTTCTTCTGGTCTTTTTCAGTGACAAAATCGTCAAAGATAATCAAGTTTTGGTACTCAGGGTCTAAGTCGTCAACATCGACAATATCATCAAGATTGTTACTTATTGTTAAGACTTTCGATTTGCATTGTGACTCCAAAGTGGTCAAATTGGTTATAAGGTCTTGGTATTTATCTTCTTCAGGATCTTTTGCATACAAGTATATTCGGTTGAAACAAAGATATTCATAAATTAAATTCAAAAGAAGGTTAGTTTTCCCTGTTCCAGAACTACCACAAATTAAGAGTCTAAATGGCCACTGAGGTGCAAGGTCGTGCTTATTCTGATAAGTGTTCTTTTCACTAAAATCATAGACTTTGATTGGAGCCTTTTCATTCATTTATTTAGGAAGAATTTTAAGTATATACTTGAAGTTTTGAAGAAGGTACTTGATTTTTTTAAGTGTACTTGAATTTTTTAAGTAGGTACTTGAATTTTTTAAGTAGGTACTGGAATTTTTGAAGTAGGAACTTGAATTTTTTAAGTAGATACTTGAAGTTTTCAAGTAGGTACTTGATTTTTTTTTAAGTAGGTACTTGAATTTTTTAAGTAGGTACTTGAATTTTTTAAGTAGGTACTTGAATTTTTGAAGTAGGTTCTTGAATTTATTAAGTAGGTACTTGAATTTAATGTTTATAACCTAAAGGTAAAGTGTGTATTTTATCGCTTGTTACTATCCTTTTATCATCCTTAGGATCTAACGCTTTTTTATTCTGTTCTTCTAGAAACATATTGTGCTTGTATGATCTTAAGTTATACTGGGTTATAGAAAGGTTTTCCGTTTTACCAAACAGTACATCCTTATAGTTTTGAATCGTAATTTTATCTTTAACTATATTGTTTTTTATTCCTTTCAGTTTTTTGCTAGCTTTTGAAGGGTCTTGGTTGTCCTTTAAATAAGCATATACTTTTGATCGTAATCCAACAAACTCTGTCATAACCTGTCCACCTAATTCATCTTTCATCATTCCTATCACTTTCTTATTTACACTAGGAAACCCATATGGATTATCTTTCGCATAATCAGATGTATCGAACCTCTCATTCAAATCCTGTTTGATATCTTGATAAAAATCTTCAGTTCTAATATCATATATGAAAGAATCAGTGTCCATATAACACAAATCAATTTTATCTCCATATTTAGGCTACATATAATCATAATGGAATTCATACATCAATAACTTGGATAGTTCCAATACAGCAAAGCCGATATACATTGGTTTGTCTAATTTTATCTTTTCCTTTGACATTCTTGCTACTGAAAAGTTTTCACTGAATATTATTTCAGATTTAAAGTTGGGTTTCCTTATTATTTTTTCTCTTGTTGCATCATCCGTTATTATTTCCATATCCGCTCGCTTCCTTACGTTTTCCATAGTTTTTCCAAAGCAAGCATTATTCATAAGCTTAAAGAAATCCTTTTCAAAATCATTTGTACCTTTAGTTCTAAGTGCTGTGTTGTGGTCTATATATCCTTTTAAGTAAGCACTTTCAGTGAATCCTAGTATTCTGTGTACTCTTTTCAATATAAAACCTTTTTGTAAATAGAATTCTAGATTCCTGTGGTGAACTACATAGTTGGTTTTATCTAATACTGTGGTACATAGCTTACCGTTAAAGTGTTCGGGTGCTAATGGTAAATCCTTGTGTAATTCATGTAGTTCTTTTGGATATTCTAAATCTACTTCATATATAGCACCTACATTCTGTAATTTCATTATCGAATTGATATGAGTTTTTAGATGGTTGTAATACTCGAATGATTCGTATTCATTCCTTTCTTTCAAATCATCCGGTATTGAAATGAATTGGAAATCATTCGCTGGTAAATTCTGCGACATCGCCCACCCATATAAATTATTAGCGTCTTAATACATTAAATAATTAGATGGTTTATGCTTATTATAATCACTTGTATATTTATTATTTGCTTTTGCGTATCTTTTTATACATTGGGATACACCACCTCTTATTCCTTTTTCTATAAAGGTATACATGTCTTCCTTTGAGAATAACGGCAAGTCTACTTTCGAATGCTTTAGGAAAGCATCCCATGTTAGTCCTGGAGCTGAGAAGTAATGAAGTGGATCCAGATCATAATTATGTATACAAACGTTCCTGAAATTCTCTACAACATCCGACAATATTAAAACATCATTTTTTAGGTATAATTTGGTATAACCAAGTAATGTTTCACAGTTAAATTGCTTCCATATAGATACCGCTCTTTTATAATCACTTTTGTCAATACCTTTCCCCGTCAACCTAGAATAAAAGCTTTCTATTGGTGGTAACTTTGTACATTTCATTTTATTGAAACTGTCTACGAATTCATAGGGATATACCCCTTTTTTAATTATTTCTTTGAATTCATCGTCATTTTTGAAGCTGTTAGATGTGAATTTGAAATTCTGTCTTAGATGATTACAAGGTACTTTGCAATCACATTTTGCTAAATTTGCTGATAGCTTGTCTAAAGATGAAGCCATAAATCTAATTGAATCTATAAACCGCACCTCATATTTTAATGTCGTATCCGCTTTTGTAATACTTATTGATTTCGAGAATGAGATGAAACTTTCTGCCCTTTCAAAAACTCCGTTATCAGGTATCAATTCTCTAACAAACAGATGGGAATCATATTTAGATAAATTATGCATTACTACAGGGATATGCTTGGGAATCCTGTATTTCATATTACATTCAGCATGAGCAAAACCTCTATCTTCTCCTGTCATGTGGTCGTGATCAAAAGTGAGGATTTTCAGTAATTTCAGTTGTACAGATGTGACAAGTCTTATTCATTAGATTTTTCCATTTTTCGGTAATTTCTGCATTGGTGTAAGTATGGTTTCTTTGTCTGCTTTCATATTTGTTTGCAATTTCTGTGGATACTTTTGTAAACGGTTTTAACAAAATTTTCTGCAGCGTCTTCACCGAAATAGTCATAGTATTTGTTCTGGTTTGTATCAAAGGAACAGCATACCTGAAATTCGTAAGCAAATGGTTTCTGTTTGGCCACTTTTATTGTTTTCTTTCCGTTTACCTGATTGTATTCTTCGTTATAAGACTCAAAGTCTGCTATTATGCAATAAGGTACTTTCATTTATTTTGCAATATTTTTATATTGTATACTTGAACCTTCAGGAGGCATTATAATATCAGGATCTTCGCAATTATTTTTACTCTCATGTTTTTCATATTGTCCTTCTTTTGTAAAATGCCTTCCGCAAAAAGTGCAGAGGTATGTCTTTTTTTGTCTTGTAGATATTTGAGGACCAACTAATCTGCTCAGATCCTTTACCAGTACATAATGATTATCGAAATATAATAAATTAATAACATGTTTAGCTGTTTTGCCATTGATTGTACTTTTTAGTATATGTCTTCTGATAATTTTCTCGTTTTCAATTTGAAATAAACAAATCTAAATGTTGTATCTATTTTCAAATTTGTGTATATCTTCAGTATCCATTGGGAAGTTGGTAACCCCTTCGAAATCAAATTCGTTCTCATATTGTTTATATTTTGAAATTCTTTCCGGATGATCCTTAGCTGGATGTAGATTTGCTAAGATAGACCAAAGGAAACATTTCTGGTCGTTATTTTCAATATTCAAGCAAGCTCTTTTATTTTTTACGAAATCTGGCAGTATTTTAAACGTTCCTCGCATGTAAGATTCTATTCGTGTCATCCTATAATCAATTCCTTCATACCGACTAAATTGTAGCCCAGATCGAGGGGTATTACTTAAAGAACTAAGTCTCTTGTTATTATCATCCAAATGATTATGAGTAAGAATGCTATTTTTATTTAAAATCCAAGAAGTACTGTTGTAATATACTACTACTTCTTCATCATTCTCCTGTCGATGGAAAATAACACGAGTTACAAACTGAACTCTAAGCTGATAAAGTTCATTCATTCTTCGTCTCAAATCTGCGAAAACAAAAGCAATAAGAGTATGTTCATCTCTTCCATTGCTTTCGACTGATACGTTTACAGTGTAAAAATTCTCATTTTCCCTAGAGATAGTAGGTTGTTGTTCTTCTTCAGTTCTAAATAAATGATCAGGAATTAATTTTTCTTCTTTGATTTTTTTCTTATTTTTTAGAGAGTTGATAAGCCAATTGGTTTCTGTCTACTGTTATCACGTCTTTCTGTTTGATCTCTTATGATATCTCTATTTTTCTTTACAGAATCTTTATGTTTGGTAATAATTTTAGTATAGTATTCTCCAACTCTTTTTAGTACTTCTTCTCGGTTTCCGCGAGTTGATAGGTTCTTGTTTTTCAGAAATTTCTTTAATTCACTTGTCTCTTTTTGTTTGTTATCATTGTATTCTTGTTTTAGTTTTGCAATGGTAGTATTATTTTCTTTTATCTCATCTTCCAGAATGGTTCGTAATCTCGGTTCTGGTTTGTAGTCTGATGGTCTGTTCTTATTATGAGTTCTTTCGTTTCTGCGTTCAATTTTAATTTTATCTTCAGCTATCAAAATATACTTATTAAGATGGTTTATTATATTATTTGTTATTTCATGTTTCTTAGCTCCATTTGTTTTGATTTTATTAATTTTCGCATAAGTCCGCAGTTCATTATATGTGTATAGCGATAATCTTGTATAACCACTTTGTTGTTTGATATAACCTTTTTACAAAGCTGAATAACCTCTGCAGTATTCATCATTTAAGAGGGGAACATTTTTATTAATGAATTTCTCCCGTCTGCGTTTTCTCAGCCGTAAAGAAAATCATTGAATTTCTATTACCTTACTACTCTGTGAGAAAAATGTGTACACGGGTTTCGCACATTCTTCACTACTCTTCATGTGACAAATGTGTGTGTAGTGGAATCCCACTTTTCGTACTACTCTTCATGTGACAAATGTGTGTGTACTGGAATCCCACTTTCTGTACTACTCTTCATGTGACAAATGTGTGTGTACTGGAATTCCACTTTCTGTACTACTCTTCATTTGACAAATTTGTGTGTACTGGAATCCCACTTTTCGTACTACTCTTCATGTGACAAAAATCATATATTTTTTTAAACTTTGACTCACAAGCTCGAAAAAAAGAGAATCATACTGTAAAAGTAGCCTAGATGGTGGGTGTGTGGAAATTCGAAAAAATCAAATAATTTTTCGAAACAATTTTATTATATAATAAATGGAAGAATTAGAAAAGAAAATGTATGTTTACCGTCGCAGTTACAAGTACTACAATCGTATAAGTAATAGCTTACTTGCATCCAAATTCCTCTTTCCGGCAGCAGGAATGTCTGCGTTTCTAGTGCTACCTTTAGCTTCTTTAAGTTTGGGTGCTGTTATCATCGAAATAATTGAAAAGCAGTTAAGCATTGCTGATAGAAAAGCAGAATTTAGGACAAATTACAATTTTTATACTGAGTTGTTGTCAATGCTAAAATGCGGACAATTAACAATTGAGGAGGTAATTCAGCGAGAAACAGAGATGCGTAAAACCTTTCGATTTTTTCCTCGCGAAAAATATATGAAACAAGTCCGTCTGAATGGTTATAAATATTGCAAGAATGAATCTATGAAAACACAAGAAAATTTACCAAAAATATAAAATTTTTGCAAAACCTCCCACCCCAGACTTTGAAGATTGAAGATGTTGTTAAAATATCATATCTACACACATATACATATGTCTGGGGTAGCCCCGTATGGGGAGGAAACTCATCTCTGAGTTTTTTTTCGCCATCACTCACTATCAACGGATTGCTGGTAGTGGGATTCGATCTCACGACATCGTTGATACAATGGTTTCTAAGTTTGCACGACTTAGAGCATTCTGCCAACGGGGCCCGAAAAATCTCCGCAACGAAATGTTTTGTGATGTGAATCATCTAATGCGCAATGAGATTTCCTGTTTTTTTGTTGCCTTAAGAGCTTTATCAGTACTAGATGTAGAATTGTTGGATACGTTGAGGAGATTTTAATCTGATGATATGATAAATATCGATCAGAGAGAATCAAGTATATATAACTGCTGATATTGAAATAAGTTTAACGTTAAAAGATAATCAACCCGTACCATATAATGTTTACTGTGTTATATATTATGAAAGAAAAGCTACATTAGATATTATCAATAAAAATATGTATGTGAGTTTGTGAGCCTGGATTTTTATTTAATAAAATCATCCCCTAATAAATGGAGTCCACAAAGGAAGTCTTGAATACAATCAGAATGAATAAATACAATGAGACAATCAGGAAAGAAGAACTAGTTCTAGGTTTGAAATATACTATCGTTAAAATGAGAATTGCTAAGACAAAATATGGTGATAAGTTGGTTGTAGTCATTAATCATAATGACAAACCCTGTGATTTGTTTATAACACAGAAATATAATGCCATTGCTAACGAATTACTTTTAAAGAAAAATCTGGTTTTGCAGCCTATTGTACGCGAAAACAAGAACAAAGAAACATATGTGGATTTAGAACTGTTTACTCAGTAATATTTGAATAAAAAATGAAAAATGTGAAAAAAAAAAGAATTAGTGTATATTGTAGTATTTTATATGTAGTAAAGGGTAATATTTCTCATTTCTTGTATCCTTTATTTTGGAAGTAAGAAAATAAAAATGTTCTTAAAAAGGGGGATAATTTGGTAAAAAGGATGTTAAAATTTAAGAAATTGATGTTAAAATGGGGTTTTGAAATTGGGGGGAGGGTGGAGTGGGAGCGGCTATTATATACTACTTACAAGAGCTTTAACGGTCCGGAGTGCCCTCTCCGAAAAAAGTAGACTGCAGAATAGTTCAACAAAAAAAAAATCCGTTGATGAAGAGTTGCTGATACTGAGTGGAAGCTTAAACGGATGCAGTGGAGGCCAGCAACCAACGATTAACCTTGATCACAAGACAGGTTATACGTATCTACCACTCTGGACCAACGACGGATACAATTCCACAGGATGAACTCTGATTTGCTGCAAGATGCATTTAAAAGTATACCTGATGCCCTTTCGAAACGAATACCAATCGGCAACACGAGCTGCTTATTCATTCGGCCAGAAACAATCCCCGTTGGAACTAGACCAAGGGCTTAGCCCATTTTCCAGTGACAGCAAATTACCCCAGCTGTCCCTGTTACGAATTGTCACATGAAAAAGTGTCAGAGACAAGAGTTCTCAGTGCAACATATAGAGAAGAGCGTGTTCCACCCTTATAACAATAGTAATTATTAGTTACTATTTTTGTTCCAACTTCTTAAAAATTTTTGACGCTGACTGTTCCAAACTTGTCGAAATAGTAGGCTAACTATTTGCTTACCATGCTTGGGAGCGTGGTAATTACGAATCTCTGTAACATGATTGGCCGGATTACCCCATGTCATAACATTTTATTGAAAATTGAAAAATGTGTTCCAGCCTTGACGCCAAGGAAGCCAAAACTCTTGACGGCATGCGTAGTAACTGCGGTAAGTATGGTGGAACACGTTCAAGATTTCTCAGTTACCAGATAATCATAAATGGGGAAAATTGCCTGAGGGATGGGATGAATTGTCCCGGGGACTGATTAACTACGCCGCCGCGAACTATTCTTCGATTCACTGACCTGTCTAAATCAGCAACATCGTTAATATCTGTAAATACTTAACATATCTACTTTACCGATTGGCTATATAATACTTCCGGGTCTTCGGCAACCCCAACGGATTAGTTTTTGTTTGTCCCTCCCCGCCTCATTCTCAGCAACCGTCACAGACAATTAGTAGGCTACAACAGATCCATAAAATAAGAACAGAGAAGGGAAGCTCTCACTTAATAAATTCAAGGGTACAAAACGACTAGCACTTAAAATGCCCACGGTTCACAATGCCCATGATTGAATTAGTTGAGGTGTCCAAACCATAGTAAATATATCATAAGTAGGCCGTAACTGCATCTGTACTATGACCAAGACCGAAATATTGAAAACTTGTTTGACACTGCAAAACGGATACGTCAGCTACATTAGCTGCGTTCGTTGCACTCAGGGCTGTCACTGGTGTTTAGTCACCAGTGTCTGGTTCTTCCCTTAGAACGCGTTCTTTTGGTTCACCGGTGAGTTGATGAAAACCGGCTAACTCCTCGCTGAAGCCGGGCTCACGAGCAGGTTCTGGTTAGTCCGCACTGGTGAGATAAAACAGGACACTGGTTAGTTCAAAAACGGGTTATAAGACTGGTGAGAAGTCACCGGTGGATGCAAAATCGGCTTATAAGAAAAACCGGAGACCACCGGTGAGAACTCCCGTGACAAAGAACGCAGCTATTTTATGAGAGCTGTATTTAGCTGACGTATCCGTTTTGCAGCGTCAAATATAATTCGCAGCCGGCTTGGGAAGAATGAATACTTATGTAAACAAGTGTTATCATAATCTATTATAATTATCATATCTATTATGTTATTATAATCTGAGTGCTAACTTCCTAATAGACAGGATGTGGGGACAGACTTTACAAGTTCATATATATACACTGTCGGCAACGTTTCGGAGTCCCAAAATGCAACATGAATTCTGATCCTGAAACTTTTTACGAAGTTTACACTCTGCCACATTCTTAACAGATAGACTAAATACCTTTTCCGTGGTAATCCTGTCCCTTCTAATCTCGTTGTCCGTTGTTACAGGAAGCTTTGGCCTTCCATGTGGACAGTTTGAACCGTCGACATTTTTAGCCTGGGCGATTTTAGCCTCTCCTGTGGGCATTTTAAACTGGCGGCATTTTGGATGATTCGATTCTGGGGTCTTCGATCTCACTTATTGTGGGCATTTTAAGTTGTGGGGATTTTGAGCCATATGCATTCTGAATCGTCGGCGTTTTGAACCGTAGGTATTTTAATCGTGGGCATTCTGAGCGTGTGTACTGTGTGACTGGGCAATAAGATGGTACTGATTTTGGGAACAACCCTACAAAATTTTCATCGTCAGGACGTTCGTACCTTTTTTCTGCTGAAGGAATATGATTAAACACATATCCTAGTAGCAAGTCAAAAGTTCATGATAATCGGGGGAAGAGTTGGGGGATGCGATGGCTAATAAAAAACAAATTGCATGGTGGCTTGGAACTGGGGTACGGAATACAGGGGTCCAATGTCAACTTCCAGGCGTAAGTGTATTAATCAGTAATTCAAGGTGGCAAGAATATGAATCTCCAAAATGAAATTACGCCAGTCAATAAATGTTAACGACTGGATTAGAAACCCTGGATCTGGAGTCCAAAAGTACCCCCCCCCCCCCACACACACTGAAATTTCTAAACTGGACGAAAGCGACGACGTCAACATGCAATGCAGCCTGTCTCTTGGTGGTTTGAGGTAACAAAGGATTAAAATGCAAACGGGAAGAAACAATGAGGGTCTGTTACTTTTCTGCTGTTATTATTTTCGTTACCGCATGACGTGGAATTTATGCATTAACCAACCATCCACATTTCGTGTGGGTAAAATCGACAGTCGTTTCTGTAGTGTTGCAACTGAGCAACCTGCAGTGGTACATCTAGTCTCCAACAGTTTCCAAAACATTGCCTAGGACCGTGTTGATGCACAGTGACAACCAGATCTGTATTATGGAACGACTTACAGTGGCCTCCTGTTTGTATGTCTACGAAATTCTTAGGCGATCTCAATGTCCTTTGGAGGTAAAAGAAATCGCATGGAACTTCTTCTTGGCACTTGGTTTCTTTGTCCCAGAAGTAGATCTCTTTAACGATTAAAGATGAAGCTTTCGGAAGGCTCTGTATCATTTCTTTCCACGTGTCAGAGCTTCTTGGTACTAAGACCTCATCCAAATCTTTCACCAGCACGTGCTGGTATTTATGCACGTTTCGCATGTAACAATCAATTATGGGTATCAGTTCCTGCCGCCATATAATTGCATCATCAATAATGTTCCTGCGTAGCATATTTGTGTTGGGGAAAGGTTCTGGGTAGGTGATTGGAATTATTTCGACCACTCCCGATTCAACATAGGGTTCTAATGCCTTCACCACCCGACTATGAAGTGAAAAGGCGTGGATTGTGAATTTCTCTGCGCCTAGAATTCGGTTTATCTCCAGCCACTCAACGATTTGTTTGCTCCTGTCATCTTCGAACTGCCAAGCGTGTGAGCAAACCGCAAATCCCTTCTTTTCTTTTGATGGGCTGTAGTAGACACGCACATTGTTTTGAAGGCGCGAGCAGTTTCTATCAGATATGGAAACCGATATTGGGATCACATCTTTGGACTGTTGTGGGATCTTGCAGGATATGGTCACTACCATCAAGTAGTCTGTTTGCTCCTCGCTTTCATAATGAATCAATACTTTTTCTGATACGACTGCCTTCGATTCAGCAGAGGTCCATAGATGACACTTGATACTCTTGGGGTCCATGTACTGTGCCTGGGCAAGGATATGAACTGTCGGACCCGACTGCAGAGTCCGGTTGTCGTAATGAGCGCTGAAGATCTTCACTTCACCAGCAGACAGCTTGGCTATTTGCCAATAACTATTTTCAAACACTATTGAATGCATGGAAGGAAAGACGTCACACCCCAACGGTTTCTCGGTGCTTTGGTATGCCAAATATGGAACATAGGGGTTTTCAAGTTCGAAAAGTTCCCTCTCATTCTTCACACCTCCGGTCGGATTTTGGGCTAGTAGCTCAGGGACTTCATAAGTTGTGGGTCCTCTGGTTAGCCATAGTACCAACACGCAGGCTATCAGCCCAAAGAAAGCAAGCTTTGTGAACGTATTCCGTTTCCATTTCCTCATTGGTTGACGAATTGTCAGTTAACTCAACAAGCCTACTGATTAAGGTTTACAGTACTGATAACTCTACAAAGTGCACTTGCTATCACTGTAGATAATTTCGTTAGTATAATCCCGCTCTTTTTTCCTCTGACAGGATGTTCTATGTAAATTTTTGGCAGCTCACTGCAATTATAAACTAAGAGAGACTGACTGCAACAGTGCTGTTCAAGGAAACATGGGAGTTTCTGTTCCCGGCGTTCCTATTACGTCTCCCAAGTCGTAAATCGGCAGATGTTATTTTTTTTTTTGAATGCAATTGCAACTTGGGAGAATTGTCCTTTTTGGTATCTGTCCCCACTCCTTCAGACACCTATCAACTTACTTATTAAATCACGTGAATCGGGAATCGCTTCGACTGACCGCGCTACAACGCTGTTTCGGATTTCGCGGCGTCACTCTGTTTTGGTTTTCTCGGCGTCAATTCTGGTTTGTTTATGACGCTCTTTGCAGCCACACTCTTTTTCCTAAATTGCACTCATTCTACGCAGTGACAACTTGTAATTACTATACCGAACAACATTCTTAAAGTTTAACAGAAAAGGGATAGGATAGGACAATCGAGTTACCCCATTACTGATTCACTTAAATTGGCCTGAAGACCCGCTGAAAATGCATCACTTCGTTTTTCCGCTATTCACGAATAATCGATTTTCAAATAGTGGAATTTCCGTGTCGTTTTTGGAACCTAAGGCGTACTCTCGCCGTTCCCCGCGGACTCCACTTGAGGAGTCCCCGCGTTTTTGTTTGTCCCGGGGACCAACTCCCCGTATTCTCGCGAGTCCCCACAGATGGAGAATGCTCTGACTATCATCACCATCATAAAAAAGGACTCCCTTTCAGATTCGGAGGGGAATCAATTTTTGCTGGTGTTGGTGCAATGTAAAATTAATTCAAAATAATCAGAATAAACAAAACCAAAAATAAACTGGCTACAGACTAATTTCGTCAACTGCATATCTATTTTTCGAACAAAATCCATGCTTGGATTTTTCCCCGTGTTCTCGCTGTTTCTGTCCGCAAAGTCCACGTGGAGTGACTCCCTCTGCTCTCGCCGTTCCCTTTGATTCTCCGAGGAGTCCACGGGGAACGGCGAGAATACGCCTCTAGATGCGCGTGTTTGTATTTCGAGCCAGCCAGCTACTTGGCGACGTTTTTTCTTAACCGTCAAAGCCGCAAAGTACAAAAATCTTTTGAGCAAACGATACATTTTCATGATCTGTTTGTCTCAAGGGTTCTTTAATGAATTGCTAGCCCCCTTAATGTGCACATCACCGCAAAGTGCAAAACATATATTAGACTAAATGATACAATTTCACGATTCCCAAGGGCATATGAACATTCGTGCCTCAAAGTTTTTCTGTTTTCTTCTTCTCTTCCTCCACTCAGTGAC
This sequence comes from Branchinecta lynchi, assembly GCA_023053575.1. Classification (NCBI taxonomy): domain Eukaryota; kingdom Metazoa; phylum Arthropoda; class Branchiopoda; order Anostraca; family Branchinectidae; genus Branchinecta; species Branchinecta lynchi. Next base: position 21,178,149 of record JAKZAP010000015.1, read on the forward strand.
ACAAGTGTGGCACTTACTCTTTACTCCCAAGTACAGGAAAACTTGAACAGAATACGGTCTTGGCGACAAGATTATGTTCACACGCAGAGGGAAAAAAATAATTCTTCAGACGAGAAAATCTGGCACAAATAAATTCACCAGCCAATAAAAAAATGTTTTGACGGCATTTATGACATCAGTACTGATTACTACTGCTCTCAAAAGCTACCTAGACTTTTTTGTTCTTTTTATCAGCTCCGTCGACGAATTTCCTTTCAAGTCGACCGGAACTCCTTTCTAGTCGGCGAGAATTCTTGTCCGTGTAAACGTTAAATCAGTTCAACTTTCGAGGGTACTAGCCAATCAGATTATTTTGGGGAATATTCTGATTGGCTAGTTTCGAACCAAGCCCAATAGATAAAATCACATCCACTCCTTGCAGTCTTGAAAACCGAAAGTGAATTTAGATCATTGTTCTTCGGTCTGACGTGGTTCACAGCGTTAGCCAATCGGAACATACCTGATTATTCCCCTAAGTAATGTGATTGGCTAGTACCCTGAAAAGTTGAACTGAACGAGGCAGGGGCGTGGCTAAGGGGGGTGGTACCATCCCCTCTCGAAGAAAGAAAAAGCTAAAACGGGCGCTCGCAGAGCGCCCGACCATACAAATTTAGCTAAAACGGGCGCTCGCGAAGCACCCGACCACGACAATTCAGCTCATCTGGGCGCTCACCCACAAAAGCTAAATGGGGGGCTGGCAGTGCGCCTGGAAACGTCAGTAAGGCTAGTTGTTAGGCGTCGGCTGTTCTGGGTTCTCGAGCGTCTGGAATTGCATTCTCAGTCACATGTTTCGAGAGGCAGGTCATTTCTGGTCGTTCAGATACGAAGAGGTTTTTTGTCAGAAGTATGACTGTTAGATCTAAACTTCCATGGCCGACAGAAGACAAATCTTGAATTTCGCCCTGCAGCATGCAGTTTTAACCTAAGTTTTGCTGCTGTCTGCTGTCTACTAGCATCTCTCGATTCAAGTAAAAATCAGGCTGATTTCGCTTGTGGCGTACCTTTCCAATAATTTGTTAGTTTCATGTAAAGATGCTTTGTATTTTAGTAGAAAGTCATTTAATGATAAGAATTTGTCTCCAGTCCGAAGTTACAAATAAATCGGCTTCGTGAGCAATGAGAGAAGATTAAATGACGGATCTGATTATTGTAACACGTCGTTTCAGTTTGATTTTGTGTTTGAATTCTAAATTTAGAACAAGTCCATTTCAATTTTTTTTCTCGCTGATCAATACTTCTTTTTTGGAAAGGCTCGAACTGAAGCACATAATCCAATTTCCAGCTAAATGTCTCACATTTTTCTGGAATCATCGTGAACAAAGACAGACGGGCAGATCCTGCTAAGTTGCCCTTACCTTCATTTGGGATCCGAAAAGGCTGACTGACCATACAGGATTCCACAGAATTTGCCTGCGGCGCCTTCCATAGTAGGCTCTATTTACTGGAAAGTCGCAATTTTAGGCTTGAAATTCGGGGCTTGGGCCGCATTAAAAGCTATATAGATTTTGTTGCGGGGTAGTAGTTTTGCCAAAAAAGTCATGGCCTACTAAAAAAATTTCGCCTGCGACGCTCATTTTCCTTCTGTCTGATATACAGTTTGGCGGAAACAGCGCTGTTTTTCTGGCTGTTGTTTCTAACTTGTATGACTCTTGGGCCTTCCGGACATCTGTCAGTCGTATACTTTAGGTTAGGTTAGGTTATTCTTTATTTACACAAAATAATATTAAACAACTTCTAACAAAAAAAACATAGGAACTAAACAATACATCTTCAGATAAACCAGTCACCCGAGAACCTGGGCGTCCAGGTTGTCCTGGGGGTGACCACTAAATGCACAGTACCGATCACATAACGTTGTCAGCAGTGGAATCAACCTCCAACGACAAACAAACCAAAACAACTCAACAAAAATAACTTTCTCTCCTCCACCTGGGCAAAAAAAAAAATTATCTTTTAATTTAATCTAAAATAAACTACTAATTTAATATATTTGCTAGAAATCATACTTACTATACATTTTATTTTTAATCGCATTCTTAAACTCATTCATATTTTCCTTTTCCAGTAATTCCTTTTCTAGCCCATTCCACAATCTAATCCCTCTATAAATGATTGAAAACTTAGACCTGGTCGTCACAGCCAATGGAGCACAAAAATCATTTTTCGAACGCGTATCGTGGCTATGAACATCAGAATTAACAACAAAAACGCTTTCAAAACATGACGGTAAAGTTTTCTTCTGATATTGGTACATAAAACATAGGGAATATAAATCACGTAGACCAGCAGCCGGTAATATTTTAACTTCACGGTAAATTTCTCTTACCGATTCACGCGCCTCTTTTCCACAAACTATCCGGATTGCTTTATTCTGCAGCACTCTAATCGGTGTCAAAATGGAAGGAAACGTCCCAAGCCAGACTGATGAACAGTATAAGATGTAAGGATGGATTATCGAAAAATACAAGAGCCGCAGTATTTGCCTGGGAACGTAGAACTTGAGTTTTCGTAGCATGCCCAGGTTCCGAGATAAAATTTTGGAAACAGCATCAGTATGGTTCTTGAAGCAAAGAGTTTCATCAATCTTCACTCCGAGATACTTAACCGTTGGTGTTCGCTGTATTTCACCTTCAGTAAATTTGATACACCGAATCCAGGGATAATAATTAGCCGTGCGCGAGAATATCACGAAAGAGCTCTTAATCGGATTTGGTTGGAGTTTATTCACTCTCATCCATTGCGATACTTCTTCCAGTGATTGCTCACATAAACCCATTAAAAGTCTCTCGGTTCTGGCTATACATATCAGTGCAGTGTCATCAGCAAACATTGGAACTGTGATGTCTTTTTCACCACAAAACAGTTCACTCACCTTACTTTTCACTTTTTTGATAGCTCGTGACAGGTCATTGACAAATATCAGGAACAACACAGGTCCAAGGACGGATCCTTGTGGCACCCCACACACCACAGGCAATGAAGGCGACTTGGCGTTTCTGATTTCTACAAACTGCGATCTACCGGAGAGAAAATCACGAAGGAACTGCAGAGCTGGCCCTCGAATTCCATAAAATTCCCATTTTGCCATAAGAGTTGCGTGATCTACCGTGTCAAATGCCTTTATTATATCCAAAAATATTGCTGCAACTCTGTAACCTCGGTCTAATGCTGCATTTATTACGCTAGTCAAAAATATTAAAGCTTGTTCAGTTGTGTGTCCATATCTGAATCCAAATTGGGTGGAGCTCAGCGCACATTGATTTTGAAGGTACTTATGCAAACGGTTAGCGAAACATTTTTCCAAAATTCTGGACATGACAGGTAGCACTGAAATTGGTCTATAATTACCAAGACAACTAGTATCGCCTCCTTTAAGAACAGGCGTCACTCTAGCTTCCTTAAAGAAAGAAGGGAATACTCCCTCTTTCAAACATAGGTTGATCATCTCAACTAAGACAGGTAGAATAACTGGTAAAAGGAACTTTATAGTCTTGAGAGACACAATGTCACTCCAGAAGCACTAGTTTTCATATCATATACTAGGCGCTTTAGTTCATCAGTAGTGGCAGGGCTCACATAAAATGAGACGTCGGTCTCATCCGGGCCTAGATACTCATGGAATGATGGGTCACCTTCTTTAAGCGAAATCTTGCTGGCTACATTAGCTCCAGCTGTAGAAAAATATTTTACGAATTCATGAGCTACTGAACCATCTTCCGTCACTTTACTTCCATCGGGGCACTCAATTTCTTCAGGTAAAGCTTTAGGTGTCACATTTAACACTTCTTTAATCACTCGCCACGTTTTAGCCGGGTTTCCCGAAACTTCCATGAACTTATTTTTATAATATTGTTCTTTTGACTTCCGCAGAAGACGGTTAAGTGCGTTAAGATACTAACCTCCCACGACCGAGCCCTTCAAACCGTTTCTGAGCTCGGAGACACAACTAGACTTCTAATCTTCAGTCTTCAACGCTAGCAGTTATCACGAGTTTTATTATCACATATGCGACAAAAAGTTGAAACGGGCGGCAGAGCGCCGGCAGGTGCCCTGCTACCCCCCCCCCCCCCTCGACTTTTGGCTAGCGACGCCCGTGGGTGCGAGACTATCTGGTACCCGAAACTGGCACCAGTATCGATTGCGAACGGCTGAAACCCAGCTGATTCTCGGTCTCAGAGCGATTTCTGGAACTGGCTGGTAACGAGTATTAGTTAAACCCGTTGTGAATGGGCCTTTACAAATCCGATACAGGTTTCCATAGACGAAGAAAAGAAGTTCACACTACAACATCATACAAAAAATCCTTTATTCACAATACATTAATAACAGTGTCTCTTAGAATAAATTAATCAACTTGAAAATTACAAAAGAGTCGAGAAAAAACAATAGGTGGTGTAGTTCTGTCTGGATTATTAGAAATAATTACTAGATACTGTCTCTTTCCAAATACTTAAAATATTTCCTATGTCATAATTCCCCACGTTCAAAACCTGAAACGCGCCTTTTAAAAGTATTTTCAAGATCTAGACTACGTTAGCCTGAGTTCAAAATGCGGCGCAAACCTAGAGCGTGTTCTACCCTGCTTACCGTAGTTACTACGCATGACGTCAAGAATTCTGGCTTTTTGGCGTAAAGGCCGGAACGCATTTTTCCATTTTCACCAAAATATCGTCCAAAGGGCTAATCCGGCAAATCACATCACAGAGATTCGTAGTTACCAGGGGCGGATCCGGCCTTCCGTTCTAGGGGGGGCGATTCTTACCGAAAAGAGTGGGGGTAGTGTCTTTTTTGTCGGCTACAAGGCTGATTTGTTTCGCGTTTTAAGTGTCCCTGTCGGTCTCTTATTTAACGAAAATGTGGGTTTCATATATTACAATAATGGTAAAAACTGTACTTGATCAACTGACAAGTGTTTACAAGAAAAATTCAAGCTCCTGGCTCCACTTGTAAAAAGATTTTAGAGTCTAGTTACAGTAGTTAAAACATGCGTTAATGCAGACTTCAGTAAGTGCAGTAAAACAAAACAAAAAATTACAGCCAGTCTAGGGGGGCGATCGCCCCCCCCCCCCCCCGCCCCCCCTCTGGATCCGCCCCTGGTAGTTACCACGCTTACTAGGCTCCCGAGCGTGGTGAGCAAATAGTTACTATTTTCAGAAGGTTGGAACGGTCAGCGTAGTAAATTTGCACGAGGTTGGAACGAAAATAGTAACTAATAGTTACTATTGTTAGAAGGGTGGAACACGCTCCTAGTGTCCAAAATCGGTCAGCAAAAATGGTTTGGCGCTTGGTCTGTTTATCTCCAATGTAAAAGTCACGTGGTCTTTTTGATAAATAAAAACCTCATTTATTTAAACATATACAAACTTGAGAGGCGGGATACTACTGATAAGTCTGTCTGCTATATCACCCAACAGAAACGGAGCACTTTTCATAACGTTCGACATGTCTGCAGGTAGTTACGGAAAAAGCAGCTCTTACTAGAAATTACTTTTTCACAATAAAATGGCAAGGAAATAGTGTTTTTTTTTAAAATACTCATACTTTCCTTTCGAAATTAGTGATTCTCTTGTTAGCGCTTGTCGACTCTGGCCAGGCTTCGTTAGAAAATTTTGGATTTTTTACGCAACAAATTTAAATTTGTGTGTTAAATGTATAGAAATGGGAGAAAAGCCTGTTTTGCCACACCTGAGAACAACGGCGCTCTAGTGCGCACAAGTTATTGTCTGGCAAACCATCAAATCTCTGCTGGATCTGAAAAGGGAAAAATTCAAAGAAAGTGACAAACAAAGATTTTGTTAAGAAGATTTCAGAGGTTAATAGACCACGCACGTTGTCACTGGGTGTGTGAAAACAGTGAAAAGCAAGAGGGTTCCTTTAAGGTACTCCTGGCAACGTACGACTATTTCGGCAACGGTTGATAGAATAATGATAGTATTTAAAACATTAATTGCTCCTCACAGCCCCCGCCCCATGTCCTAATTGAAAGTGATCATTTCTTTTGTCGACTATACAAAAGGACCTTACAGAGCTAAGATCCTTTTCGTAACGTCGGACAGGAAGTGACGGAAACATCAGCTTTTAAGCTACAGCTGGCAACGTCCGACGTAGTCGGAAATGGTTGACAGAGCACTGATAGTATTTAAACACGGATGGCTCCTCGTACCCCCCTCCCCCCCCCCCCCCCGGTCCTGTGCGAAAGTGCACATAAAGATGTCAGATTTCAGGTAAAAATTATATATGAAACCAAGAAGAAACCATCCGTCAGTGTTTCGACTACATTTCCCGTTGATCCTACTCACAAACTCGCGAGCTCAAATAATCAATCAAATCACTGGGCTAACGCGAGTGAAGATATGGATTTCCGACAAATGATCATTCGATACACGAACCATACTCTTTTTACCTCAAAGAATTTAAAATTGAATCCCTTTCTTCCCGCCGCGGAAAACTATGCCGCAACTTTGGCTCCTCCCTTCTCCAGCACCCCATGTACCGTTCATTCCTTCCCCCACCCTTTGTTCCTGTAAGATCTCGTCCCCCCCGAGAAGTGGCTGAAAAGGTTCCCAAACTGACCCCAATCTACTGTAACACTGTGCGCTACAGTAGAAGCTCTGTGCCTAGCTTCGTAAAGCAGTACAATGATCTTTAGCATTATCTGCCTTGTTATTTTTATTTTCTTTTAATTATGTGTTGACAACTTATTTTATCTCTGTTTATGACTACAAAAACATCGTATTTGGGCTCTGCCCACGAGAGATATGTTTTGCAGTACAATGATCTTTAGCTTTATCTGCCTTGTTATTTTTATTTTCTTTTAATTATGTGTTGACAACTTATTTTATCTCTGTTTATGACTACAAAAACATCGTATTTGGGCTCTGCCCACGAGAGATATGTTTTGCTTTATTATTAAATAAATTGAAAAAAATTGAATGGCTTCAGAGGTCTAGAGTCTAGCGGATCACCGAACGTTATAAAAGCAGATCAGTCAAATATCATTCCGGTCACCGTGCTTACCAGTAGTTACCAGTACTAGAGGGGATACTATCATCTCTTGATGAATCGATTTAAACATGGAGTAAAAAAGTCCACTCTAACCTTGCGATCCAACATCACTACCTGTTCCTATGCCCCCCCCCCCCTTTTCTGTCTTTAGTTTTCCGAATTCCCGATTTTAGTCGGATTCCGTCGGTAGGATCAAACAGGCAGGAAAGCATAGCAGACAGCTCGATTCAACATGTCGGTGTACCTACTATGGACACTCTAAACCGCTTTCTCAAGAAATTATAAGGATTCCCTAAATAGGAATTTTTCCGGATTCCGGTCGAATTTATCGGCCAAGTTGAACAAAACAAACATATCCTGATCCAGCGTATTTTTTATCTCTATATCAAACTTTTTTGTTAACTGCAGTTTCCGATAATTAATACAAAAGATGCGATACGGTCATAAGCCATTTGATAAGTTTCAATAAATTCAATTCAAAATAATACATTATTTAATTGAATTCAGTAAAATTATTAAACTTTTTTGCTAACTGCCATTCCAACAAATGCCCCTGATTAGAGGTGTGAGAGGGGTAGAGCCGGGTAGAGGGGCTATAACCCGCCAGGGTCCACGCTCGAAAACGTCCTCAATTAGAATACGCAAAATGAGCACTCAAACCTTGCTAGACTTGACACAAAAAAATTTATTAAAAAATTCTGCACAAGTTAGAAACACCCTCAGGTTTTGTACAACCCTTACTGATAACAGAAATGTTTTGTACAAAATAACTCTTACTGATAATATAAATAACGACAGGTTTTGTACAACACAGCCCTTGCTGGCGGGAGGAACGAATAATATTTCACTTGAAGCTTGAACCATCCTGCCATAAGAGTAGCCCACGTGCCAGTTAACTGCATTCACTTTATGGAACGCTTGCCACTCCGACCGGATCTTATTTTCGGCAGTTTCCGGTCTTCAATATGTGGCTTGTGTTCCTAGTTCCTAACCACACTGTATCAGCTCTTACCAGTGGCGTTCAACGCCATTTTCCGGAAGTTTTCGATGTTCAGTATTTCCCTTGGACAGTCTACTATTCTTGCTGTTTCCCGCGGAGACATTGGAAGGACCTGATACTGTTTCCCAGAGCTAGCGTCCTGCCGCTCTCCTCTTTTGTACACTTGGCGCTCAAGCCGTATCTTCTTTCCGGAGGTTTCCGGTTTTCAGCATCACGTTTGGAGAGGGTAACATCCTCCCGTTTCCTGCCGGAAGCTGCATGGACTATGTTCGAAAGACCAGCTAGCTTAAACGCTGGCGGCCTACATTCAACGTTTCCTCCTTTCCACTTCGGTCCCATTTCCGGATGTGCCGACACAAGTCCGGATGGATTAAAGTATTACCCTTGACGCGCTTCTTGACTGGGAAACTGGGTTTCCCGGAGTTTTCCGGTGAGTGAAACTTCCTAAGAGACTATAATCGAGGTAAAACTTTGCGCCTTCCGGAAAACCGTCCGTCTCTATTTTTGAACTTCGCCATGTTTTTCACTTCTTAATAAGGCTAACCGAGGTAACAACTGGCACCTCAAGAGCAACCTTTCACTAATTTCTGAAGGTGTTCGAAAGCTTCTTGGTGCTGTAAATGCTGCATTTTCTTTTCTTTCCGAAAGCTGTTACTTTTTTTTCTTCTCTGACACTTCTAGAATACCAAAATTTAAGTCAGGAAGAAGAAGAAGAAAAAGAATTAGCTCTATAAAGCTGACAAAATGGATGAGCTACTGATATCCAACCTTCTTATCTTTCCTTTCTTCGTTGGCCATGATCGCCAGTTGTCTTAAATTTGGTATTTTTGCCGAATTGTCAGTTGTCTTTTTGAATTTGTTACGTTTGTCGCCGAAAACACTGAGAGAATCGCCGTACTCCTCAGTTTCTTCACGAAAATTTAGCATTCTTGCTGAATTCGTCTATGAATTAATGCTGCATTTATTGAGCGAAAATTTAAGTCCGAAAGCGAAATGCTGAATTAATTCAGCATTTTCGTTCGTTTCGGAGCTTTCGGACACGTTCTCTGTCTCTTTTCCGGTGAAGTTACCCACTTCCCAGACTAACCGAGGTAAAAAACTGGTGACTGAATGGCAAACTTCCCGCTCGTTTCCGGGGACTATTTCCGGTGAAGTTACCTAAACTGGCTCTTCACGGGCAACCGTCCACTAATTTCCGTGATTGTTCTTCGGTGAGACTATCCACTCAAGATCAGACAAAGCGAGGTAAAACTGGCACCTCAATGGCAAACTTTCGGATAATTTTCCGGTGTGTCTGTTCACTTCTTCAGAGGCTTATCGAGGTAGAACTGGCGCCTCAGCGACAACCTTCTAATGCTTCTGTCTTTCCGGAAGTATCCGGAGCGTTTGTCCATTTCTAAGCCGATACCGGATTCACGACCAAGAAGTTTCTGCAGCTGGAGAGACATTCTTAGTAGCTACATAGAAAGGTCGAGGGAACTGTCCAAGATAAACGACGAGTCGTCCAGTTTAGGAGGCGGGGCTGGCATGTCTGCTTCCTCCATGAAGTTGATCACTCTCTCCATGGCTTTGAGGCCTCTCATCGAACTTCCAGGCTGGAAATAACAGTTTAGCATATTAAAAAAGGGACTAAAAAAGAGCATGTCTGATTAAAACCAATGTCGTCATAACACCAACCTACGTCATAACACCACCTCCTGCAAATCAAGCAATAAAGAATTTTGAGGGATAATCCCCATTAAAGAGTGGTGTTTTCATCATGTGCTTAGAGTGATGGTTCAAAAAAAAACCATCAATTGTATTTGGAGTGATGGTTTACCATCAATTGTATACTGGGGCATTCGGGAAAATCGGCCCAATTGTGGCCTGAGTTTCGGCAAGAGTTTTTTGGCCTACCTCAGAATAATAATAATAATAATAAGCGTCCATGGACGTACCGGCTCCGTAAGCAGCCGCTATCAAAGTTGCGATATCAAAAACATTCAGAGAGTGACTTTTGGCTCACAATAGGGAGTGAAATTGATTTTCATGAAAAAATGTTAGATGGTCACTTTTGGCTCGAATCCCTAATACGAAAATTACGCATTTGGACGATATGGTGATTTTTATAGGCGTATTATCGAAATTCCCCAAGAACTCCCCGGGGAATCACTCCACGCGGACTCCACTTCGGAAAACAACGAGAACACGGGAATTACTTCCAAAATGGATTTGTTGGAAAACAAAAATACGCAGTTGACAGAAGTAGTCTGGATCCACTTTATTTCTGGTTTGGTTTATTCTGATTATTTTATTTTACGTAGCACCAGCACCAGCAAAAATTATTCTCCTCCGAATTTGAAAGGGAGTCCTTTTTTATCATGGTGATGACAATAGGAGCATTCCCCATTCGTGGGGACTCACGACAACACGGGGAGTGAGTCCCAAGGACAAAAGAAACTCAGGTACTCTTCAAAAGGAGTCCTCTGGGAACGGCGAGAATACACCTTATGTCAAACGTAGGACGAGAGTGAAAAAAATAATATAGTGACAATACACACTATCGTGTGACATGTGGCAACCCTGAGCGTAAATTAGTTGGAATATGTTCGTTTGGATATAGAAGACTTGAACCGAAACGATCGCCGCTACCTCCACACTTCAGTTCATCCACGCGTGATTTCGCTCGCGCTCAACATCGCTTTGAACAACCGTCAGTTCGCCCACTTTAGAAATCCGTTAGTTCGACTACACGTCAATTTGTCCACCATCAGTTGACATAAACGCCAGAGCAAAATAACACTATGGAGTAAGGCCAAGACTTGAAAAAATTGACACAAACTCGAATAGTAGCGATACTATATCACCACTAGCGATAGAGAACACCCCTACTGAAACTCATTCAGTCGTTCACCGACGCTGGCTCCGATAATTTTGTATTCAGTGAACTGTGCAGGGCCGCACCATTGGTTTACCAGAAATTTCTAAACCCGCAAGTTTGTCTCGCTTTAAATGCCAGAAGCGTAGTTAGTGGCGTTACAAGTGTGGCCCGTTTACAAAGCATGGAAAGCATATATCTTGGCCAGAGTAAAACAACACTAGGAGTAGCGTCAATACCTATGCTTTCCTTGCTTTGCAAACGGGCCATACTCGTAGCAGCGCCCACTACGGTTTGCGACATTTGAAGAGAAACGAACTTGCGGGCTTGGAAATTTCTAGTAAAGCTAAGATGCGGTTTGCACACAACGAGGAAACTGGTGAGGTTGTATCTTTTTTTTTTGCTTTGTTCAGGAATATGAAGTTATTGGAGCCAGTACTGGTGCACGACTGATTGAGTTTCAGTAGCGACGTTCACTATCCGCTAGTGTCGCTGTCATTCGAGTGTGTGTAACTTTTTTCGAGTGTTGGCGTTACTCTTTTGTGTTATTTTGCTCTGTGTCTTGGCACTCACTTAGTTTTATTTGGCTCTGCACAAACGCCAGTTGATGCAAACATCAGCTGAGTCAGTTGACATAAACATCAGTTGACACAAACGTCAGTTGATGCAAACATCAGCTGACACAAACATCAGTAAAACAAAAGATCAAAGTAGAGATACTTACATTGGAAGTTAGGTTAACAAACTTGAAGAACTTCCGGAGAATCGTCAGTAGGTTTGAGAAGTTGTGACTTGGTAGCATTTGACGAACAATTTTCTCATCCTCCTAGAAAGAATGACTATGGTGATACAGAAATTACGTAGACGGAACGATAGTTTATACCCTACACGTACTAGACCTCAGCGAGGAGAAATCCCAGAAAAACCCCAAACTAGCACCTGTGTAGCCCCTCTTCATGAAAGGTTACAGAAGGAGTTTTGTTACAGCATTTGTTTTGTTATACAATAACTGACATTAGTACTCTTTACTGTTTTATTGTTTCGTGACAAGACTATAAGTGATAGACTGGTATGTTATTTTGTCATGTTGTTATGACGAAAAAGTGAAATTCGGCGGTAACGGTGTGACAGCTGCTTTTGAAAAATAAAATTCTGTTCTATTCTATTCTGACTATTCTAACTACTTGTGGTTTGCAAACTGATCACACGCCCCTCTATAGCTTAGTGGTACGGCACTCGCCTAGAAAGTAGGAGGTCCCTGGGTTCCAATCCCGTCTGAGCAGCATTTTTGTCTTTCCATTCACTACTTATAAACTATGATGCTGATGATTATGGTTTTCTATAAAAATAAAAAAGGAAATAGTAGAAAAGAAATAATTACACGAAACAACACTGAGCAGCATTTTTGTCTTTCCATTCACTACTTATAAACTATGATTGCTGATGATTATGGTTTTCTATAAAAATAAAAAAGGAAATAGTAAAAAGAAATAATTACACGAAACAACACACAAGTCAATATGAATTCTCCGCGAAGCAGAAAACCGGGTTCGTTGAGGGGACTTAGTGCTTTGGACCTAGTCAAATTTCTTCGTATTCTGAGCCTCGCAACTAACTCAGTCTTGGAACAGCTGTGATTATTTTTTTCAACCTCGCCGAGGAGGAAAATCCTTATCACCCAAATTCTGTCTATTTTAAAATAGCCTTCCTCTTTACATCAATCTGGATGCCAACTCAGTTTCTTGGTTACCCTTAACTAGCCTTACTGAATTTTTCCGGGGCGTACTGCCAGCCCCCTTTTGTGTCCGACAGGAGTTTGCCGATTCTGACTAGATTTGTGTAGGTGAAAAAGATCCCAATTAGCCGACGAGACTTAAGTTTTTCGCGGTGTTTCACTATATTTTGTACCTAGTTTTGTTTTTAGTTGATGAATGAAACAGTCGCAGCACAACTTTATGAACAACTTGGTTCCTGTTCAACGGCGAGGCCCACCTGTCACTGAACATGACATGACTCTTCCCCAACTCATATCCATCGACCAATCCCCGGCCACGCAACTAAGTAAGTAAGTAATTTATTTTAACCCGCCGTTTTTAGAAAGCGGAGTAAATGAAGAAAGTAAATAAAACACATAAACATACACAAAAAGACACTTAATTCAATCGTCGGCCAGGAAGCAGTGTAGAAGGTCGTGCGCTGGTTGGGTTCTGTTGTCAATGATTTTCGATAGCGACGAAGAAACATCCAAAAGGGTAACACTTGCATCTTGAATTTTGAACTTCTCCGTCAAAGTATGGTTATGGCATGATTTCTACAAGTGGAG